>JAUCMX010000009.1:9518087-10005587 GCA_033459395.1 Hemibagrus guttatus | reverse complement strand
GTAATCTGCTCTGATAAATCCAAGCTTGTGTTCTAACGTCTAATAAACCTTCTAATTATTACATGAGTCTCGAGTAGAGTGATCCTCTTTTCCAGTCATTAAGATCAAATGGTACAAGACAGAAAGAGACACTTACGTTTCACAGACTGAACAGTGATGACAGCGGTCTGGCTTTATTAGCTGACAGTAATCACAGAACCTGATAGCTAAACACAAACAAATGAAGGGAAGTTTGCGAGTGTCTGAATTGAGATCCAAGCTTCAGTAAACACACTATAGTCAGTATATACTGCTGTTCCTAAAACAAATAGACCACTATGTGCAGATGTAATGAGTAGGCTATTCAATAGAGTTCAACACCAGAAAGAAAGGGACAGTTATGAAAGACCCTTTATCTTGTGTAGTATTTAATCACAGTATAAATGTATTATTGAAATACATTATATTGCCAAAGGTTTTGGGACACCCCTCCAAATCATTCAATTCAGATGTTGTTCTTCAGGGATTGGGCTCGGCCCTTTAGTTCCTGTGAAAGGAACTCTTAATGCTTCAGCATACCAAGACATTTTAGACAATTTCATGCTCCCAACTTTGTGGGAACAGTTTCTGGATGGCTTCTTCCTGTTCCAACATGACTGCACTCCAGTGCACAAAGTAAGATCCATAAAGACATAGATGAGCGAGTTTGGTGTGGAGAAACTTGACTGAGTCGTGACTTCAACCCGACAGAACACCTCTGGGATGAATTAGAGCGGAGACTGCAAGCCAGGCCTCCTCATCTAACATCAGTGCCTGACCTCACAAATTCACTTCAAGTGAAATGGTCAAAAATTCCCATAAACACACTCCTAAACCTTGTGGAAAGCCTTCCCAGTAGAGTTGAAGCTGTTATAGCTGCAAAGGGTGGGCCAACTCCATATTAAATTCATGTGCATGTAAAGGCAGATGTCCCAGTTTTGGCCTGGCTCGCAGTCTCTGCTCTAATTCATCCCAAAGGTGTTCTATTGGGTTGAGGTCAAGTCAATTTCCTCCACACCAAACTTGATCAGCCATGTCTTTATGACCTTGCTTTTGTGCACTGGTTTGCTGTCATGTTGGAACAGGAAAGGGGCATTCCCCAACCTGTTCCCTAAAAATTGGGAGCATGAAATTGTCCAAAATGTCTTGGTATGCTGAAGCATTAAGAGTTCCTTTCACTGGAACTAAGGGGCCAAGCCTAACCCCTGAATTCAATGATTTGGAGGGGTGTCCCAAAACTTTTGGCAACATTGTGTAGATGTACCCATTCTATTGCATGGGCTTTACTGCAGCATATACTTCAGACGTTCTAACACAAATTAAGGATGTCTACCTCCTGACTGAGTTCGTGTGAAGATAGGGAGCTTGTTAGCTATGTCAATCAAGATCTGTTTCTGAACATCAGGCCTCTCCTCCATCTCATACCTCTCCTTGTCCCTGTAGGAGAGGTGGAACTGTTGCAAAAAAGAGTACATGCAAGCTGAACACTGGTAGCACAGTTTGGTAAACAATTGAATAACAAAAAAAAGTGCCTGCATTTGATGCCAACCTTTTTGGACGGAGTGGCAGCTGGAGTGAAGATGGCCTTCCAGTAGGTCCAGCAGAACATCATGAAGCATACGTGGAAGACCAAAAGATAAGCAGCTGCAGAAGAACCAAGATCACATTTCATCAATATGATGAGAGCAGGCATGTTCTGATAATTATACTCAAGGACACCCCAAAAAAGAGCAATTTCTTTACTTGTAACCAAGTCAAAGATGAGACATGCACTGAAGAATAGAGTGAAGTGAAATCTCAAATAAATTTGAGATTTAAGCTTTACAGTGACTTACCCTTCTCCAGTGTGTTATGGAGAGTAACTGCAACACAAATAAAGTCCCAAATCAATTAGTCTTTCTTTATAATACGACAGGAAAGCACGTAATGTATAAATTAAGGGAATGTGATGTTTTGTTTGTACGCTGTTTGTTTATACTATCTAGCTCATTCATCTGCTTTACCTTTTAAAAAAATCAGTACAGGTGTATATAACGATAGCTAAGACGACTTCTAATAGCTACACAGCAAACATAATGTAAATGCAACTTAATTTGCATTATGATTAAACTTTTTTCATCATTATTTAACATTGATTACCTAAACGATTAGAAGCGATATCGAAAATCACCTCCGTACTGTAATGTCAACAGAGCTACAGTCGATATGAAGCTAGCTGAGGTTAGCGCGCTAAATTAGAAGGAAAACATAATTATGAACAATACTTACAGAAACAAAGTTCAAACACGTATGCATAATAAGACCATAGGACCACGGCTGAAATAATGACAACGGGTATCCAGGAAAATATTCTCTGACAACATCTCAGTCCTCTCGACAGAGCCATAGTCGGACTAATACCGCAATCATGTTCTCCGTTATCTACTGCTAATCCTCGCCTTGGAAACCGGAAGTAATTCTGCACTCGGTTGATTGAGACTGCAGCGAATAAATATGTAGTTTTATAGTCAGTCTAGAGAGCAGAAAAGCTGATTGTCAAATAAGTAAACTGAGTAATATCAGTATTAAAAAACAACCGCGTCTACACTTTAGGTAGTGCACTATTATTAAAAATAAATATATACTTTTTAAGAAAATATAAACATTCAGCTGAGCATCTCTGCTCACATCAGTAGGTAATATTGATACATAACGCATACTTAAGCATGTATACACCGATCAGCCATAACATTATGATCACCTGCCTAATATTGTGTTGGTCCCCTTTTTGCTGCCAAAACAGCCCTGACCCATCAACGCATGGACTCCACTAGATCCCTGAAGGTGTGCTGTGGTATCTGGCACCATGATGTTAGCAGCAGGTCCTGCTGGTGGGGCCTCCATGGGCCCCAGCTCGCAACTTACAGGACTTCAAGGATACTTACTGGACCCAAAGGACACTTACAAGACTTAAAGGAAACTTTTGATAGATACTGACCACTGCAGACCGGGAATACCCCACAATAGCTGCAGTTTTGGAGATGCTCTGATCCAGTCGTTTAACCATCACAATTTGGCCCTTGTCAAACTCTCAAATCCTTTCGCTTGCCCATTTTTCCTGCTTCTAACACATCAACTTTGAGGACAAAATGTTCACTTGCTGCCTAATATATCCCACCCACTAACAGGTGCCATGATGAGGAGATAATCAGTGTTATTCACTTCACCTCTCAGTGCTCATAATGTTATATCTGATCAGTGTATATACTTATATATAATCAAATATGATTAGAATCCACGGTCATTTAAAATGTATCATAAGTCTACAGAATAAGATAACTATGGTTGCAAAATAGATTAAATAATCTTTTTTGGCTGGTATATACAGTGGTTGTGAGTACAACTGAATAATTCACTTCCATCATTATGTATCTTGCCTAATAAAATGCCAATGAAGAGCTCAGTGTATTGTATCACTTGTGTTTTACACATGTCCTCCAATAGGTGTCACTACACATCTACTGATAAAATAAAAGGAGTCAATCATTCTCACACCAGCCATAACAGAAACTTCATCAACTACTGTAAATAACAGTGTCCTTAAACTTAAGCCATAAAATCATTTGGCCATAAGCCATAACGCCAAAGGTCTGCAAAGGCCAAATGCATTATATTTTTTCTGTCTTTGTTTTCTTTCACATAACACCATTTTTTTCTTTTTCAACTAGATTATATTCAATCAAATGTCATAAAGATTGGCCAGTTCAAGTTAAGACAATAAATAGTACAGCGCTAGGATACTACAATAATAATTTTTTTTATTTTTTTTATTTTCTATTTTCTATTAAGAGCAAGTCCTTTATGTGAGAGAGTGAGATTCTAACACTAAGATGAACAGTTGAGTGCAAATTTTAGATTGTTTCTTGTTAAAGGGTTTTCAAAATAATTTTTGTTGAGATACATTGTAAAACAGTATGTATACTGCAATATGAATCAAATTATTTGGTAAAACATAGAAATTGTAGTTATAGTAGCTGTAGATTGTAGTTAACCAAATATTTATTCAAAGTGCAGCAGGGATTTCTGTCCAGAGCATATTCTATATATATATATACACATGAATTTGTGTAAGTTTCTAAAATGATCATGCATAAAATGACAAGGCAGTTAGGGCTTTGCTCACATTATATGTCATTTCAAAATAAACTATTAGAGACAGATGCATTTCAGCTTTAGTTCACTTTATCAGAAATGAAGAGTTTGCATGAAACGAATTGACTCTCTCTTGCAATGCAATGGCTTTTAAAATGCAAATGCAGAAATCTTCAGACCACACGGACACCGCATCGCTCAGGAAAGATGTACAAATTAACTACCGGGCATGAAAGAGTTTTGGTCTGAAAGGTTCAACTTAACCCAAAAGCAACAAAGGAACTGGTGAAGTTGGTGAGTTGCCAGCATCAGGTATCAAAATGTGTTCTTCTACCATTAAAAGAGGCCTGTATCAGCATGCTCTGAAAGGCTGTCATGCAATGAAGAAGTCTTTACTCTAAGACTAGCATAAAAAGCCAAAATGATCAGTGAGATCAGTATGAAAGAAATAGTGTAAGGCTTTTAATCTTAAGAACACCATCCCAACTGCGAAGAAAAGGGGTGGCAGAATAATGATAAGGGGTGTTCTGCTGCAAGAGGGACTGGTGCACTTCAGAAAACAGAAGGCATCAAGAGGAAGAAATTTCTAGAAATACTGACACAAGACACCAATCAGAAAGTTAAAACTTGTTTGTGAATGGGGCTTGCAGCAGCAGGACAGTAAACCCTGACCTGAATCCTATAGAAAATTTGTTGAGCCAAACTGCATGTGCCATCATCCCAATACATATATATAATGTAATGTATTTTTATCTGTTTAAATCTATCTGCCATACTGAAGTTTCTGAAACATCTAAAGTCATGAAGATCAGGACTGCAATCCAACAAAAAAGTAGCCAACAAGTCTGCAGATATCTGGAGAATGCTAAAAGAACCACTAAGCCATCCAACACCTGAGCCATTCTAGTGTGGAGGGTTTCAAAAGAGGCAACATGAGCAGCCTACTAGCCTACTACAGGCTTTGTCAAATGCTTTGCCGCAAGAGACAAGGACTTGTTTGTCTTAACCTTGTTTGCTGCTGACTCCATCCTTCATGCATTTGTAAGAATGAATGTCTATTTATTTTGGTAGTGGCATCAGTTCTAAATCTTTTCATAAACTCCAGATTGTTGAATGAATTCTCAACAGTTCATAAGGTATTCACAAAAATCTTTTAATTGTCCTTATTTTTGTTGTGTTCTCTCCTACCAAGCTACCTATACCCTCCAATATGTCTAGTAAGGTGTTGGGCCACCACAAGCCACCAGAACAGCTTTAATGCACCTTAGCACAGATCTTACAAGTCTCTGTACTGGAGAGATGAACACAGTTCTTCAAAAAGACTTTCCCTCAGTCAGTGTATTGGTGTTTTGATTATTGGTACACAGCAGGATTTGGCCCAAAACCTCTCATAGGTCTAGAATTTACATTATCTTTATCCTCAGCAAACCTGTGAGACCTCATTCCCTGTTGATGAATCCCTGTCTTCCTGAAAGACACCAAATGTCAGCAAAGACATGTTTCATCATAGGTAAAGGTTTAGGAATATAGTTTGTATTGATTTGCAGAGACATTTGCTTCCTAATGTGCCCTGTTTCTTTGTATTGAATGTTAATTGGTGTCTTTGATCTATGTCATGCTCTAAATGGAGCTGTGATGTTGTACATATTCTGTAGCTTCATTTGAAGAGTTCCACACTGACCAGGGGTAGAAGTGATGCAGGGATCCTGCAACAGCTGGGGCAAAGGAAGGCCAGGATCTCTCCCTTTCATCCCAAAGGTAATCCCAAAAGACTGATGGACCACAGAACCCTTATGCTGGCCACCCAGCTAGCCATATTCACCACAGATTGGGATTTCCACACCTCCAGGAACGCGGTATTTGATTGTCATCCAGCAGTATCTGGAGCCCCCAGGATAGAGCGTCTGTGAGAGGTATGCAATATTATTGCCAGACTGCCAGACATAAGGAAAAGGAAAAGGATGAATCATGGCAAAAGTGGGCTTATACAAATCAGTGCTATAATAATTCTTATGAATCTGGGGAGGGGCAAGGTTAAGAAGTAATCCTGAAGTTCTATTTTGAGTCCTGTTTTGAGAAATCCTGAAGGCTATTTCTCAAAACAGGTATACATTTATACAGATACTGCTATCAAGAATCACTCTGATACCATGCTTATTTGCAAAATACTGACCAAATACCAGTTTTTAATACCATGTGATATTATATGACCTAAGCCTAGTGTATCTGGAGGTAGGGCATTCATTTACAGATTACATATTTCTGTGTCGACAAGTACCAGATATGTATACTTGCAACTGAAGGATCTATGCAGCAACTTGTGTCACTGGTGTCCCTGGTGGTCCAGCGGCAGGATCCCACGCTTTCACCGCCATGGCCTGGGTTTGATTCCCAGGCAGGAAGCCGACCCAGCCGCTGAGGCGTTAACTCTCTGTGGCAGTCTGAAGCCCGGATAAAAAAGGGAGGGTTGTGTCAGGAAGGGCATCTGGCCTAAAACCTGTGCCAAAACAAAAATGTGTGGATCGAATGACCTGGCAACCCTGAACAGGAGCAGCTGATTGACAATGACAATATGCAGCTTTAGGATGTGTATGAGGTCTAGGAATGAGTGAATATTTACATAATGACATTGCTAAAGGAAGTAGTTTATAGATTAATTATGGTAATTATGTCAAGCTTTTATGACAATTATACCTAGCTAGTTACCATCTTCCTAGCGATCTATAAGCTACTTCCTTTAATAGTGTTATCTGACTGTTTGGTATTTCATGTTTTTCAGGTGGAGGAAAGAAGGCCTGTCCATCAGCCTGTCAGCCCTTGTTTCTATCATAATAGTAACTAAGTCCTGATCAAAACATTTATCCAGTTAAGCACAAACAGCTCATAAAGGCAAGTCTGGACAAATCTTTTAGTGAGTGTGATCACACTATGCACTGGTGGAGGAAACCCAAATCCAGCAGGGGCCCCCTTGAGGAGAGGTTATGCATTCATCAGTCATATAACATAAGTGTGTTACCTGTGCAGTGCAGTAGGCCAGTTTTCTTACAATCTTCCTTTTTCCTTCATGTTGCACTAGCATTATTCTGTTGTTAATGTACCTCTTACGGAACACATGGTGGAGGATGAAGCCTCCATCTGTTTCTGTGATTCTGTAAAGCGACATATTGCCTATGATACACAACATATGAGGCTGCAAATGAGTCTGGGTGATGTATATGAATGAATCAGTAAGCGTTTGTGTGGATGAGAGAGGGAAGAACAGCATGAGTGAACGTGTGTCTATTTTTAATTACATTCCCAGATTCCAAGCTGTCTGCTTGAGTGGCTCTCTTGTCATGGTGCCTTGGCAAGAGTTTATGTCCATGACTAGTGTTTTTTGAATCACACTAAATAGAGTGTAATAGAATTCCCATTTCATTCCCTGCATGCTCAAATATCTGGATGGAGAATTCATCATCCATGCCACTTTTTGAAGTGAAGATGGAATACATATTGGAAACTTTGTATTCACCAAGGCCCTCAGTCACCAATCTGTGCAGATGATTAAGAAATTTCTTGTCTATTTGCTTTATATAGTTAGTCTTGTCAAGTTCTCTCTTTGTAAGGAAATTTGACATGAACATACTAATTACTGACTGGCTGATTAAAACAAGTTCATTCGATCTGAAGTGACTTTCAGGCAGCATCTACATTACAGTTGACGATGATCCTAAATAATTAATGAGCAAGTAAATGAGACAAACCTTGTTTTGGATTAATGGATTATAGAAACCAGTGCAGAATGATTCCTACGATTATTTTTATTGGTTCCTTTAGGGACCAATAAATTCCTTTTCAAAGTGGGTTACAAATAGAACACAATATGGAAAAAGCCTAACTGTGTTACTGCAAACATAGATATAGAATTTACCTAAACATAGATATATAAATAAATACCATGCACACACATACTCACATACGTTAATCTGCTTTGGAGAAGAAGAAGCCTTTATTTGTCAAATATAGACAGAGTGAAATGGTTTTCTTTTTGCATATAGGAAGTTACGGTCAGAGCACAGCCTTGAAACAGCACGTCTGGAGGTGACAGGATTAAGGGCCTTGCTCAAAAGCCCAACAGTGGCAGGTTGGTAGTGCTGGGGCTTGAACCTCAGACCTTCTAACCAGTCATTCAGAGCCCTAATCATCGAGTCACTACTGCACAAAAACACATCTACACAAAGTTATAAGATGCGGACTGGGAGGTACAGATAAGATAGTTGAGATGAGGGTTCAAAATGAAGGGATCTCTTCCTTTGTACCCCATCTCTGCTTATATTCATCCTTAACAAGAGAATAAACAACGGCCGGGTGGGAAGAAAGAAAGACGCCACATCCACCATGTGTGAAAATAAATCCACTCCATGGGTGGAGTGAGTGTGTCTTCAACAATCATGGAAATTTTTAACACCCATGCCACAACATAAGGCAATGCCCATGATAATAAAGGCAGTAAATTAGTGCTGTGTAAGTCGGAGGTTACGTTTACACCCTGGTATTTGTAGAATTACTGAAAATGCTGCCAAATACAGCAAACACTCTTATTGTCTACAGTTGATAAAAGTGTAATACCTAGATCATGGATCTCCATGTCTGGTCCTGGAATTTCGTGAAATTTGGTGAACGTGTTTATTAACTAATTCATTGAATGACGCTTGTTTAAACAGGAAAATCATCAAACGGTGCTGGACTTGGGACCCTCACCAGCCTTCTCTGTATTAGAATGGGTTTTAAATAGCATTAAATGAGCTATTAGTGATGCAATCCTGCAATCACAGGTGTCTAACAATATTCTTAATAATCACAGATAAGAATGCTTTAGATTAAGTTTGATTATGTTTATAGGAAGACTACAAATATTAAAGAACATCACTCACACTTTTCTGGAATCTTTTCACAGATGGACACTTTGATTGAAATTCTTTATCTGAAGTTAGCTGCATCACTGGAATCCAAAACAACAACTGGAAAATATAACCTAAAAATATGCTCTCATGTGCCAGGAAACAGCCAGAACAAAAGAGCAAGCCATTCCTTTACAGTGGTTTCATCGCTCACTGATCAGGTTTCCACAAATACAGTCGGTAGCGCTGATACATGTCACTCTGTTGAATGACAAGGAAGTAAGACAACAATGGCTGCTATAGCTCGACCAAGCTGGTGCAAAGATTGTGCAGTCGTGTCTTGGAAATCAGAGGAAAGACAGCTGGAAAGCCCATCATGCTGGCGGTTTACAGTCTGTTTGCACTTCATTGTCTGCTGATCTCTGGTCTCACCACTATGCTTTACCTGTGTTCGGCTTCTTTTTTCTTTCCTTACCGCTTCTTATCCACAATGTTGATGTTTCCAAGGTGACCAGCAAGTGTTGTGGCATGGATGTGGATAAGGAAAGGACACATAGAAGTGAATGGATTCTGTTATCAGGATTATTTTAGAAGGCTCAGAAAATGTTCACAGATTGAAGCACAGATACACCAGATATATTTAACTCCTTGAACTGTGTGTTTGGATGTACCATGTTTTTGCCCTTCTTTTGTCTTTTTTCTGTATATTCTGCTTAGTAGTGGGTGTGACTGCAGCAGAGCAGAAGGCCAGCGATTCTGACACCTGCAGCCATCTGAGGGGATTTCAAACACCATCTGCAACCCACCTGGCCCTTGAATCAACAACCCTCCATGTCCCAGGCTTGAGTCCCAAACCAGGAAACCACATCTGGGCCTCATCTGATCATCTGAATCACTGATACTTGTCCACACCCTTATTCCCAAGGTACAGCACATTCCAACATATTGCTGTACAAAGCGAGTTAATAGACACGGACACCCAGAACGCATGGATTATGGATTATGGATTATGATACAGTTCTTTTCTTTTACCATAAATCATTACATGGATACAGACAAAGTAGCGAAATAGATTTATATTACAGATATGGCAAGGCGTCTGCTCTCGTGATTCTTGGAGCCTGTTCTTTGACAAAGTTTCTGTGGGGAATTGTGAGGTAAAGTGTAGCAAATCTCATTAGCACTTGATTATCCAACTAAGGTGACGCAATGATAAGACCTTGTGGATGAAGGATTGCATTTGGGTCACCAGGGGCAGCTGCTTCCCAAGCCAGACCTATGACTGGTGCATTTTTGTTCAAGTGCATCAGGTCTGCTCTCTGCTTGATGTTCAGTGTTTGGCATATTGAGCTATAAAGGTGGATTTATTGTGTGTTCTCTGTAAAACATTGTTAAGAAAGACATATGATAAGATGGCATAGAAAAGTTATAGGAGCATCACAATATATAGAGGGTATTTGGTAAGCTAAAGAATGAGAATTTGAAGACTTTCTGAAGGTTCTACCAGGCTGCTGGAGGAAATACACAGCACTCAATGCATAGCTGAACAGAAAGTCTCAGGCTGTTCTTGGGAATTGCTTTGCTGTGTGTGAACCTGCAGTCACACAGAGAGGGTCTCGATTATAAACCACAATATTGTTCTCCAGTCTGTTGGAGGAACAGTTTTGAGGAAAGAGAGACTGAGTCAACCCGGGAGAAAGATTGAGCTCATGCTAATGTAGCGTTCAGAGAGTCTGGGCAAGAATGTTCAAATGTGTCAAATGCGTACGGCTTACGCCAATTTATGGCTGCTCCCTTTTTGAACCCAGCACAAGTAAATGCCCTCCAAAAATGAAACATTAATAAATAAAAGCTCCAAACCCAAAACATAAGGGGGATATTCTACCTCTATCTCTATCTCTCTCTCTCTCTCTCTCTCTCTCTCTCTCTCTCTCTCTGTGTGTATATATATATACATATAAAAGAGAGAGAGAGAGAGAGAAATAGATAGATAGATAGGAGATATATATATATATATATATATATATATATATATATATATATATATATATATATATATATATATATATATATATATATATATACAGATATATATATATATATATATATATATGAGGTCATCATATGTCACGCTTTTCTATAAAGCCTATGTTTCCGTTTTCCATTTCTTTGACAGCTGTCTATGGATCTTATCACAAAACAGTAGAGGAGGATTGAATTTTAATGCCAGGTCTGTAGCAACCTGTTTGCATCATTCTTCAGTGATTTTGCATGTGAATGTGGTTAGAACTAGAAGAGGGTAAGCACTGGATAAGTTTGTACTGGCATGGTGAAAGTCAAGCGTGGAACAGACCGATTGATTGGCCAAGAGTGGGCTTAGGAGGAGAATTTGGAGCTCAAAATTCAGGCAAAGTTCTGTAATCCAGGTCTCACCAGCCAGCAAGCTGCGAGGGGAAAGCCAGCCAAAGGTGGCCATTCTAAAGAGTTGTAAACCACACGAAAAAATGATCACCTCGGCATTTAAGCCACTTTCTTGGACTGTTGATGTATTTTTGTGTGCTGGGTTAGCAAAATAAATGGGCCACACTGTGGTGTTTAGCTTTCTGTGGAATTTGACAGATGCAGTAGTAGCTCCAGGAGTTCCGGATGGTAGTCAAAGCATTTAATGGCTGACCTCACACACCTTCTAAGAGGATGTAATGGTCCTATCACTTAATACATACACACAGGCAAAGCCAGCTCTTCAAAGTTTGCCAATAAAACGGATTTCCTTATTTTTTTAAACACTAACTCAGGAATGTCAGGTAAAAAACTTATAATAAACCTTTGTCCATAACCCTGTCCTGTGTACATTATGTGGTTGGAGGTTTTGGTCACTTCCTTCTGGACGGTCTTTCCACAGCTCCAGTGTCCTGGGTTCGATCCCAAACTCAGGTTAGAGTTTGTGTGGTGGCTGTATGCCCTGCCACTGGCCAAAAACACTCTACATTGCCCCCAGGTGTGAAGGAGTGTGTGACTGTGTGTTATAGTGTCCCAGCTAGCCCACCCTATGACTTCCATGATTTTCTGATAATAAACATTTTTTAAGTAATAATAACATACTTTAGCAAAACAGTATTTGTTTCACTTATTGTTTTATTAAATGCCTCAACAGCAGTTTGCTAACAGGGTCAGAGTACACCAATAGTTTTTGATGCCTTATTAAAATGTCCCTGCATCTTCTCAAAGGTCATAGAGCTTCTCAAATGCCAGACCCCTTTCATTTGCTCTAATTATAGGTTAGAATAGTATGCAGTGTTTACATACTGTGATTTCGACATGATGTAGTATGCCATCCAGATACTACACATGACCGTTTCAGACACACTAATCTTTCAGTGTGAGATTTAGGATAGAACACAGTATGACACAACATCTGTTCTCTGAGTGTTTGTAAGTCATTAGCTGATTAATGACAACAGTACAAAAGGCTAATTACAGAATCATATTGCAGACTGAATACAGCCTAGCTGGATGTAAGCATTAACATTGGCCAGAACAGATTCCTGCTCCTTGCCAACTTTTCACAGCTATAGCATGCAAATTATAAGCCCAAATAACACCTTTTTCTCTTAGTTTGGTCAGTTAACTCTTCCCTATCATAGGGCAGCTACCAACCAGAGGGGCTGAAGGCTAGCACAAGCCATCATAACTAACTGAAAGCTACATCATAAGTGAAGCTTAAGACACTTGGTGAAAAGCACTACACTACCCTCTTCTGCTCTAATAGATGCCTATAACTGGCTAGTGTTGCTCTGATCGACAGTGGAAAGAGTAATGATATCCCTCCCACCCAGAAAGCATGGTCCATTTCAAGTATCCCTTACTTCAGAACCAAAAGTCCAGGGCTTGGAGTCCAATCTGATTCAGTGCCTTTTACCTGAATAGAGTTAAGCCAAGATGTAGAGACAGCTCAGTTTCAGGTTGGATATGTGTGTTAAAAAATGTGTTGTTCCATGTTCTATAGCATCTCATTAGTTATAGGGGATATAGGTGGAGTTGGATCAAACTCATGATCTCCCCCATACTTTTGGGGGTGTACCTGGAGGAAACCAGAGTACCTGGAGGAAACCCCCGAGGCACGGGGAGGACATGCAAACTCCACACACACAGCTGAGGCGGGAATCGAACCCCCAACCCTGGAGGTGTGAGGCAAACGTGCTAACCACTAAGCCACTGTGCCCCCCCTTGATGTGGTTCAAATCAACATTACTGGACATAATCCCATGCTTAATAAAATCATTTCTCAAAATGTATGAGGCAAAGATTGATCTATGATGACACACATGAACTTACATAATTATTTCATTCAATATTAGATTATAGCCAAATTTGTTGATCATAATCAAATGTCAAAGTCATTTCACACATATCAGTAAGTATGTATTATATTTTTGCAGTTGTAATTCTGAAGAATAACACTTCTGAAGTGTAACACTATCAACAACTCGGACACAAGATAGGGATTAATTGTAGAGCAATGTCAATACTGTACATCAAACAAAAATGACATTTCACATTGTGTTTGACGCATTAGTTTATTTACCTTATGCCATCTTATGACATACAAGGAAAGTTAGGAAAATATAGATTATTGAGATACTGATGTGGCTTTCACTATAACAACAGATGAGGGATTAGTTCTAGGATTAGTTCAGTCCTCTGATAAAAGAGCAGGCAAAATATTGTTTATACCTGCAGGTAAAGGCGATGATTGCATTCAAACAATGACATCTCTACTCAAGCATGTTAAGTTAATAGATCCTTTTAACCTAAAATTAAACTTTTGTATTGAGTTGGGGATTAAAGAGAATTAATGTGTCAGTGGCATGTTTAAATCTGTGCTTTAAATACAAATAAATGTGAAAATATGAGCTTCAGTGGTGACAAGAACTTTGTTGCACTGTATTTTCCACACAGAAGTCATAGCCAAGAAAAACAGTGCATAAGCAACTCCACTTCAAAGATGGCAAGGCATGGTACGATCTTGTGCAAACACAGTCAGCCAAAGCAGACAGCGCAGACTCCGGGCTCTGCACAGCTGCTCATGCTGCATTTGCATAAGAACTTTCCAGTTGAGCTAGTTTCTTTAAAATGTCCCAGCCTCTCCCATTTTACAAGGTCCTTTAAAGTTTCCAGACAGAATTATTAAAGAGAAAAAAACAAAGTGACTAGGGTCTCATAAGGGCCTGATAAAAGTGCCAATGATCAGGACCGCGGTTCCTTGCTATTGTCTCACTGATTGCCCCGCCAGTCACCTCCGTGTCTGGCTCAGTGTTCAGAGATGAATTCAGATGGGCACGAGTTCACCCGGCCATCATGTCACTTTGGGCAAGGCACACTCATTCGCTCATAAAATTGCATTGTTGCTTGTTAAAAGCTTTTTCTGTTCAGGTTCCTGCTGCTTCGCTCTAGATCTATCATGTTAAAAAATTTTCTCCTCTCTGCTATCGTAAAGGCTAACTTCACCCCCTTGCTTTAACAGAGTAAATGTTGGCTTGCTGAGAGAATGGAGCTGCAATGCTTCTGTATGAAAGAGACTTATTTTTGTAATAATGATCTGTAACGATGTAATATAATTAAGAGTCTTGGGGTCGATAACTGTGGCCCAAATAAAATTCAAAGGTGCTATAATTCATCCGTAGCACTAGAATAACAGTTTAGAGACACCCTGATCAACACTGATACAGCTCAAAAGAGTGAGTCTACTGAAAAATACCCAGGCCTGCTCAAATAATACCAAAAGGAAGGATGACTACGCCTGTTTGAGATCTGATAAAACGCTATATCATCTCCTTTCCAAAGTCAATGTTGTGTCACGTTTGTAACAAAGTAGAGCAGGAAAGACTGTCATTCAAGGAGCACACCCACGAGCACAGTGAAATCTCACTTTCTCTCATCCTTCCCAGAAAGAGTGACCTGAGTTCTCTTAGTATACACCATTTTTATACCAACTGTTCTCAGTACTGCTTGGTGAATCGTGTTGTTATTTGTAGACTGATTGTGTGGTAAGTTGCAGCACAGAGGTGATCTTCTACTGAACTTGGTACGTGGAAAGCTGAGGCCTTCATGCACTTGTCCTTTTGGCTCCTAATGTAAGGCAGAACTAATTATCATGAGAGTTCTGTGGGTGATTAATGATATTGATTCAATTTTCCAATCCATGTTTTTCGGCCTGTTCTCAAATGTTTTCATCAGCATTGTCACGGCCAATTTGAATGATTGTTCACTGCTGGTATCAAAGGCTGCCTCGGAGAATGGGAATGAATCTTGCATTTAAGCTTGCATATTTGGTAGGACTGAAAAACCAGTTTGATGCCTTATTACCTCCTCTCATATGTAATCAGAAGGGATGCAAGGAAAATGTTAGCTATTCGAGCACTGTCTTAACATTGGTAGTGTCTTAACTTGTTTAAATGAATAAATGGATAAAAGCTTGTCGCTAACAATCACAACAAGGAAGCTAAAGATGTCAGTATGTAAAAAGTGTGCATAGATACCAGGCCGGTAAAAAAGGTCAGAGCATGATCCCTGTAAAACAGATAACACAAATCCAGACGGAAACTGAAAATTTATCTGACATATCATTGTGTATGTAGCATCAAAAAATATAACAGCATCCTACTTAAAATATTTGATATGCAAAGTATTGAGGTCAGTAGTAATGCATATCTGATGATGATACATTTTGGTTCTGCAAAAATACAGTTAGAGCTGCTATGAAAGTTACTGTGTATCTGAATCCTTCTGGTAGACAGGATTGTATAATATGCCATTTAAAATGTATTGTTTTTATTTAGTTGTGGAAAATAAAGAGTGATTCTGTTTATTTAACCTCTAATTACTAAATCTGTTATGAAACTGTTCTTAATCGATATCAGGGAAAGGGTCAGTGTGGGTGCAGGTTTTTATTCCAACTGAGCAGAAGCCACACCTCATAGTATTTTAAAAGCCAAGAATAACTGATTAAACAGGTGGAATCTGGTGTGGCTTCTGCTTGATTTGAATGAAAACCTGCACCAACGCCTGCCTTTTGCAGATAAGATTGGACATGAATGTTTGATGGCAAAATCTAGCATTTGGATTGTTTGAAAAGCCATGAAAGCCATACTTGAGTTATCTTGGCTGTAGGTTTGGGGTTATTGTTCTATTGAAATGAGATAAACTTTTAATACATCCCAGTACATTGCTCCATTAATGTTTCGTTCAATGGCATATAATGCCCCAGTACCATTTGCAGCCTCATGTCATGATGCTCCCATCTCCATGCTTCACTGTGGTGGTCTTGGGATCACACACACAACCTTTCTTGATGATGAGCTGAATTATTGCCAAAGATTTCTAATTTAGTTTCATCTGACCAGATGCACTGTGCTCCTGTTTTAGCAGAGGGGTTGGTGTGGGGTTGATTGTAAAGATGTGGACTGGGATCAGACATGATTCTGGTGCAGTTGATTGCTTATTGTTCTCAACATTTTTAAGTGCAAGCATAGGTTGATAGGTTTATTTATTTAGAGCTGTGTCAACTGATTTGATGGAAATGTTGGGTATGGCTACAGCATGTCATGTTTAAATTCTGGTCCTCTATGCAGATATTGCATGCCAACCAATAAGGCATGTGTTTAGCTTAATAATTTCGCTGTCGTGATGGCTAGTAAAAAAGCTGTTTTAAGCATATCTAAAGCCATGCTATGTCTGCATTTTCCAAAGGTTCATGGGGGAAGTTACAGAAGATGCTTAGTAACAATTCCTGAGCCCACTGTGGGATCATTGTTCTGTGTGAGGGGCAATAGCACTACCACAGCTAATCCTGCCACATACATTTTAGAAAGAGACACTTATAGACAGACTAAACCACTGTTTATGGCGTAGACATTGAGCTTACTCATGACTACTGCTTAACACTTTTCTGCAAAATCTTACCACTTGCCTGAACATACAAGAAAATATCTGACCCCTTGCAAACAATACAATATGCTAAGATCACTTCTTAGAGTCTATCATTTTGGACAGTAGGTCTGATTTTATGGGTAGTGGGCAAGGCATGCTAGTAACTTCAGCAGCTGGCTGAACCTCTGATTGGTCAACATACACAGGGTCCAAAGCCCTGTCTGTGAACCATATTGATTTCACAGTCGCAGTCACCTCATCTGCATTAACAGCCCCAGTTATTTTCCACACCCAGTTTGCAATGACTCACATAGCTTGAAGTGATGTCTACAAAATCTCTGGGCCCATTGAATCTCTTTCCTTAAGGGTCAGTAGTAAGTGTCCCACTATATGAGTGATACAACATACATTACTCAGTGTATTTTGTGCTTCACAAACCAGCATATCTTCTGAAGAGATCAATCTGCATAAATGCTCATTAATGAGATTGGTACATGAAATGAACTAGGCCAACCATGTTGGGTGGAGGATCCAACTTTTTTGCAAGCCAGCCTTCAGTGCTCCTGATTTAATTCTGCTGCTGGGTTCTGCTCCTACTTTTCACTTTTTATAAATCTTCAGTATGGTTCAAGGTTGAGCTACTAGGTTCATGTAGCAAAAAAATCAGGCACTGATAATGTCCAACTTCAGGACAAATAACTCACCATCTTATCTGAAATATCTAAAAGCAAAAAGGGTTGTGAAAGTTGACAAAGTTTTGACAATTCTGACAAGCTGTAACTCTATTAGGCTAAGATTAATTACTCTGTGTCCACAGCAACCACACTGCTGCACACCAGCTATTACAGAAAGCCATGTGTCTTGTTCAGTAACATAGTCGGAGTAATAAATGAGTAATAAATCAAATATCAAAAGTACCATCATCTATGGTGCACCTTAATGCATTGTCTTTGACAGTGCACAATAACAGCATCAAAAATCAAAGGAGAGCATTACACTTATCATCCTCAATCCACTCAACTCCTCGCAAAGATGATAATGGGCAAGAAGACGAGGTTGCCAGAGCAGGGGTCTTTCATAGGTTGCACATCTGACTGTGCAACCTATGGTGGAATGGAATAGAAACTGACACAATTTTCTACCTGGTTTCACATTTATTCTTACATCATTCTGCTAAGGAAATCCACACTTGCTACAGAACTTTGATGATTAAGGGTGACTGACCCTAAACTGCATCAATTATCCTTCTGCCAGGAGATTTTTATTTATTTTAATATGCTTCCTGCATGCACAGGCTATGGATGCAACACTCACTTCCAGCAGTATCCTACTAGAATGTCCCAGTGGAAAAGAAGTTGTAGCCCTTGCATTAAAGCAATTACTTCCCTACACAGCTAAAGCCATGGTGGTGAAATTTCTGGATGATGGGAGTGAAAGTTCTGTAACAGCAGCTGCTGGGTAGGTGGCTGAAAAGTTTACATTAAAATTGCACTTGCTGCATGCCAATTTCTTGAGATGGCTTTCAAGAACAAGTACCTGTTTTTGTCTCCCATGTATATCCAAACAGGCTAAAATGGCTTTATCGATTCTGTAATGACATTTGTGTTCATTTCATCTCCACAGGGTGCTCCACCCTAACTAGAACCAGATGAGTTGTAGCATGTCATACTTGGAGGAAAACCAATCACACATGACAGAACTGGGTGGGTATTTCTATATTTCTGATAAAAATGGGAGAGAAAAGCAAGAAAGCATTTCTAAAGGGACGTTCAAGTTTTTTTTTTCCTTCTTCAGCATGAGGCCTGAAGCACAGCTGTTTTTTGGATTGAAAAGACTCTCTGCTAGTAATGGAGTGCTAGGCAGTATGGAGGCCTGACTCCTGCGAGATCCATTTCATACTTTTGGGGGTTATCATTGAGAACGGGTGGAGGGCTACGTACAAGCCCACACACACCCGTATTTATATGGAGAAACCCAGAACTGCAAATGAGTCCAGAGAGCCTATTTTTATCATAATGGGAACTTCTTGTTTTTAATCACAATAAGAACATTAAAGTAAAAAGACAGGCTGTTAAACTTTATACTTTATTTCAGTGTCTAGGAAACAGTCGTACATGTGTCTTTCATGTTCATACCTTTCTTACAAAGTATATTTTTAGATCATAAGCCAAGGAAACTATATTCCAATAGCACATTTTATGAAGGACATAAAAGAAAGAAAATGAAGGAAGGAAAGAACAAAAGAAGGAAGGAAAGAAGGAAGGAAGGAAGGAAGGAAGGAAGGAAGGAAGGAAGGAGGAAGGAAACAGAGAATAAGAAATAAATTAAACTAGGCATTAAAAGAAAAACAGAATTGTAGAAAGTAAAAAAGGTTAGCATCGTTAATGATATTTATACATTACAGCTATGACCACATAGCCATGAAAAGCACTTGTGATTGCCTCACATACCGTCCACATACTCAGTAAAATCCAGTACACTTCAATGCCTAATTAGATTCGTGTTTAAATACATGGATTGCCTCATCCATGCATTAAAATCATGTACACTACTAAAACAGGTCATAAAAATTAGGGCACTGCTGTAATGTTTAATGCGTTTCTTCAGTGTTTGCTGTAATAGCCGTAATATTTTCTTTGAGTGGCACCAGACCTTCAGTTCAGTGCCAGCCATGCACAAAGAGTGTGTGATTTACCTTTATGCATATTCTCTTCTAGTTTGTTGTTGTTGTTGTTGTTATTGTTGTAGGGCATGGTGGCTTAGCGGGTATCATGTTTGTGGCCCCCCTCTGGGGTTGAGTGTTCGATTCACACCTCTGCTCTATGTTCACAGAGTTTGCATGTCCTAAGAATTACTCCCAGTCCTAAGACATGTGTCGTAGGCTGAGTATCATCTCTAAATTATTCACAGACTGTGTGTATGACTGTGCACTGTAATGGGTTGGCACCATGTCCAGGGTGTCCCCTACCTTCTTCCCCAAGTCCCCTGGGATAGCCTACAGGAGACTTCCCTGTGACTCTGTATAGGACAATCGGTAAGGAAAATGGGAAAATTATCATTATTGTTGCTGTAATTACTATTGTGCTTGACATGCTTGATTGATTAACTTGCCAGCTTCAAAAAGTTCAGGGGAGACACAGTCTCTTGAAACCATGTGGCAGCAATTGCTTTGACACCAAAACATAATGTTGGGTCAGAGCAGCAAAGCACTTTGGGAAGCTGTCTCTGGCTGACCTACACACTTCAAGTTCTGAAGATTGTAACTATGATTTCTCTCATCTTGCTGTCTCTCTGTCGCTCTACATGTCCTGCATAATCTTGGCCTCATTGTATATGAATCTCAGGCAAGTGAAAGGCAGGGTCTTTGCTTGAATTTTACAGCAAGCCCCAAAAGCCCCAAATTATATCACAGCTTTCTATAAATCCATATTTTGAACAAGGAGTGAAAGACACAAAGAGAGAGAGAGAGAGAGAGAGAGAGAGAGAGAGAGAGAGAGAGAGAGAGAGAGAGAGCGCAAACCATTTTTAAGTCCACTTGCTTTAACTTTATGTTTCCCATAGAGGCTACAGACCACAGAAACTGCTGGACTCCTCTCATCGACAGTCAAAATTTCAGCTTACAATGAATCCAAGCTGCAAACACACACCTGTTTTTCATGCTTGCCAGTGATATTATAAAGATATTTTCCCTGACATTTCTTTAAGGTATATAACAGCATTATTTCCACTGACAGCTTTAGGGAGAAAAAAAAAGTGATATAGCGCTGTGGTTTTATCCAGCCACCAGCTAATCCCTTCTGAAAGCCCACATGCAATAAAGTGCAACCATGCTTTTAACACTGGCCCACTAACCACCCAACATTTCTCCATTTGAAGAGTTATTGCTGTGGTTTTCATTACAAATGTACACAACAGGGACTTGCTGGATGTAGTATTTAATGTACATGACTATATGTTATGATTAACTACATATATCACACCCATCTCTGCTTTAAAGCTCAATACAGACTAAAGGGGAAAAAACATTGTTGTTCTCTTACTCTGTGGAAATTTTAGCACAGAGTGAGAGAAAGTATGAAACACATGCAAACAAAAACTGCATCTAAAAGTAGAAAAATGTGACTGCATTGAGTCTAGCCCAGGAAAAATACACACTGAATGGGACGCCTTTGCTTCTCAGAGCAATCTGCACAAACATTCATACCTACGAGCAATTTAGCATAGACAATCCCCACTACTGGCATGTTTTTGGGAGGAATTTGTTGGAATCCCATGTGGACCTGGAGAAAACATACACAGAAACACCACACAGACAGTAACCTGAGCTCGAACTGGAGAACCTAGAGCTGTAAGGCAGTAAGTCTACTCATTGCACCAGCATCCCACCACATTGTAATTTAATTACATTGTTCCATTTGCCATTAGAAGACGCTTCGTCTTTATTTTTGGTCAGTGTTACTAATATGTGATATTAGATCCAACACTGAGCATGTCCTTATCTGTGAAATGTGTGAAAATAGGTTCCTAGTTTATGAAAAGGAAACTAATCCAGCTTTCATACTGCGGTCACTGCTGCTATATTTAAAAAAAAGAAAAGAAAAAAGAAAAAAATCTTGCATGTTGTGTAAACAGTAGTTCAATTTTTTATTTATTTTTTTCTTTTGTGTTTTCTTCCCTTTGCAAGAACAGCCAAGGAGGATTTATGTGGCGATATTTTCTTTCTCAGTGATGTGAAAGCCTAGAAAAGCTGTTACTTAAAGCAGTCACTGACTGTATTTATCCAATCATGGGTGTTAACTCAAATAAGAAGGTTAACCCAGGGTTGAATAATGTACAGTGTTAAATGTCAGATTATAAATAATCAGGATTAATTGTTAACCCTAGGTACAGTATGAGCAGTGTGAAATGTGAAACAAGATAACCCAGATTCCCTTTACACAGAGTTTACAATCACCAGTATAAAAAGCTCTACTCTTCTAATGTTCTACATCAAACATTTAGGGGATCTCCCAGAGGGAAATCTGAAGAACTATTAAAGTTCCTACATTTTGTAAAAGTTTAAAAATTTTAATAGTAGCCCAAAACCAGCACAATATACAATCTAAACTGCTTCCTTTGGCCCAGGCTAATATTCATGCAGTTAAAAGCAATGAAATAATTTTTGTACTGTATATCTATTTCAGATGAGGGCTTGGCATACTAAGAACTGGGATTTGCAGCTCCACTGGATCAATCGCTTAGTATCAGTTGATGAAATACATTCATCAACTGATACTACACAGAAAATATTCTCCTGCTAACTCACCTTCATTAACAACATTACAACTGTCCAGAACGCATTAAAATTTCACTAGGTTAAATCAGAAATGGCATTTCACTAAAAATAAATTGAGCATTTCTTGTTTTCTAGTGCACATTTTGATTTGCTGGATTCTACAGCTACAATTCAGTGGGAAGACTTCCAAATGTTTACTGGTGTATCAGTATCAGAGGTGGTCCAATGCACAGAATTACATCAGAATCGAGACAAGTGAAGAAGAACGCAATTAAACCTGGCTCCATTGGGCCCCCTGCATGGCCACAAAGACATCAATTATCATTAGAGCATGTTTGGGTGGATGGTGACCTTCAGCCCACTCCTACGTCGTTCCTCAACCAGCCTGTCAGTCCTGGCACAGGTTCGACATGTGCGATCACTGCATTTGCTCTCCAAATTGTAGTCGAGCGTCAGATATAAAGAGCCCGCGAGACCCATTCGCTTTAGCAGGCAACGTCCGCTCCGCCAGTGCGTCACATGCTCCATGCCGGCACTTTCTTTTCTTTCCTTCACTCTTTTTTATTATTATTATTTTTTTCCCTTACAAGTGCTTTGACCTTTAGAGATTTTTCACAATTGTTCCTTTCCCCTTCTTCTTCTTTTTTTTTTTTCCATCCACTTTTTTCCTGCCCTCCCCCTTCAGTTAGTATTATGCCTTTCTTGTTTTGTTTTGCTGTTTCTCTTTGGCGATTTCTATGGTGACAGTGCGCTTCCCAGGAACAATGAAAGCCTGGGGGATTAAGAAGCGCGAACAGTCATGACTGTTTCATAAATAGGTAGGAGACAGAGGAGCACTGAAGGGGATCAGCAGATGTGATGAGAATGGCAGAATTTCGATCATTTGGAGAAACAAAGACAAAAAAGACATTATGATGGAAGGACAAAAGATCAAGACAATTTTGCCTCGTCTGCACTAAGCATGAGATCATCTGATGGGGCATTGCTTCACTCTGTTGCTCTTTATAATTTACACAAAACTTAAAAGAATTGCTGTTACGCAGTAAGAACCAATTATATTCAACATAATCAAAGCATTCCAACCATTACCGACATCTGTGAATTCGGATCTCTCCTTTCCCAAACCTATTCTGTCTCTGAGTCCGAGTCCAAGAGTTCATTCCACCTAATTTCAGCTCTAACTCTTAATTCGGGCCAATGTGAGACAAATATCATGCTTTGAATTTTTTGGCAGTGACACTTGTAGCATTAGCAGACCACTGGAAACCAATCACGAGGGTTCTTCTTCGTTTTTTTTTGTCATAGCTCAGGGTGGGTTATCATTAGCATGATCGTCTTCATCAGAACATGCTTCACGGCTAGTTAAACACACACATTTACACATATATATATATACACACACAGCTTATTCCCAAGCCCTTCAAGCAGAGTTAGTGCAGCAAGCATGAGCGTGTTACCATATGCCCCTCTCTCTCTCTCTCTCTCTCTCTCTCTCTCTCTCTCTCTCTCTCTCTCTCTCTCTCTCTCTCTCTCTCTCTCTCTCTCTCTCTCTCTCTCTCTCTCTCTCTCTCTCTCTGGAAAAGCCAGCCACTCTCACCAAGAGCTCTGGTCGTTCTTGTTAACACACAATGCAGGTGTGTGAGATGAGACAAAAGCATCTGGCCAAGAAAGAATGAAAACAGAGTTAAGCTGTTAAGTTCTACTTATTACACAGTCCTGGGAGATCGCAGCCCAAAGTGTACGGTTTTAAGTTGTAGTAGTTTTGCGAGTCCCAGGTCAAAGCTATTTCTCATTTACTACAGACCCCTTTGCTCAGGAAGCCCTTTTTTTAAATTGGAAGGCTGGTCTCATACTGGAACATTTCCATAGCAAAGAGTTGAGTTAACAATCCTCCATTGCCTGGTGCTGTCAACGGAACAGGATCTCAACACCCACCTGATGGTTTGGACTGTGTAGGGATTATTGGTTTTAAGTTTAGAGCCATGTCACTCTTGAAGCGCATCCGCTTCATGACACTGACATCACAAGCGTCTCATGGTAACTGGGAGAAATATTTTGCCTCCTTCACAGCCATCATCTGTCAGTTTACACAAAGGGGGTTAACAGAACACTTCTGCATGGGCAGGACACAAAGAAAGCTAAGGAGACAGCAAACATTTGGGTAAGCAGAGATATAAGAACATAACATGCTGTATCCTAGAGGAAGTGGCAAATCTCAGGTTGCATGTTATGTCCTCCATCATTTTCATACATTTGTGCTGGCTGAATGAGTTTTGTGTGTCAGGTTTTATGTCTGTTTTATGTTGTTTCTTGTCAGCTAGTAAAGCTCTCTCTGGTCCTAAAGCATGTTTTGTGCACTTGGGCCGTGTCTACACAGTAAAGGTCACCCACCCATTCTATTTCGAAGGCCACACACAACAACATTTTAAGCTTAAATGACCAAAATGAATTAGAATTATACTACCAGAAAAAACAGAATCCTAATTATACAGTATGGAGAGCAATATTTCTGTTAGTTTGCCCATCTATTCATCTAAGCATTGTGTGAATAGGACATATTCATCTCTCGTGTATTGTAAAAAAAATAAAACATTCTACCATGTAACCTTATCATTCGCTTTGCTTTTGCTCTACATTCTGTTGATTAATGGTCTGATTTTTCTCTTGTGAAAAAGAAATTGCAGGACACTACAAACCTGCCACATAATAATAAACAATAAGAGGTTTGAACATTGCTCACTGTGATCCTAGAGTTGTAGATTATCATTGTCATTGAGACATGCTCGCTGTAGTGACTAATAGCAAGTTTGAAAAGCATCCACCAGACAGTTTATTCTGTGTTTCAATTTAAGGCAAAAATAAAAAAAATAGACGGTACTGGACCACCCTTGTCAACGTGTCTGGATGCAAAGCTGGTAGTCCTGCCTCACTGCTGATCATGTTTCTCCTGTTTTCGTGGCTAATGTTTAAATCTGTACTGAAAAAGAATCAGTTTTTCCTCCATGACTGTACAATGTGAGTCAACTCTTGTTACATCACATACTGAGGTGTATCTCCACTGAAAACAAGAAAGATTCAGTGGTTCAATTCAAATGATAAAAACAAAAAAGTACATTTATTTAAATGCTTTTGTACTAAATCATTTAGCTCACTAAAAGCTCTAACGGTCTGAATTGTAATTGTATTTTTAAATTTACTTAATTTTTTTTTGTGGAAATTGTTACCACATTTTTCTGGAGTAAATTTCATTCTGATGGGGTTTTTTCAGTGTTCCTCATAGCTCGAAAGGTCAGTACTAATTTTGATTTTGAACTTTGAGCTGGATTTGTGCACAGACTGTTAAATCCCAAGTGTTGGAGTGTTGGTGTGGCTACAGGTTTTCATTCCAACTGAGCAGAAGCCACACCTGAGTCTACTGAAAGCCAAGATCAACTGATTCAACAGGTGGAATCAGGTGTGGCTCCTGAATGATTGGAATGAAAGCCTGCACCCTCTCCAGCCCTTGGATATCCAATTGGACATCTCTGGTGTGTATGAACCCTACTGAACAATGCTATCCTGCTCCTGCAGTTATTTTTGTTTGTACATGCCTGTATATTTTTTAAATGAACTTGTTTAAAAAATGGTCATGCATTACCTAAAAATGAAACAAATTCATTGAAACCACTGTGATCCCAGCCAAGATAAATCAGTTAGCTGCTGAAGATGAATGAATATGATATACATGCCACATGAGCACTCTGCCACATCCAATATGTTCCCATGTTAATCAGCATAGCCACAGATGTGAAAGAACAAACTTGAACTTCCTGAACTTCATTCATGTCCACTAAGCACTTTTTCCTGCTTAGGGTCATGAAGGATCCAGAGCCTGTCCTGGGCACATGGTGGGAATATACACTAGATGTTTATGAAATGTCAGACCATCACAGTGCACACACACACAATCACACACTCACTCACACACCTACAGGGACACCTAGAGTAGCCAATCTGGCCCTGCTCTTGTGTTGAATAAAACATGACCAACATATCCTAAAATGTCCATTATAGGCAGGACTGAAGTATGGATGAAAAGGGACCCTAAGAGCACATGTTTCAGCAGATTTGATTTGAAGTTTTTTGCTAGGCTGTGTCCTTTTCAAAGCCATTTCTTAGTGCCCTGATATAGTCATATATAGTCATAGCACACATTTTATGTGGATCAGCCAAATCAAATATGCCTTATAATTATATTTTTTGGCCCTTCTAGACAACTGCTGTCCACCCCTGCTATATCTGTCTGATCTTTCCCCATCCATCTGCATTGTTTGCTTGGCCACGTCGCGCAGTCAGATCTGATCTGGAAGATTCCAGAAGGAACAGCAGTTGTGAATGGATTGCTGATGGATAGATTGCTTGCATCTGTTTGAACCCAATCTCAGTTTTCCATGTCTCCTTCACTGATCACCAGTCATACAGCTTGTGGGTAGTATGACATTACTTACTCTTCTGAAAGGGCAGGGCATTCCTCATTTACTCACCAGGAGGCAATGAGGCAGAGTGCCACAGCGTCAACATTTTAGAGCATCCACTAGCCACAGGAGTAGGAGGACAAGCTGTGGATTTCTGCCAGCCTGGAAAAGTAGCCATGGGACTAGCCAGTAGAACATAGCCAGTGTTTATCGTGTTTATTTTGGAACGAGTAGCAGTTCGATGTAGAGTTGTCCTTGGGATAAGTGCTGCTAACTTTTTGCACATCTGCAAGATTCTATCACTACAAAATGAAATCATAACAATAACACCATTATTATAAGCTTTTTTTTAAAAAAAATGCCCACCGAAACATATTTTCTTTATTTCTTTCTCTCCGTCTCTGTTTATCTTGCTAGGTTTTACAACCCAGATTAGAATAAAACCTCCTGCTCTCACAGCTACATTTGTTTGGTCTCATGGTTCCTGATACACTCCTCTAATTAGCCTAATTTGATGTTTATAGCAAATAATAATTGACCTTTATTTAACAATATAACCTGTAGATGAGATTTTTCACGTTCGGTTTGCAGTAATTGACAGATAAAAACAAGCACACACATTTTATGGTGTTTAACAGACTTGTGAAAGCTAAAACCTGCATTCCTGGGGAAAAAAAAGGATTGTAATGACTTTCTCGTGGCTGTGCTACTAATACTCACGTGAGCATTGCAGAAAATTCATGTTTAATTTGTTCTGTCTGCTCTGTTTTCTTTGAATGATTTAGGGCCTTTGGGTATGGGCTGAAATTTCAAACACAAGTTCCTTTTTTATTTGACAAGTTCAAAGTTAACTTTCAAGTCAGATATACTTTATATAAATACCGGCAAGTTTCCATGGCAACCTAACAGTAACATTGCATATTTTCCCAATTATCAGTCTATGGATTTTATTATATTGGGTCTAAAAGAATAATATTTCTAACAACCCTGACTGTTACATCATAAAATCCTTTTATATCAACGGTTTAAAAAATTAGCGTTCTCTCATCCTCAGCTTCTTTCCAATCCCAGTGAGCTGTATGTTCAATGTGGATTTTTTTGCCATCAAAATCCATTAAAATCAATCCCTGATGGAATTATTGGATTGTACATCAGAAAACTATCATTACCTAAACACATTGCCAGGAAAACTCCAGCTTATCATTCATCATGATGTGATTTTACAGTGGTGTTAAACCAGTAACATATTCGATTTCAAGTTTTTTATATCCCACTTTTAACAATAGACATTGTCGCAAAGCAGCTTTACAGAAATCTGGATTTAGATTTAGTTTTAGATCCTAAATGTGCAAGCCAGAGATGACAGTAGCAAGGGAAAAACTGCCTGAGATGACCTTCTGGGTGACAATCTGCAGATTGGATGTATGCTATGATGTGTAGCAGATTGTTCCTTGTGAACCAGAGAAGAAGACATTTACAAGATTTTATCCTGATTAAACACTTACAGATGGTTTGAATACAGTAGGTTTGATAAGAAAAGAGGACTTGGTGTAAAGAAGAAATCCTAAAGGGGTTTTTGTCATAATGTTTGTTTATTCTAGGGCTCACATTACATGCTGACCTTTATACAGAGTATCAAAAAGATGATATGGGAAATTACAGCTGAATTCAGTACAATGTGTTGAATAAATGTTTCAAGCGGTCTATATTCAGTCACATTATGATTGAATTATCATAGAGATCATCAACAGTCGTTACACTAGGGTAAAATATCCTGCAAAAGTTGGCTGAAAGATTTGGGAATTTCTTCCCCTCTGGTAAAAATGCTATTTCAACCTACTCATGACAGAAAATTTCGTAATGTTCTGTGCCTGTCTCCACAACACGGATTAACCTGACAGCTGCGAGTAGCAAGTCAATACACATTCAAAGCTGAGCCCCAAATAGCATACTACACACTAAGTAGCTAGCTAACTAAAACACAAGCTGTGGTTGAAAGGACAAGCTTTATCCTGGTCAGGGTTGGGGGGATTAGAGAACTGTTCTGCCAGGATCACTGAGCATGAGGTGGGAATACACTCTGGATGGAAAAGCAGTCCACTTTAGGCCACCATCCACACCTACTTCACAATCATACCTTCGAAAGTATTCCTATCATTTCAGTGGTGTTTAACCTTCTGCACCACTGACTATGTTCCTGTACAATATTAATGTTGTTAGTTAGAGTTAGTGTGAGGTACCGGAGCGATACATATTGCTTCTATTACTCTACCTCTGTCAGTGAGATATATTGTGCTAAATTTTGAATGATTGTGCATTAAGAAAGTGTTGCAGTTTTAGAGATGCTCAGAAGTAAATTCAATAGAAAAATGTTTCAGTTTCAAGTCATTTGCTGTGTTAAAATGATTGCTTTGTCTTGGGAAGACTATACAACGGAGAGAGCTGTCCAAAGAAAATAAGACGGCGGAGAATAAAATGAGAAGTGTGACACGCCTCAGTATTTATAACGTGCACAGAGAAATATAATGTCACCGCATGAATTTTTATGGAGCATTGCTGGATGATTTCTTTTTACCAGCATTCCTTTTTATCGGATTTGTTCACAGGCTTTGGATCTCTGTCATAGGGTAGCAACATGTCCCAACAAATTTCACAATTTACCAACATTTGAGCTTCTGACAGACTGTCAAACAGTCTCTTGTTGGTTAGAAGCTTGTTTTAGTAATTACCTCATCAACAAAGCACAATATGTTATGAATGGAGTGAACTGTTTGTTACTGTTTTATGATTTGTTTTTGACATTTCAGACAGTTACAAGGAATCATTTCTCTTTGTTCCCTCATTGAAAGACACTATCCTGGTTTGGTCTTAGTTTGCTAATACTAATTTTAATGTGTAGAAATTAGTATTGTGCCTGGGGGAGCCGGTGGCTTAGTGGTTTGCACATTTGCCTCACATCACCATAGTTGGGGGCACAAATCCCTGCCTCCGCCCCGTGCATGATCTCCGCATGCGTCGGGGGTTTACTCTGGGTACTCCGGCGTCCTTCTACAGTTTGAAGAGATCTGTTGTAGGCTCTCTGAAATTGTTCATGGTGTGTGAGTTTTTCTGTAGTTGTGATGGATCAGTACCCCATCAAGAATGTCCCCTACCTTGTGCTCCAAGTCCCATGGATGGGCTCCAGGTTCCTTGTGACCCTGTGCAGTATAAATGTTACCAAAAAAATTGCCTATGGGCCAGTTCTTTGAGCTTTAGAACTAAGTGCAGCTTCCATTTAGATATAGCTATTCCCAGGGCTCCCAAGTGACACAAGAGAAAAATGTTTACCCTAACGGCAAGAGATAGCGAGTTTAAACCCCAACGCACAACTCTCTGTGGCTGGAGGCCAAGGGAGCAAAATAGACCAAGTCTAGATTTATTCCACTTTTTGCTGTTAGAATAACCTCCATTCATTTGGGAAAGCTTTCCTCTGGAGTTTAGAGCATGGCTGTAGAGAATTTCTCATGTTTGAGCCTTTTAGTTAGTGTAATGCTACAGCATACAGAGACGTTTTATACATTTGCATTTGCCTCTGTAGCATGACAGATCATGCTGCATAGCTAAACAGCATCTTCCTGCCTCAGCCAATAAGCATTATTAACATGAGGTGTTACTAGCTTTACCTACCTCACCAGACTTGATCCTTTTATGCAATTGCATAATTTTAACTTCAAGTTGTGCAATAGCTTTTCTCCTACTTAGGAACACGATATTTTAAGGATAAATTGTTAGGCACATGAGCCACCTGTAATCCCGTGTATGCAGAAGAAGGCAAATTGCACGCTGGTGAAGGGGGATTGGCAGGTGACCAAACTGGGGAGAACATGAGGAAAAATAAAAAAGGATAGCAATTTCCTGTAAAGTAATCTAATTTCTACCCACTTTATATATAAGGTTAACCTTATGCATGGACTTGAAAAGTATGGCTCAAATTAAGTTCAAGCAATGCTGTGAGATTTGTTGTTCTCAGAGTTGAAAGTGTTTGTTTTTCAAAATAATTCGCATAGGTTCAGGTTAACCTCGCTTTCATGTGTCCCTCCTAACTTTCAAGACAAACCTATCGCCCAGTCTAAGCAATACAAAAAATTCTCGAAACGTCTCAAGCCCTTCCCATGATCTGCACGTTCATTCCAAATGCAGCAGGTGTTTTGGGAAGAGGCACTCAATAAATCCAATAAAGAATATGTTCACAGGCAAACAAAATGTCATCAGCATTACAATCTACCAAAGGCCAATGTGAATCAGAAATGCTGAAAGGATCCTTCAGACATCTGTTTCCAGTGACTGGGGCAGACAAATGTCAAAAATCAGCAGGAGAAATAGTCCCACGCTCTGCTGGATCGAATTAGCAAGCTATAGATAACCTTCAATTCAGGCTCGGGCTCAAAAACAAACATTAAGTTCACACCCTTGGCTAATAGTGTTGTATTAATGAAAGTGGATACCCCTATCAGTCCTGGACATCATCAGCTACAGGCCACTTTTAGTCTATCTGCACTTTTTGGCACAGGCAACCACAAACATTGGGGAAACACAAAGGGAAAGCTCACGCAAGGCCCAAACCGTCTGCGCGGACTGTGTCTTGAACTGATGGTCTGCCATGAGAACAATTCAGCAGTTACAGAGAACAGCTTACAACAGCTGCTCGGCCTCCATGGATTTCTCCACTACATAAAACAGAAGAATTGCCATTTATCTTCCACTGTCTCACAACATGATAAGTGTGCTTGGTCGTGGATTTACATCGCCTGCATTTCTTGGTCAAGGAACATTGAAAATTATATTTTAAAAATAACACTTTTTAGAATCCTTTCACAACAACTTGTTTTGAAGTTTGCTCATATACACAGCATGACAAGATAACACGGTAATCCTGTACCTACAGTAGAAGCTCAGAAACAAAACTCTTCATCTGGTAAGTTTGTCTGTTTTCTCATCTTAGGCTTGTAAGACCACATGACTGTAAAAGAGCACTGTGCAGCAGGCATTACTGCAAGCTTCAAGGTGGTAAGAGATGGTGCTGAATAAATCTGAATCTCTCTGATTGACAGTTCCATATAAACACATTCCTTCTAGTCTGAACAATCATTTTCCACAGGAGGAATGGAGGTCATGTTCAAAGCACAGACTTGTCTGGGTCTTCTAGAGGAATCACCAGATTGTGAAACTTTATATCTTTGACCTCATGTCAGTCAGTATGTTTTTTATTTGGCTTATGCATTTGAAAATCTCCTACAAGATGGCCTGCTGCTGGAAATTTGATAGATTTAGTGACGACACATCTTCATGGTTTCTGTAGTTTCTGTGCTATTAAAAACAGACAAGTGAAGAGGCTTCATTTACAAAATGATTTTTTTCATTCTAAAATAATTGATTCAAAATGTTCACAACTAGCACTGATTCAACTAAATGCTAAACATTCTCACGTTTTCTACAGTAACACCCTTTTAAGACAGTATAATTGGCAGTGAGCTACTGTGTTTAATTCCTTCAGGCAACAGGTTCAGTCCAGTCAGATAATTAATTTATTTTTAGGCAAAAATGAGAAATAAAATCAAAATGATTCATTTCTCAGATTAGAAAAATGGACAAGTCTGACTGTGAAACAGTCCAAATTCCAAAACCCAGTCCAAATTCCAAAGCCTGAGAAAAGAGGAAGTAAAGGAACAACTGAAATCAGGTCCAAAAAACAGCCCAGGCTGAGGGAGTAGAGAAACGAGCTTAAGGCACGGAAAGGTAACTAATGTTGGCCATTAACCTCACACTGTTGTTTTTGTTCAGCTTATTTTCATGAAAGTGACATCATGCTGCTGAAGTATTCCAGATTCTTTTAAGTGAGCCCTTCAAAGTAACTGCTGACCCTAGGATAACCTCACCTATGCAGGCGCTGGCTCTGTGGCCTGGACATACCTGACAATTTTGGTCAGCTCTCTTCCTCTGCAGATAACAGGCAGACAACGAGACGATAATGAGTACAAACATTCCTTATCGAGAACAAAGCACAGTTAATGACATTTTTCTTTTATAGCATTTGTATGTTCCATGAAACACGGGTCGTCAAGTGAGCAGATGGCTTAGAACTGTTTTCTCTTCGTGCTTGTTTGATGCCATTGACATTCTTCGGTGTTTGATGACATAAAGATTGAGTCTGTATCATCTAATCTGTCTGTAAACTGTAATGGTTCATCCTGATCTGAGCTAAAATCTAATATCAATCAATAGCTCAACTTGACATATATTAGGCTTGAGCAATGCATTATATCACATGGTCTCATCAGTGCCATAAAAAGAGTAATGTGATGCAAATTATTCTGCAAGTAGCTGCATTTGTTTATTATAATGTTTGTAAGTTGTTATACTATAACCAGCGTGTGCTGCGTTTCCTCTGAATGCCAGACCTGGTTAATAGAAAAGTTGTAACCTCTTTTTTTTTCAAAACAGAAAACATTAAATGTACTGTTTTGTCATCTGTCTTTAATCACTCACTCAATTACTCAGTCTAAGTAACTCAAGGTTGCAGTGTATCCAATGCCTTTGCCAAGAACACATGGCATAAGGCAGGAATACACCCTAGATGGGATGCCAATCAATCTCAGGACACACATTCATACCTAGGGGCTAAGTTGTCTTAGCCTGTCCACTTGCCCTGTTTTTAGCCAGTAGGAAACTCGGACATGTTGAGAACATGAACAAATCTTGACACAGACAGTAACAAAAGCTCAGTATCTAACCATGGACCCTGCAGCTGTGACGCAGCAATGCTGCCCAGTGTGCCGCCATACCAACCCTTCGTCTGTCCCTTTGTGTATTTTGTATATTTGCACCTTTTCGGTCACTGCTGATGAATTAATTATGGATGTGGCAATCAGATACGGATAAAATATCAGCACATATGAAAATCCAAGGGCGTGTTTCAGTTTGTGTAGTCACTTGACATGAATGTCTCTGATAAGTTGCATGAATCTACAGTTTGACTTTTAGAAAGAAATCAGCCCCAGTCTTGCTTTGTCATGCTGTTCTCTGTATTTTACTTTTATTGGTAATACTGTGGCTCTTGGTTCCAAATAAAATGTTCAAAATAATCCACCTTGAACAGTAGGTAAGAGCTAATAAGCTGATATGAATGCCAAAAATAAAACCTAACCCATAGCCACCCCATCTGTAGCAGAATTTAGCAGAATTATTTGTAATTGGAATTATTTGTCTCACTGCATGATGAATAAAGTGGTTTTATGATTATGATGAGTCTCTTAAAATGCACCATTCATTTTTCCTGCCATTTCATTTTGACAAAATTGTTAGCGATATCTATATAAAAGTTCTAACATATTTTCCTCTGCTGTGAACAGTAGCATTCCACTTGTGAGCAGTGAGGGCATCAGCCATGATGAAGAAAGGGTGACACTTTAATCCTTTCCTCTGCTATTCTCAGCAGAGTTCAGTAATAAATCTAGAAGTCTTTTGATAGAAGGGCATTATTAATCATTTTTACATTCGTGTGCAGCACGCGAGCTGACAAGAACATGCTACTTGTTCAAACAGTCCCTGTGCCATTGTAAACATTCCTCTTTTTCATTTATCATGGTCGGCTGCTTTCACCACACAAGAGCTGATGAATTTACTGTGTCTTTCAGAAACAGCTGTGAAGCCACAGCTATGAGCGTTGGGGAGCAGATGATTTAACACGACACTGACAAAGATAGAGAATGTAGGAAACAGAAGAGAACCTGGAGCATCCCTCTATTCGTATTGCTCACTTGTGCCACTGCTTCCCATATGACACAGTGGGCTGGGCCACGTGTACCAACACAAATGCTTTTTTGAGTAGACATGACCCAGACAGTCATCATTGTGACAAACCTTGAACTGTTATCCTTCAGTCTCTGGCAGACAATCCAGAGAGGATTAAACAGGTAATCAAAAGGTCACATGCTGTGTAGAAAGAGTCTCATTTCACACAGCTTTTGAAAACATGTCTGTCTTTCAGAAAACGAATGGAAATGGAATATGCAGACTAACTGGAAGCTCAGTCTCATTAAGCCCTAACTTGAACTCGTGGCCCACTGAGAGAAATTCAAATACTGACTATTTCACTTTCTGTCAGAGTTCTTTGAAATTAATTTCTCGGTAAGACATATGCAAAGTCAATACTGAACAAATATTAGTATCCTTACTAGCCAGTGTTGTGAATTTTCCAAACAGTGCAGCAGCCCAGATGTTTGCCACATTACTGGTAACAGGTGGAAAATGATGAAAACCCCCCAAAAGGGAATGAAAAGGCTGAAAACTCAACCCATGTCATATGAGGCTGTTGGATAAACATGAAAGACTATTGCTATGATGCTACAATACACAAAAACTGATGTGTTTAATTTTCTTACACATGGCAAATGACATTAACACGTATTCTACAAAGCCTCACAAACAGCCATTCTGATAATTAAAGAATCCGTTCAACATCTTTTTTATCACCAGTATGGGGAAAATCAATCTGCTTTTTTCTACAATTGATTCTCATAGACACAAGGTGCAAGGTGAACAAAATAAGTTTACTTCAGTTATCATTATAGCTTGAGACAAAAGCGGAGTGAAGAGGGCATGTTGCTGCTTGGAAAACCTCATATCAGGCAAATGTCAAAACATCTCAAAAAAACCTGGAACTAAATCATGGCTAAAACCAAATCATGACAAATTAAAAAAATTGAGTTTTGAAAGGGGACATCTGCAAAAATGAGGCAAACACGTCATCCTTCAGATTTTGAGAGACAAAAAAAATCAGACCAACATTTTCCAGGTTCCATGAACATATTGGAAAATATTGGTGTTGTTTTTTTTTTTACCTCAGTTTGAACCTAAAGCTTTTGTGCATCAGCTCTAACAAAGCACTGGAAATTGTTTCTTCTTAACAAAGCCCATTGTCCATTGTTTCTAAACCAGCTACCCCTCATGAACAACTGCCATTCGTACTTATTCACACCTACTATCTGTTCTGCTGGAAAGGATTAGATGCAAATCAGTATCTTCTTTCTTTGTGTGACTTCAGTGTCTCTTAATTGTGCAGTTTGTTGAGTATAATGTAACCAAATGCTGCACCCTAACGGTAGGACAGGCTTTGATATATCGAAGAGAATGAAAAGAATGTTTACAAACTTTTGTCTTTTTATGGTATTTTCTCCCAAATTTGGTCCCCTGCCAAATCCCACTCACCCGCCTGCACTCCCCTCATATACAACAGCTACCAGCCAGGTAGGGTGAAGGCTCACATGGGTGTCCTCCAAGACACTTGAAGGCAGCCAACTGCGTCTTTTCAAAGTGTTGCTCATGCTGTGCCACAGAGCAGTGTAACACACTTAGAGGAAAGCGTTATCTACCCTCTGAGCTCAAAGACGCCAATGATTGGCTAGTGGCACTGTGACTGATAGGAGGGAGAGAGAGAGAGAGATCAAGAGAGAGAGATCAGGAGAGAGAGATTGATATATATATATATATATATATATATATATATATATATATATATATATATATAGAGAGAGAGAGAGAGAGAGAGAGAGAGAGAGAGAGAGAGAGAGAGAGAGAGAGAGAACACAGCCAATTTTACACCCTTGGCTGCCAGTCACAGATGGCAGGGGATTGCTCCTTTTTTTTAAACCAAATAATGTGTTTGGGATACTTTCCAAGATTAAGTAAGTGTAATCCTCATTTTGAGGAGACAATGTTTTTGTTGGATTGAAAACTAGATTTCACCTTACATACCACATTCTGTCTGAGTAAGGTAAGCATGTGCTTCAGTGTCTGGAGCTGGTCTTTGTTCCATCATGAATAGCTTCTTTTTTTTCATCACTACCCCTGATGTGGACTATATTCTACCTGTTTCCCCATCTCTTTTCCATTAATGTGGAGGTTTCCATCATATCTATGCTCCCTGATCTTCCTTTCCATTGGGTCATTCTGTTTGAGGTTCACTTCCATAGAGAGTGGAAAATACATCAGCGCTGCTGGGAATTAACGGTTGCTTCCCGAATGGAAGTACAGATCATACGCCTACATTTATGCAGGCTACTCAAAGTCATAGTTTCACCCTGACTCACGCTGTTAGCTCATCATTACAATAAGCCATTCCAACGTCCATTCCTAGAACTCATTAAGGTCATTGTCTTACAGGAGTACCCAGTCAACTCGATGACACAATCATTAGCAGTAATAATATGTTAATAATGCCTTAATGTAAATTCAACCAGCTTAAAGTGATTCTTCAACTTCAATTCTTGACTTCAAACAGTCTGTGTACATCTGACCAGTGCTTCTGATGTTACAGGGTACAGAAGCTGTTAAAACGCTATATTTTTAAAAGAGAAATGGTATTTATCATTTTAAAAAAAATAAGAAATGGTAATAATTAACAGTGTGTTTATATTTACACTATATTGCCAAAAGTTTTGGGACACCACTCCAAATCATTGAATTCAGGTGTTGTTTTTCAGGGGTTGGACTCGGCCCCTTAGTTCCAGTGAAAGGAACTCTTAATGCTTTAGCATAAAAAGACATTTTGGACAATTACATGCTCCCAACTTTGTGGGAACAGTTTGGGGATGGCCCTTTCCTGTTCCAACATGTTTGCACACTAGTGCACAAAGCAAGGTCCATAAAGACATGGATGAGTGAGTTTGGTGTGGAGGAACTTGACTGGCCTGCACAGAGTCCTGACCTCAACCTGATAGAACACCTTCGGGATGAATTAGAGTGGAAATTGTGAGCCAGGCCATCTCATCCAACATCAGTGCCTGACCTCACAAATGTGCTTCTAGAAGAATGGTCGAAAATTCCATAATCATACTCCTAAACCTTGTGGAAAGCCTTCCCAGAAGAGTTGACGCTGTTTTATATATATATATATATATATATATATATATATATATATATATATATATATATATATATATATATATATATATATATATATAAAAAAACCATAAAGTTGAATACATTTCAATTATGTAACAACACCTAGGTTTGTCACTACATCATTTAGGTATATTTGCATTTTGTTACTCTTGCTGTTCTTTCCCTTACTCTCATATCCAAGCTGTCAAATTCTTCATTCTGATTGGTTGGAAGGTCTGGGTTCATTTTTCAATAACAGCAGCTCAGACAGTACTGACAGCTATACAGCTGTAAATCAAATCATATGCATATATCAGTGCGCTCACTACAATATGTTATTGTTTATATAGTAACACCTTTACTATAGAAAGTACCTTATTTTGCACCTTATTTTGCATTTTTGGAAGGAGGCACTTGTGTCAGTGCTTTGTACTGAGGCAAACTGGTAACGAAATCGAACTTGTTTCGTGAAGGTTTTGAAACATTACAAACAAACATACAGTATGATTTTGTTGTTGATGGCAAACTGCTGGTGTATAAGAGGAATAGAACATTTCAGGGCATCATTATAGGAAATAACATTTACATTTCTGGCATTTGGCAGATGCATTTATCCAGAGCAACTTACATTTTATGTCATTTTTATACAACTGAGCAACTGAGAGCTAAGGGCCTTGCTCAGGGGCCCAGCAGGGCAGCTTGGTGGACCAGGGCCGGTAAGGAGTCCAACACCTTAAACGCTAATCTATGACTTTCACCTAGTAACACTTAGTAACACTGCTTAATGTTGGGCTGCTTTCACACCACCCTGTTGTTAATCACACATCTATGACTGCATGCACTTCTGTGTTTTATACCTTACTTTTTTTGACAGTCTGGAAAGCTCCACTACTCATCTGCTATGGCTACCTCGAGCAACACATGTCTTCTCCATTGAACTTTCAAAAGCTAGATAACAGACTACATGACACCAGATCTGAAAACTCTATTGAAAACATTTTTTCCAAGTGCTAACGTCTTCATAACATCATCTAACATCAACAGTGTTTACAAGCTGGTGGGCAGCAGATATCATGATCTCATATGCTTTACTTCTCTCCTTCATTATCAACAACATTTATTTTTCTTTTAGGCAAGTTCTCTTCTAAGGAAATGAAATATGTGTGTTTGGACTGGGTCTTGCACAAGAGATAAAACACGCAAACTGCAAACCAACACATTATTGATAGGCTTTAAATGGCACACTAGAGCACTATGACGTAACAAAAATAAAAGAAAAGGGCCTTGTTTATACCTGATTTTACTGTCACAAGACCACCCCAACAAATAGCAGGAGAGCTCATTCACTGTCTAGATCACTGCATTGTCTCATACAATTTGCAGTTACTATCGGCATTGTTTCACATTCCTGACATCTCTTAAAGTTATTGGGGTTGTTTCTTTGTACAAACAGGTGTAACATTAGTAGAGGATAACATTCCAATACATCAAAACCCATTTGAGGTAATGATTTTTGTAATGACAGCAAAATGAAGGAGAACAGAACCAACACACACATGCAGCAATTTCAAAAGCAAAAGCAAACAGGGGCTCGGGTACGACTCCAAAATCTTCAGACAGAAAAAGCAGCTATGAAGCCCGATCCTTTAGTTCACCTGGAAGACATCTTATCAAGGAGATTTGTTTGTACTCGAACCAGAGTTACTAAATATTACATTTTCTCGTGAACAGGCCACTCAATTCAGCACTGCTTCCTCAAAATCAAACAACAGGTGTCTTTGTCAGACTTGAGGGACGAGTGAGAGGCTCTGGGGGGAGTTTAGGTTTCACTCTTTGAAAGTGATATGAGGTGGCCTGTGTTTCTCAGGCCTCCCCCTTCCTCCAAATCTGGCTGCTGAAGGATGGACCACCCAACTCTCAGTACTTTGAGGGAACCATCTTCCCCACCAGCTCCATCACTCCACTCTGAGGAAGTCATTCATTTCAAATCTACATCCATCTCTTCTGACCAAGAAATGAAAACCAAAACACACATGAAGAACGAAAATACAATTAAGTCCATAAGGTACATGTGATGTGGTTAGCATTGATTCATTTAAATTGACTTCATGTGATCTAAAATCATTTGTTTTTCACTTCAACTGGGGATTTTTTTTTTTTGCTTTTCTTTCTTTTCTATGCGTGCAGTAAGAATGAAATTGATTCAATATTCTAATTATTTTGAATACAATATAGCCTCTTTTTATTGCTTCTAATTGTTTTAACATTAATCCAAATATTTAAAAAAAAAAAATGCCTTTAGCATGTTCAGAGTCTACCAGGAAGTACATGTAGGCTGTTATATTGGCTATTCTCTGTTTTTATAAAGGATATGATTTAAAACAATTCCAGTAGCATATGCAGAATCAAATTTTGGTCGATTCACATTGTACATGAAAGATCCTTGTGTTTTATTTCAGCCACCATGCAGTCCTCCTTTACTGACAAGTTTTTGCAACTTTAAAAAGCACACAGTGATCCATATTATCAGTACATCAGGTACTAACGGCAATCTGTAATCTATCCTTCTGACTATTAATTGTTGATTCACATGCAGGTCATTCATTCATTTTAGCTGCTTTTTTTCATTCTCGCTGCTTATTTATATGGAATACAGAGAAATCTCCCCCACATTTACATATGGTAGCCTGGGGTGAAAGATGAAGCATGTTGTACATGGACACTGACCAATATTAAGCTGATGAGTGTTTACAGAATGAAATGAATTCAGAAGAGAGAGGCTTGAGCGTGAGCAGGAAGAACCTGAACTGAAGAAATGCGTCGAGTCTGTTGTCTTAGTCTGAGGCCACATCCAGCCAAGATGCTCTCAGTCAGTTTGCCTGTAAAGTGAACCTTCGTCTGTGACAAATAGCTGTGGCATTTTCAACTCTGGCACTGGAGGCTCCTAAGGGAACCTTTTATGGTGCGAACAGTGAACCTTGCATAAGGCAGAAACCCTTTAAAGCCCCACTAAAGACACGGAGACGGAGACGCAAAGCTTCCATTTAAGTTCCACTTTTTCCATATCTAATTAAACTGCTGCGTAGCACTCAACTACGTCTATGAAAAATTAAACTCAGTTTGTATGGACTTTCCTGCATAGGCCAGGATTTCTGACTGTTCAAAAAGTTCACAAGCTCTCAGTGTGTATGTACATACTGTATGAGTGAATCAGTGTCACCCAGGCTGTGACTGAGAATATCTTAAACAGAAAGTTCTAGAGGGTGTTGAAATAGCCGATCATCCGTTTTCTTAGGATTTTTCCTTTTTTTCACTGCATCAGCCAATGTGTACAGATGCTCTAACTTTGCTCTGTTACCTATACATTACTCTGTGTCGAATTTTGCCTGTGACACTCATGATGGATGAGTTTTTTGCTGAACACTGCAAGCAAGGCATCCAATATGTAGATGCCTGCTGTGATCAAGCAAAATTATTTGGATAGAAACCATGAGAAAGCCTTCATACCACATGACAAAATACAGCCAAATCCTGGACAAGAAATTCAGGGGGCCACTTTGGTGCCGAGCAAGGAGATCTTTGCTTTGCCAGAAAAAAAATCTGTTTACTCCATGCATTGGCATGACTCTATGGGAGATACAGTATCAGCTCTTTTAGATTTGGACACAGAGTCCTCCATTTATCAGGCATAAAAATCTCATCCTGTTTAGGGAACCTGTCGTAACACAGCACAGCCCGAGGAATCAGCCTGCTCTGCCTGGTAAAACGAGCGCCTTTCCAAAATGCTAACCATATGTTCCATGCTCACTGAGATCAGAAATACTGCTAAACACTTTTGTAGTTCTTCAGAGTAATTTCATGTGAGAATCCTTTTATAATTATGGCACAAGACCATGTAGCTAATCTGAAACGTTTGGCGTGGGACATTACAATGTTTGACAATGTACAAGTGTTGTTAATGTTGTGTTTAAGGGGTGAAGTCTTTTTGATATGTGCTTATAGTAGTGTTACTAAGCACTGTTCACTGTCTGAAAACTAGACATTATACATGCAGGGGCTTTGAATATGAGGTGTGCACAATTCAAACCGCAAAAAAACAGAGCAAAGGAGAAAAAAAAACTAGACATCCAGGAATTTCATTAATAGTACCATCCCAGCTGTACAGAATAGATGGCGTGTAAATCAACTGAGACATAAATCATTTGGCATATAAAACAACAGCTTTGGTCATGGAAAGTCATGTCCACGATTAATTTCTCTCTGAGAATTTTCTCATCAAAACGCTTACTTCACCCCTTCACTTTGTTCATTACAGCAAAAACATCTGGCTGACAGGTTTTCTGTCTTTTTCACAAAGAAACAGAGAGACTTCTGAGCAGCAAGAGTAAAGAACTGGAATCGACCGCACAGATTCAACATCGACAATTATATCACGGCTTTGAGGCCTGGTTAAATAAAGTGCCTATCCATCACTAATCTATCACTTGTTTTCTTATCCAGCTCTCTAATCACAACCATTTACAGTGAAATATATCCTATTTTCTCCAATATCTCTTAAATTCACATCATAGTGAATAAGGAAAATATCCCAGGGATGTGTCTTGGTTTTCTTACAAGGAGTGGTAAAGCAGGGGCATATTAGAGGGATGACACTGTTTACTTCTGTATAGGATAAAGTTAAATTTGCAAAATAGTTGATATGTTTTGGTGAAAAATGAATGATCAGATGATTGCAATAGTGTTTCAGGGTTTCCTTTGGGTACTCCAAGGTTCCTCCTCAGTCCAAAGACATGTATTGTAGGTTGATTTCATTTCAATTGTCTGTAGTGTGAGAATGTGTGCGATTGTGCCCACTGACGGGTCACCACCCTGTCCAGGATGTCTCACACCTTGTGCCCTGAGTCCTCTGGGATAGACTACAGGTTCCCTGTGACCCTGTGTAGAATAACGGGTACAGAGGATAGCTGGACAGATGGATGGATGGACGGATGGATGGACGGACGGACGGATGGACAGATGGATGGACAGTCAGATGGACAAATGGATGGATGGATGGATGGACAGTCAGATGGACAGATGGATGGATGGACGAACGGATGGACGGATGGATGGATGGATGGATGTACGGATGGATGGATGGACGATTGGATGGATGGACGGATGGATGGATGAACAGATGGACGGATGGACGAATGGATGGACGGATGGATGGATTTGATTCCAATACTGTACTGGCTTCATATTTCTTTCAATCCTAACACAGAAGAAATTTTTCTCAAACCCTACAGAGTTACTTACAGAGTTCCTTCATAATCTAGCCATGGGGATCACAGTCCAGTGACTTCTGTGCCAGTCCCAAGCCCGGATAAATAGAGAGGGTTGCGTCAGGAAGGGCATCCGGCGTAAAACATTGCCAAATTTCATCATGCGAGTCGTCAGTACGAATTTCATACCGGATCGGTCGAGGCCTGAGTTAACAACGACCGCCATCGACGCTGTTGACCTACAGGGCGCCGGTGGAAATTGGGCTACTGTTGGTCGAAGAAGTAGAGGAGGGAGGAGAGTGCGCAGACACAGAGAGAAGAGGAAAGGTAAGAGTGTAGGACTGAGAATAGGAACTCTGAATGTTGGTACTATGACAGGGAAAGGTAGAGAGCTGGCTGATATGATGGAGAGAAGGAAGGTGGATATACTGTGTGTACAGGAGACCAGGTGGAAGGGTAGCAAGGCTCGTAGTATAGGAGCAGGATTCAAGCTGTTTTATTATGGTGTGGATGGTAAGAGAAATGGGGTAGGTGTGGTCCTGAAGGAGGAGTTTGTGAGGAATGTTCTGGAGGTGAAGAGAGTGTCAGACAGGGTGATGAGTCTGAAGTTAGAGATTGAAGGGGTGATGTTGAATGTTGTTAGTGGTTATGCCCCACAGGTAGGTTGTGAGTTAGAGGAGAAAGAAAGATTCTGGAGTGAATTAGATGAGGTGATATAGAGTATTCCCATGAATAGTATCCAGAGGAAGGAAGAGTATAGTATATAGATTCTGTATATACTATATACAGATATATCTATATACTCTGTATATATATTACAGAGTTCCTTCATCCTTAGTAAGTGCCTGGTCTGGGTCATGGTGATTTAAATCAAGCATTAATATTTTTATACTTTAGGAGGTAGAATAAACAAAATATTGTGTGCAGGTACAAACAAATATTAGCTACCCAAGCAGGATTAAAAGACAGGCCTGCGTACACTTCTTGCACATCACTAGCTAAAGTTGTGGAGCTATCAGATCCAGAATTTACACGTCATGCTGACAATGCTCGTATTTCTACCTCTGAGAGTCTTGTAGTGTTTCCGGATTTATGGTGGTTTAAAAAAACCTGCTTAGGACACACACATTTTGGGTTTAAATCCAAATGCAGCTACAGAAATGGATATTTAGAGCACTAGTTACCTGCAGATACAGAACAGTGGAATTGTGTTATGCCCCTACTAGATAGAGTATGATTCATTATTTCTGCATGAATGACTTAGTAAAAGGAATTTCACTTAGGATATTTGAGGTCAGATTTCACTTGAAAAGGTTAATTTCATGCAGCCATTTAGCCTTATCCATGTCCATATCTGGCTACTTTGTGACAGTGAATGCAGCTGAAAATAAAGCATCAGTGTAATAGGACACAACCTATCAAGTGATCTAAGATCATAATGTGCATGCACTTGAGAGAGCGTACTCCAAAATCACACTCAAATTAAGTCAAAATGTATCTCACCTGTAAACATCGGAGTGACACTTTAACCAGAACAGGTCATTTTCAGTCATTTTGTAAAAGTCTGTTAGCAGCAAATCAGTGTGTGTGGACTTGTGTAAAAATCTTGAAGAGGTTTAACTTGTTCAGTCACTTTTATTGCTAGACACTTTAGTCTGTGGTCCATGTGGTTTTCCTTTCTGGTAACCAGAGAGCGGTTTTAATATATGTTAAAGTGGTGTCACTGCCCAAATCCATACTGAACATGTATGCTGTTATATAGTGTATAAGAACATGAAGGACCTCACTGAAATCCTGCTAAGCTGGTCAGATGTTATATTGATTTCCAAATCCAGTAACCTTGAGAGCAATTTATGATTGAGGTAAAAGTGACACATCTGCTCTATGCTAGTCCATTAGAACTATACAGTCTTTGAAAGAGTCGTGATATTTTGGAAATTTGGCAATTCACTTTTAGTCTACTAACAAGGAAAAAAAAGTTGTTTATGGTACCTTTCTACATCTGTTTAGCAGAATGATTACTTTGTAGAGAACAACATGTTCAACTTGCTTTGGTGTTTTTCTTTTTGTATGCCAAAGGACCACAGGGCACCTGCCACAAGTGTTTGTGTCTCTAAAATAAGAATCTGCACTCAAGCTGCCAACGTTTCCCACCTTGACAGGTTGTTAAGAGTAATCCTAAAAAGCAATAATATGTCAGCGCTCCTCCTCAACAGCTTTTGATTGTGAACAATGTGGCACGAAATGTGGAAAGACTAGAAATGACCTAACACCTTCCGTGGCAATGGAACTGTAATACTAGACAAAATGCGATCCAGGACATACAATAAAAATCCAATATACTAGTGCCCTTAATGAAAACAAGTAAACTAGATAGATATATATAAAATAGCAGGTTTAGTTAGAGTTTTTCCAGCTTAACACTGGGCATAAGGCAGGAATACACCCTGGAGCGCACACACATATACTTACAAACACCTACAGCAATTTAGCTGCATATATTTGACCTACTGCCATGTTTTGTGATGTTGGAACGAAACCCAGATGAACCCAGAAACATATGAAACTCCACACAGAGAGTAACCTGAGCTCAGGGGCTGCATTTTTGTTGTTATGCAATCATTTCTGTGTTTATTCAAATGTTAATGTTAGGATCATTATCCATATAGGAACAAGTCTGAACCTCCTGGTAGAGGTAACCAGGTTTTGGGGTTATCAGTTTTCACAAGAGCCACAAAAGCATCAATGTTCCATCAGCATATATACCATTTTTGTTATATGTGGCCGCAGGAAACTAAAACACAGGTTCCACAAAGAATTGAGTGGGGTTCACAATTTATTCCGTGTGACCGGTTAGGAGTCTATGTTTCACTTATATCTTTAACTGAGAAGGAAATGAAAACCAAAAGGACACAAACAAATAAACCAAAATACAGCACCAGAATTACGTCTATTCTAAACAATAAATGACTCCCATTTAAAATGAAGGAAAAGAAAATATAAAGTTGTCCTTGTTTCCTTACAATGATTAAACAAAAATAACGATCGTTCTTCTCATAACAATAATACCAATAACAATGCTGCTAACAACAATACTGCTAATAACAATACATTAATAACAATACGGTAACAACAATACGGTAATAACAATACGGTAATAACAATATGGTAATAACAATACGGTAGTGGCACTTTCCCAATGTTCCTAACAGTGTACACTAATATAATCGCTTTTTATGATACCAGGCCTCATCTGTACGCGCAGTGCATTAACTCGCCACACTCGCTCACCAACGCAATTCTGCGTCAACATCTGATTAAACTTATAAAGGAATCGCGAACACACGCAGCTTACTCTATAACTTCTTAATTGTGTGTTTGCGCAAGCGTCCATACATGCGATGACGTCATCCACTGTCTCTTAAGGAGGCTCTCTTATTTGTATCTGCAGCTATGTACATCAATAATACTGCGAATATTTAGACGCCCCTTAAATATCACCTGGTCACATTCTCCCCTGCATCTGGGTAAGCGTCCTCGATTACTCACTTACAGACATAGTGCTCTTAATTTCCCCGACCGCTTCCGGGAATAAAACAGAACTAAGATCGGCTAATATCTGTGTAAGTGCTGCCGGACTTATGGAAGTACGGTCCAAGACAGACCTTGGCTCATGGTGCACATTTGAATGCTGTCCTGCATTAAACCTTTTACTATGTCTGCGTGGTGCAGAGACAGGAAGGGTTAACACACTAGTAGCTCTTCCCAGCCTTTCCTCAGTCTCCAAAACCTCAGCAGGCTCTGACGGAACATTGTCACAGTCAAAGTCACCCAATTCTCCACTGTGTAACCCATCAGACCCATGCTCTATGCTTTGTTGACCAACCAACTCAGTGCTAAGATCTTTTACTGCAGGCGCATGAGATCCCTCCTTCCTCAGAACCACAACCTCATCTGAATCCTCAGACTCCACCTCACTTGGCGACTCTGACTTCTCATCTTGCGCCTTAACCCTTCCCCTGGGGACAGGGGTAGGAATACTTGCACATGGCCTGGGAAAAAGCTTCCAAAAGCTCTACAGTGTAGGTGTTATCCATGATCCTTACTACCCAATATATGACTGGTCCCCAGGCATCCTGGATTTTGTTACGGCCTACTGGCCGGTTCCTCAGGTACACGAGTGCTCCAACCTCGATCTTCAGGCAATAGATTTTATCTTTGTGCAAGAAAATGCGCACAGCAGCCTTCTGTTCAGTGTATTTCCTAGCCCTGACACGTGCATCATTCAGACGCTTTCGGTGGGCCAACAGCCAGTCATGTTTCTGGTCTAAAACCTGCTCTTGTCCCAGTAGGGCATCCACTGGCAGGTAAGGATCAATGCCAAACAATAAATAATATGGTGAATACCCAGTAGTTGCATGAGGCATCACATTATATGCGTAAACCAACTCTGGCAGGTATTCTGGCCAACGGCGCTTCTTTTCAGGTGGCAACGTCCTCAACAGGTCATGTAGAGTCCTGTTGAACCGTTCACACTGAGCATTGCGCATTGGTATAGCGTAGTGCGGCTCTTTTTCACATCATAAAGCTTACAAATTTCGGCCACCACTTCACTCTTAAAATTACGGCCTTGATCGGAATGTAGCTGCGCCGGAACACCACATCTCATGAACCATTCCCTAAGTAACACCTTGGCGGTGGTGTCGGCTTTCTGATCTCGCGTAGGAAAGGCCTGGGTGAACTTTGTGAAGATATCAGTGATTACCAGTACATTTTCCCGACCATCAGATGCGAGCTCCAGCACCATGAAATCTACAGCAATCACCTCAAGAGGTCTAGAAGCCAAAAAGGATTTCATGGGAGGGTGGATCTTTGGCTGTGGGAGCTTAGTCATCACACAGCGCTGACAATCTTTTATCCATTTGTCTATATCATTGTGCATCCCTACCCAAAAACATCTACGTCTCAACAAGTGAAGGGTACGCTCAACACCTTTGTGTCCTATAGAATTATACACGTACTCCAGAACAGGCTTCTTCAAACTGAGAGGCAACAGCAACTGGTAACACTCCCCATGCCTGACATCCTCAACGACACAGTACAGTAGACCCTGCCGCTCCCTGATGCTGTTCCAGTGCTTCAACAATGACCGAACTGTTTTTTATCACAGTAAATTTGGACCCCAACAAATAACCCCGAAACTTCTCAACAATTGCCCACTTGAGAGCCAGGAGTTCAAGTTTCATGCTGCTATAATTTCTATCATTCTTCTCCGCATCTCTCAGCCGTCTACTCGCAAAGGCAATAACACGTTTCACATCTCCCTGTTGTTGATATAGAACGGCTCCAAGTCCCTGACTGCTCGCATCGGTCTCCACAATAAAAGGCTTCGAATAGTCAGCCACCCCTAAGACAGGTGCACTAGTCAGCTTATCTTTGAGTGTGTCAAAAGCTGTTTGGCATTCTTCAGTCCACAGTCTACTCAAAAAGACAGTGATTCTGCAGGAGCTCTCAGAGGTCAGACATGAATTTACCACATCATGAAGTGGGCCAGCGATCTTCGAGAACCCCTGAATGAATCATCTGTAGTAACTACAGAGCCCAAGGTATGATCTCAATTCCTTTACAGTAGATGGAACTGGCCACTGTCTGATAACTGTCACTTTCATAGGGTCTGTGCCAATACCATCGGCAGAAATCCGATGTCCCAAGAACACTACCTCTGTCTGAAGAAAGTGACATTTGTCTAACTTGACCTTGAGACCAGTGTCCTTCAGCCTCTTCAGTACAGTTTCCAACCTTACCAAGTGCTCCTGGAATGTGGAGGAATATACCAAAATATCATCCAGGTATACTAACAAAATCTGGAAAACAAGATCGTTCTTGGTGGCCTGCATCAGCCTTTGGAAGGTCGTAGGTCCATTCCTGACCCCGAACGGCATACACAATAATTCATAGAGGCCAAAGGGTGTTGAGAATGCTGTCTTGTGTCTGTCTCCTTCTGCCACAGCCACCTGATGATAGCCACTTGCTAAATCAATTGTCAAAAAATAACACGCCACCTGCAGAACATCAAAGCTCTCATCAATACGAGGTAATGGAAACGCATCTTTTTTTGGTTTCTGATTTAGCTTACGGTAGTCTATACACGGCCTGATACTGCCGTCTACTTTACGTACCAGCACGATTGGTGAAGCATAGGCACTATTACTCTCTTGTATGACTCCTTTCTTTACCAGACGTGAGATGTCATCCTTTACTTCTCTATACTGGTTAGAAGGAATGCGACAATAGGGCTGGGTGACAGGCTCATCATCGGTTAGATGAATTTCATGTGTAATCTTGTCTGTATAACCTAGGTCTTCATCAACAAGGGCAAAGATATCAACATATTTCACCAACAATGACCTAAGCTGAGCTTGCTCATACTCACTTCCACCTACAGATGCATCTCAATAAATTCGAATGTCGTGGGAAAAGTTCATTTATTTCAGTAATTCAACTCAAATTGTGAAACTCGTGTATTAAATAAATTCAATGCACACAGACTGAAGTAGTTTAAGTCTTTGGGTCTTTTAATTGTGATGATTTTGGCTCACATTTAACAAAAGCCCACCAATTCACTATCTCAACAAATTAGAATACTTCATAAGACCAATAAAAACATTTTTAGTGAATTGTTGGCCTTCTGGAAAGTATGTTCATTTACTGTACATGTACTCAATACTTGGTAGGGGCTCCTTTTGCTTTAATTACTGCCTCAATTCGGCGTGGCATGGAGGTGATCATTTTGTGGCACTGCTGAGGTGGTATGGAAGCCCAGGTTTCTTTGACTTCTTTGACAGTGGCCTTCAGCTCATCTGCATTTTTTGGTCTCTTGTTTCTCATTTTCCTCTTGACAATACCCCATAGATTCTCTATGGGGTTCAGGTCTGGTGAGTTTGCTGGCCAGTCAAGCACACCAACACCATGGTCATTTAACCAACTTTTGGTGCTTTTGGCAGTGTGGGCAGGTGCCAAATCCTGCTGAAAAATGAAATCAGCATCTTCAAAAAGCTGGTCAGCAGAAGGAAGCATGAAATGCTCCAAAATCTCTTGGTAAACGGGTGCAGTGACTTTGGTTTTCCAAAAATGCAATGGACCAACACCAGCAGATGACATTGCACCCCAAATCATCACAGACTGTGGAAACTTAACACTGGACTTCAAGCAACTTGGGCTATGAGCTTCTCCACCCTTCCTCCAGACTCTAGGACCTTGGTTTCCAAATGAAATACAAAACTTGCTCTCATCTGAAAAGAGGACCCCTAACCCTAACCCTAACCCTAACCCTTTGGACCACTGGGCAACAGTCCAGTTCTTCTTCTCCTTAGCCCAGGTAAGACGCCTCTGACGTTGTCTGTGGTTCAGGAGTGGCTTAACAAGAGGAATACAACAACTGTAGCCAAATTCCTTGACACGTCTGTGTGTGGTGGCTCTTGATGCCTTGACCCCAGCCTCAGTCCATTCCTTGTGAAGTTCACTCAAATTCTTGAATCGATTTTGCTTGACAATCCTTATAAGGCTGCGGTTCTCTCGTTTGCTTGTGCATCTTTTTCTTCCACACTTTTTCCTTCCACTCAACTTTCTGTTAGCATGCTTGGATACAGCACTCTGTGAACAGCCAGCTTCTTTGACAATGGATGTTTGTGGCTTACCCTCCTTGTGAAGGGTGTCAATGATTGTTTTCTGGACAACTGTCAGATCAGCAGTCTTCCCCATGATTGTGTAGCCTAGTGAACCAAACTGAGAGACCACTTTGAAGGTTCAGGAAACCTTTGCAAGTGTTTTGAGTTGATTAGCTGGTTGGCATGTCACCATATTCTAATTTGTTAAGATAGTGAATTGGTGGGGTTTTGTTAAATGTGAGCCAAAATCATCACAATTAAAAGAACCAAAGACTTAAACTACTTCAATCTGTGTGAATTGGATTTATTTAATACACTAGTTTCACAATTTGAGTTGAATTACTGAAATAAATTAACTTTTACACGACATTCTAATTTGTTGAGATGCACCTGTATATCAATCTTATCCAAGATTTCCTTCACCCGATCTCTGCTTTGTACACTCTTCATATTCAAAGTCACCTGTTCAATATCAGCAGAAATCCTTTAAAACTGTACTTTATACTGCTGTGAGCTGTCTATGCCTTCTACCCTTGACAGAGTACCCAACCGAGTTCTGGGTGACAACCAAACATCCTCCAGAGAAAAATTCAGAATTCTAACAGGTATGCAGGTACAGTGTTCATCAACGAGGGAAGGGATGACTATTAACCCTCCCGGCAAAGGAGTGCTAAGAGGCTCACCCCTTTTGAAGCCCTTCACTGGAATTGTCACAACAGATTCTGCAGGTATGTGTTCCATCCATTTTCCAGCTACACGAACAACAGATTTCTGATTTACAGTACATGTGTGTACTTTCTGAAAGACATGCATCCAATCAGAACCTAATTTGCCCCCTAAGGTGGTATCGAACTCTGCTTGAGCCAGTTGTCTACATCTGCTGATTATATTCATTCCTATAATGCAAGGCACTGTGTTTCCAGGGCTTGAAATGTCTTTGACCACTAGAAATCCACAAGACAGACATCTTAATTGCCATTGTCTCCACCACAAGTTCTAAGTAACCCAAATAGGGTATGTCAAGCCCGTTGGCCGCTGTGAGTTTGAGCCAACCAGCCGTGGAAAGAATGTCATCCTCTGTACCACACAAATTCTCTCTAAAAAACTGCTCAGTTATGGTGCTCACCTGACTACCTGTGTCTAAAAGGCCTTTAGTGGCGACACCACCAATTGAAAGCTCTACCACCGGACATGTACCAACAGCACGTTGCAACAACTGGGTCAGCTTCTGAGTCAGTCTGCCTGCCCTGAATTGCTCGACTCCCAACAACCTGGGGGTTCTTGTTTCCCTGCGAGTCAGAAGATACAGGCCTCGCTGCCCTACAGCTCTGTTTCTGAGGACAATCCTTTGGTGAAATCAACATGGTGAAATCAAATACTTAACTATGTTTAGACAAGGATCTGAAAATGATAAGTTCTCAGAGACCTACTGGTCTGATTTAACAGTTGTTGAAAAGTCTTTTTTAGCTGCCAGGCTGATGAGTTCTTGCTGTCTCTGTGATGCTCCACAATGATCCGCCTCTAGGAATCTTCAGTCCGCTCTTCACCACTACCTATCATATACTGCACTTTACATTGCACACACAACAACATTGACTCTCCTAACTCTGTTGGAATAAACCCCACTCCTGGTACCAAGAATTGTGGTGGCAGGAAAATAAAACACAGGTTCCACAAAAAATTGGGTGGGGTTCACAATTTATTCTGTGTGACCGGTTAGGAGTCTATGTTTCACTTATATTTTTAACTGAGAAGGAAATGAAAACCAAAAGGACACAAACAAATAAACCAAAATACAGCACCAGAATTAGGTCTATTCTAAACAATAAATGACTCCCATTTAAAATGAAGGAAAAGAAAATATAAAGTTGTCCTTGTTTCCTTACAATGATTAAACAAAAATAACGATCGTTCTTCTCATAACAATAATACCAATAACAATACTGCTAACAACAACGCTGCTAACAACAATACGGTAATAACAATACGGTAATAACAATACTGCTAACAACAATACGGTAATAACAATACAGTAGTGGCACTTTCCCAATGTTCCTAACAGTGTATACTAATATAATCACTTTTTAATCACTTTTAATCACACACACACATGCATATTATTACGTTTCGTCATTTAGCAGACGCCCTTATCCAGAGCGACATACGTTTTTTATCTCATTTTATACAACTGAGTAATTAAGGGTTAAGGGCCTTGCTCAGGGGCCCAGCAGTGGCAGCTTAGTGGGCTTGGATAGCATGGATTCGAACTTCTGATCAGTAGCCCAATGCCTTAACCACTAAGCTATAACATCCCCACACTATGGACAATTTAGAGATGCCAATCATCCTACAGCATGTCTTTGCTCTGGAGGAGGAAACCAGAAGACCCGGAGGAAACCCCAGAAGGGACAGGGAGAACTTGCAAATTTCACACAACAAACAGGACAGAGGCAGTAATCGAGCGCTCAACCCTAGAGATGTGAGGGAAATATGTTAACCACTAAGCCACCATGTTTATTAACTATGAAACTGTGGTTTATAAATGTTTATCCTTTGACTTTATGTCTATTACTTCACATCAGCAAAAAAGCTATAAAAAAACCCCATCTGGCTCGTGTTGAAAGCTTTTTGGCTTTCCTCATGCTTATGAAGAAGAAAGGAATATTTATCAACAGTAACAATTGAGTTTCTGGATACTGAGATAATAATGTCAGTATTTTTTCTGTTTGTAATTCTTAGAAGAATTATACTAATTGTTAGAGAACGTTGTTAAAGGAAAGGCATCATTTCTTCAAAACTGTATTCATTGATTGGTAATTATGTTATATGATCATTTTTATAGCATCAGGAGCATGATGATAGTTAGTGATGTTGCATCACAGCACCAGAGTTTCCTGTACATTCCTGAGCTACCATCTGTGTTCACACTTGAATGTTGTCTGTTCATGTGTGTTTGCTTTGCACAGTTTCCTCTCAAAAACACACTGAAAGGTGAACTGCTTACTCTAAACTGCCCCAAGGAATAAATGTGTGTGCGTGCTGTGCCGCACTGGACTGGTGTCCCATCAGGCTGAATTTCAAACAGTGTTCTGAGCTTTGGCTCTGGATCCATGGACCCTGATAAGGACAAAGCGTTTAGAATGAAGATGAATGAAGAATTTTTATACACTGATCTGAACATGTGTGGGAAATTTATTACAGTGAAGTAAATGTGTCATTTCAATGAACCGTTTAATAAAAATTAATACATTAGTAATTGCAGAAGAAAAACAATTTAAATCTTTTAAAATTTCTTAAGATACGTTTAGGGACTATGATCAACAGTGTATTCTCCTTCTTATGTGGCTTCTTATGTAGAGAGATGAGCTATATCATTACAGTCGTGTGATCACAGATCGTTGTAGTCGGTGTGTACATTTTTTTTGTTTGTTTGTTTTTTAAAGCAACAACTTATATAAAAAAAAAAGCTATGCAGCTATGTAGTATATCAGTCATGATGAAACACATGCTGCTCAGAGTCGTGGTGGACCTGGAGCCTGTCCTGGAGGACGCAGAGGGAACATGAAGAACTCCATACAAACAGCAGCCAGAGCTCAGGATCACACTGGGGAACCTGGAGCTGTGAGAATGCAGTGCTCAACATATCTATTCCTACTGCTGCAATATTTGAATATTATTATGTTGTTTGTTTTTTCATATTAGAACTGAGGGCAAGAAGCCTTTATTATCTCCACACATACATTACAGCACAGTGGAATTCTTTTCTTTGTGTATCCCAGATGAGGAAGTTGGGGTCAAAGTACAGGGGCAGCTATGATAAAGCAGGGAGGGTTAAGGGCCTTGCTCAGTTACCCAACAGAGGAGCTTGGTGGTGCTGGGACTTGAACCCTGATCCTCTGACCAACAACCTCTGAGCCACCACTGTGACTAAAGCAAATTAAGCCTTATTTTGACTGATACAAGACCTTACAAATCAGCAACAGTAGAAGGAAAAGCATTAGACAGACTTTAAAGTGGAAGATGATTAAAGATGCTGAGAGTAAAGTCATCTGAGCAAAGCTGCAACCATGTGAACAGGCTGTGTGTCAGAATCACCACTGTGTAGAATACCTTTAAAAAAATATGTCAGCTTTCCACCATCATTAACTAATGCGTATCTATTTATTATACTCTAATAACTCAGGTCCTGGTTTTAAAGCAACCAGAGAAACAGAGCCACTCTGCACCCTCTAGTGGTCAGACAATGAGGGTTATGCAGACACAGAACGCTGTTCCAAGAGTCTTGACTGAGGTTGTGAGGCAGAAGTCTGTCATAATTCTGTCATACCAAACAAACATATTGAACTTGATGTATTAAAAAAAAATCATATCATTTATAATCTGACTTACCAATTCTGTTAAATGGTGGGGAATCTGCTATAAGTCTGATTAACAAGAAAAAAAAACATCCTTCATATTAACAAAAAGAGAATCTGCAGAAGTGTGTATAGGATACAATCAGTAAAAATGACAGTTACACACAGGAATGTTGATGACAACTTAAGGCCTAGGTGACTGTAGTAACTGCTCATTATGTCAGATGTATGTGAGCCAAAAAGGTGGAATATCACCTTTGTACATAGTCTACAATGTTTGTTTTTTATTTTTTCAGTTTAAATAACAGAATGATTTGAGAATGAGAGAGAGAGAGAGAGAGAGAGAGAGAGAGAGAGAGAGAGAGAGAGAAAGAAAGAAAGAAAGAAAGAAAGAAAGAAAGAAAGAAAGAAAGAAAGAGGGGGTGACCAGCTGGATTGCCATGTAAATAGTTGTGAAGATAGGTAGAGCCTGGCTCAGTGCCAAGGGCCCTACAAAGGGCTTCTAACATCTGTTTGAGGCTAAATCTCTGGTCTGTGTTGGAGAAAGAATAACACTCTCGCTCAGATGGAGTCTTTCTCATGATCACGCAAAGACACTTTACATAACCAGTGTCCAGATTCTAATGACACAATTACATATGTTAACTTGCTGGCCTAATTATTTACGTGATTATGTATCTTAGAAGCCACCCAGAAGAAATCTTTGAAGAAAAGCCAATTGATTATTTGTGACTGTTTGAGAATTGATATTTTAATCAGTTCAAGTTGTCTGTTCTGTGATAATGAAATGGAACACAGTCAGGGTTAACGGTAAAGATCAGAGTCAGAGTTACACTCTTCCGTTCCTTTCGATTTAATCAGACACAATAGGAAATGAAGAAAAGTGCAAACTGAAAGTTAAAAAAAACCAACACGAAGCAAAGCAAATTCCCAAGTGACTCAAAGTGTGCTGAAGAGATGCAGCTACAGCATTACCGGGGAAGAGCTTTGGGGGTCGCATGACAATCCATCCTCACTGCCTCTCTCTCTATGAAACTAGCATATGAAACTAATTTGTATTACAAATGTTGGTTTTAGACAATGTTCCTCACCAACTGGTGGCTCGGCGAGAGATGGAACACTTTATTTTGTAAGAGCTTAAGGCAAAGCAAACATATTAATTAACACTATCTTTATGCAAGACAGCCAAGCCAAGCAGGCCCTTGAAACGGTACACCGTTACCCAAATTCGCATGCATCTGTCTGTGTCTTCACTCAGCCGTGGGTGTGCGTGCCGCCTGGCTTTGACTGAGGCAGGGAGGACCACCTGCGTGAAAGGGGAGACCCAGCATGTTATGTCTCCGCAACGAAATAAAATAACACAGAATCCAGCTCTGCAAATAACTCTGTGCTGCGGATCATTTTTCTGGGCGCAGCCCCGATACAAAGGTAAAATAAGAACAGATGATATCATGCGCCAGGATGGGAGGGGAGAACATTTGCTTTCGAATGCACCATGGTTAACGCTAAGTTCTTTATAAGAGAGGCCCTGAAAGATGGCATCCGAGCCCGAGGCCACCCTCATTGCAGACTATTGGCAGGTTATGGCATTGCACTGCTCACGCTAAAGATGTGGATACAAAATTAAGGTTTGCAAACTGGTAATGGTGCTGCACTACAAAACAAATAATGCTGCAAAGTTTGCGTGAAATCCAAGTTTCTCTTAATTAATCAATGTAATCTATTTCTACTGACACGTAAACATTTTTCACTTGACAAAAACTTCATTCAAATGAATAGCTGAGTGTACAGAGAAGTGACAAAGCACCAGCATTACTATTGTTGTTTCTATTCTTTATACATGAGAACTGTTCTAATTCTGATTATTTTCCCTGAGAACTCATAAATCCACCACATCAACTAGTATATAAATGTAAGCCTATATAAAAGGCATAATAGACAAAAATAGGTACATATTTATGTATACACATGGGATGAATGCCTGTGCCTCATGCAATCAGCAGCACAATGCATGTAATCATGTAGATACAGGTCACTGTATAATATAGTTGGTTGGCATGGCATGGTAGTTGTTCGGTGGGAGGAAATCACTTGCACTTTACAGGAAGGCTACAGTACATCAAATAACCACTCTTTACAACCGTGGCAAACAAAAACACATCTCAGAATACACAAGACCTCGTTAAGGTGGATGAACTGCAACAGCAGAAGACTACATCAGTTTCTGCTCCTGTGTGTGTAGAACAGGAATCTGAGGCTACAGTGAGCACAGGCTCACACAACAAACTGGTGATATCAATCCAACATACATAGAGTATTGTTGCTTACCATAGGCTTCTCTTCAGTGCCACAATTTACTCATTTAATAATAGCTCATTCCCATATGCTAATGCACCATGTCACAATGTCATCTCACACATGACATTCAGCTCAACTCAGTCTGGCCATTCTCCTGTGACCTCTCACATCCTCGTAGTGTTTCCACCCACAGAACTGCTGCACATGATGATTTTGTTTTTCACATCATTCTGTATAAACTCTAGAAATGAAAACACACAAGTAGATAAGCAGTTTCTGAAATACCAACAACAATGCCATGGTCAGATTCACAGACTGAGATCAGATTTGCTGTCAACATTAACTGAAGCTCTTGACCTGCATGATTCTATGCTTTGGACTGCTGCCACATGATCAACTGATGCAAGAATGAGCATGTGTACAAGTGTTCCTAATAAAGTGGCCAGTATTTAGTTAGGCACCAGTGATTTTTTTTTTTTTTTTTTTTACAGCTAATGCAAAAGGCAGACAGAGAAGGTCTCTTTGCACCCTTGCAGCTGTTGACAGCAAATGGTGAACTTTGCCTACGACCGAACTTTGCCATTCAGACATCCACTGAATTTGACTACAGAAATCACAGACAGTGCTAGTCTTGGCCCATGACTTATGCAAGTTCTTCCCTCTTTCTTCATCCTCTTCAAACTGATGAACATTTGGTATCTTTCAGTAGACTTGTGGGATAAGTGAATGGAAAGGCTTAGGGGGAATGAAGCGGGCTAAATGGTTGCCACAATTTCTCTCAGGTTTGAAAGGATGTCCTGACATCATGCCACACTCCCTTTTTGTCCAGGCTTAAAGAGTGATTCCTTCAGCTATTCTTTTTTTGTTTTTTTAATTAATTGTTTATGCAAGAACAAAAGCAAGAAAGATTTGGTTCACCTGATTCGATGAAGAAATTACGCCCAATCCAGATATAATTACACTAACGAAGTACAAGAGCCTGAATATGCTCCATGTTAATCACATCATCATGCATAAGGGATGAAAATACTCTTGCCACAGTAAGTTAGTACACTGCTTAGGTACAAAGCATAAACTATATCTGAATACATGTAATCTGTGAAAACAGTTTAGAAATGCAAACTGTTCAGAAAGTTTACGATCATAATTGAGCATTGCTGTTTTTCTCTTGGCATACCTTTAAGGGCTTGAGTGACCACTGCTTGTTATCTTGCTTGTGAAATAGTTGTATGATTACCAAAATGACCAGGTGTGTAACATAAGCAGAGTGTTCTTACTTAGCATTGATGGGCTAATAAAAACAACTTCTGCTCTGTCTTAAGGATGTGCTTCATTCCATTCGGATAAATTAACCCAGCGGCTGAGGATTTCCTAAAACAATAAACCTGCACCAGTAACTTTTAAATCATGCTCCTGGTTGAAGCCTTTTATTTTTGGACTCCACAGTCCAACATGGATATGTTTCTGCTGCCAAAGGCTAATTAAATCTGTCTTTGTTTATATTACATCTGCAAAAAGACATGTAAGAACGCATGGCCTTCAACAGCGTGCTCTCATCCTGCACAAGTCGGTGCCTGTTAAACATGGTGTATATCAAATTCACAGCTCCAGATCAAATCCTAAGATCATGTCCAATATTCCAAATGTTGTTATTATTTCCTCTTTGCTAAACATTGCCAGTATTTCCATGCAGAGGCGACTGTTTAGAAATAAAACAAAGTCTTACTCCTGAATGTCCTTTATCCTTCTAAGAAAGACTGCAATTGCATATCATATTGAATCAGCAACAACCTTGCAAATGATGCACTTATATATATATATATATATATATATATATATATATATATATAGCGTGTCTGTATGATGTGTGTAGTCTTTGCGGTTTACATACAGTTTGGATTTCAAATGCTTGCGTTATGCACGTTATGAAATTCCGCCTGCTCCTTGGTCCAGACATTCCCAAGACCGGTCAACTTTAATAAAACACGTCATTATCCCCCCCCCCAAAGCCCCCACCCACCATTTCTTTTAAGCCTACAGTATGTGGAGATTGGGGGAGACACAGTGCTGCAGAAGCGCACAGGGAGAAGATCAGGAAGCACCTGCTCCCAAGGAGGTGGAGAAAAACTCTCATTAAAAAAAAGTAGGGGAAAATATCACAAATTCCGGCTTTTGAAGTGACTCACAACCCTGCGTTATCAGAACAACTCTTTTTTTTTTGTTTTGTTTTTTTTTGTTCTGAAAGCCAAAAAAAAAAAAAAAAAAAAAGCAGCAACCGGTCTCTCCACGCTTCAGTGCTTGCAGAACACGGCATTGGCGTGGTGTGTGTGAAGTCCATATGCGGGCAGAACCTTGTCTGGCACTAGTGTGAGCTATGTGCGTGTTCGCGCTGGACGCTTCGCCGCAGACTCGGGTACTGGGTCCAGGAGCCGTTACGCATGAGCGCATTCATACTACTGCATGAACCCTCCGCTGTTGCTGAAGTAAATAAGTACAGCTCGCGCTCACCGGAACCGACAGTGGTCCAAAAGAAAAAAAAAAAATCATCCTTGTAGTCAGGCGCGTTTATCTGCGGCACGCAAATTGGCGCGCGCAAAAGAAGGGATGCCGGTCAGGCGTGGCTTGGGGGTTTTGAATATCCAATTTGATAATGCACGGGGAGTATGTGTATAAAAAGGCTGATTGGAGACGATAAGCGGGCATCAGAGAGTTGTGAGTAGCGAGGGAGCGTGGATGAAGCTGAGCTTGTGCGTGGGCATGTGCTGTCTGACTCTGTGAATCGTGTCACACTCACACACCGGGCACCATGGCGGAGGTCGGCGGATTCCTCGGCACCATCGATCTGGATTTACCGAGTTTCACCGCGCTCGGGAACACGCCACTGTCCGACTCGCCGGCCGGGTTGAACGAGCGCCTCGGGCTGATCGAGGGCAGACTGCGGCGCGGCTCTCTCACGGACTTCGATCATCTGAAAGGGATCCTGCGCAGGAGGCAGCTGTACTGCAGGACCGGCTTCCAGCTGGAGATCTTCCCCAACGGCACAGTGCACGGCACCAGACAGGATCACAGCAGATTCGGTGAGAAACCCTCACCCTCACAGCAGCACGCTTTCCCTCCGATGCACAGAGCAGCACTTTGGTGCACCTGTCAGTGTCACTTCTGTGCATTATGCTTTATTTGTTGCATTGTGGCATTTGCTTAACACTTTTTTTTTTTTTTTTAACTGTTTTAGGTTTACAGAGACTTGTGCTCGTTTAAAAGCAAAATACAAAATAAAAAAATTCTACAGATTATCTGCTGTGCATCGATACATTTTATATAGCATAATAGCTATGTGTACTGTTAAATGTATATAAGTAAGATGTATTGAAGCACAGCAGATGAAAGTCTGGATGATGTATTACAGTATATAATGAGAGAGAGAGTCAAGATTCTATACGACAGAGGGAAAATATACAGCATGTGTGTGTGTGCATAAATATATAAGGTACTCCTACAAGGTGAAGATAAACTCCCTTCTAATGATGTAACTGCACCATTACTTTCAAAGGGTACATTAGTCTTGGAGAGTAATAAATGAAAACGACACTTTTCACCGTAAAGGCACAAAAAAATAGGCCTTTGAGGAGATATTTTGATTATTTATATTCATAAGAATAAGAATCCCTACAGCCTTCTACCCTTATGTATGACATATAGAAATATATGTATGATCTGATCGATTATTAAAGCTTGATTACTATGTCAGTTCTGTTAGTACTGTCAGTGCCAATATTTAAGGTGTAACAGTGCATTGTTGTACCACCCACCAACTGGAAGCCAGGACCTCCACATCTCTATCTGTCACACAGCTCTAATTCCGCTTGCTGAGTTGCAGGTGTCTCTCAGTGGAAAACAAGCCAACAGCACAGAGCTGCTTTTCTGCTCCAGCTCGTACAATGGGATGTCGGTTGACTTGAGTGCGCACACACACACACACACACACACACACAGCTAATTATACAACTAATATAAATCGTTCAAGGAGTGGTTAGCATAAGAGTGGTAAACAAATGAGGTCAGGGCACGGACATGTGTGTTTGACAGCCATTGTGCAGGTGCAGCCTTGCTCAGGAGGCTGGAATAACTCTAAATTAAAGCATGACCACTGTGGAATCCAAAGAAGTTTAATGCTTGTTTTTCTCAGCCAAAACAAGCAGTTTTATTGGATTGGGTGTTCAGCGTGCATGTTTCTAGCATCCCCTGATCTGCAAATTCAAGGCAGGCATGGTACAAGCGAGCCATGGCTTTGATTAAATGCAAATATGAAACACAAATGTTCTTGATTAACATCCAGAGGTTCTAAGTCATCTTCAAACTTGAGTGCCATTTAAGTAACTGCTCCATCCTGCAAAACCACAGAGGCGTTCAAGTCTTTTATCAAACATCACATAAATCCCTTATCGAAACAATTTCAAGGATGAATTGAAGACTGCATCTGAAATATGTATTGAATTCATTAGTGAATAATAGTTCCAAGCAAAAATGCAAAAAAACAAACAAAAAAAAAACCTGGTACAAGTTTTTGATTTGGCACAAATAATCACAAACATGTTTGGCTGTGGTAATATGACCAACACACAGCTCTAGTGTTCCCTGATTTGATCATGAGCCCATGTTTCTTTACCAGTACTGTCTGTGTTGTCTCCCATCTCAGACAACATGCAGGTAGATAGATAGGTGATGTCAAATTGACTATAGTTGTGAAACTGTGTGTGTTTGATGCACTGCAAGAGACTGCCATCCCATCCAAGGTGTATTCCTGCCTCGTGCCCATTGTTCACCAGGGTAGAATCTAGATCCACTGGCCAGAATAAAGCAGTTACTCAAAATGATTAAATGTTAGAGTGTGAAAAAAATGAACCTTCTCCTATATTATGTACTGACCTGTCTTGCTTTTTGTAAATGCCTTATTCACTTATTCCTCCAAAAACCTCAGTGCACATCAGAGCTGCAAGAGCATATGTGAAGCAGGTTCGCCCTGTAAAATGCATTACCCAGCCCATATATATTTCCAAGACCTGAACCTGATGACACCTGGGTAATGTTACTGTAATCGTTCATACGACTGGCTCTTTACAGCCATTAACAGGTTCATTGTTTCCGTAACGCAAGGCCAACATTAAAAAAAAACAAAGGGTGCCATTTTTCTACTTCAAGAGCAGTTCTCTTCATCATATCCAGTCTGTTCATATGGCGTGGATCATAAATTCATCTTTGCAAGTAATGCTTAGATGTGCTGATGCAGACCGTGGTGTCTGGTAATTGTCTCACCAGAGTTTCTCTATGGCAGGTATCCTGGAGTTCATTAGCCTGGCTGTGGGGCTGGTCAGCATTAGAGGGGTGGATGCCGGACTTTATCTGGGAATGAATGAAAAAGGAGAACTCTATGGGTCGGTAAGTCAAAACCACACAAAGCCCAGAACCGTTCTAGCTAGCTGACACCTGCGTAAGCCACACACCTGCACCCACGAACTTTGTGTTTTTAAGTTTGCGCTTTGGGACGGCAGCCAACAGTGTAACTACAGTTTGAAGAGGATAGCAATCAATTCACCGGCCCTTAATCTGAAGTCTGTTTCCCATATGATGCAGACGTGAAAAACACCAATCCAGACAAAACAGGCTGCGTTTCCACCGCTGCGTATCACGCCATGCCTCTGACATCAGACAGAGCTGGAACAGCACCAGGGGCCCCTGAGAGCAAAAACAGTTGGCCTGTTGGAGTTACCTTGTTTTTGTCTTCTGAAGTTGAGAAAGGCATGAGAAAGACCTTGGAGAAAGCACCATGAATCCTAAATTAGAAGGATAGCCTCTTCATTTTGCTTCATACTGACTAAAATATTTACATATTTCTTCAATATACACAAAGCACTGAGTACACACACATATTAGCGATATATGGTCTGTGAGTGCTCTCAGTTTCTTGTGTATTCCTGCACAGTTGCACAGGGAAAGTGCTTTACTTTGGTCGAGTGCTCAAATGGTAACAGAGACCAGGATGGGCTACGAACCCGAGTCACGTCGTGTGTGCCGGTGGCGTGCATGAAACACCATTTATAGGAAACTCTTGCGTCTTCCCGCCACTCGAGCCTTCTGCATGGCTGTGGAAGAAACATGCTATCAGATTTCCACCGATAATAAACCAGGGCCCTCAGCAAGTGTCTGTGGATCTTGAGTGTCAGATCTTAAGCTTATTACAGACAGGGAGGGGAAAAATTACTTCACGTGTAACATGATAACGTCTTATTAAAATCACTGCAGTCACAGGTTAATTCACAAATTGCTCCGCCAGTTGCACAGACACGAGCATCATTCCTCAGGCAGGCTGGAGGTGTACGAGGATTGATGCTTGTGGAAGAACCTAAGGCTTCCTTGCTGTATGAACTTTTAACTTGAAAATAAAAATCTTTAAATTTAAAGTAAATTTGAAGCTTACAGAATGCACACGATTCAATTCAGCCTATTCTAATTTATCTGAACAACTGCATGATTATTGGGTTTAGTCTTTAGGGAGTTGACCGGCATTAGTCATTAGTCTAGAATATTCTATGCCAAGTCAAGTTTCTTCAAATATTTTGCCAAGACATAAGCATCTGTAGAAAACCTAAGTTACCCATAACTACCCGGTTAGTGAATAGTTTAATTAGTTATATATTATTTATTTCTACGCTTCATCACTGCCCATCTTTGTCGAACTCACGTAAAAATTTCAACCAATTCTTTAAGCAACGTCAACAATGTCCAGTCACCTTAGATGGTCCAAGTGAGCCGCCTTAATACTGATACTTGAGCTAGAGCCATTGCATGACTGCGTTTTTGGCAGGAAAATCTGATGTAGCCCCAGTGTGCTGTATTGTTCTCAGCAACGTACTCAGCCAGCAGAGGTTCACCTGCTGAACCCGAAGCTATCGCTCATTTAGTCCTGTCAGTGGTGTGGTAGTAGCAGGCCCCACAGGAATTCTCTCTGGCTGCTGTGTGTGTGTAAGTGTAAGCTGGGCTGGTTGCGTCACGACCGAAAGGTTAACAGGTCTTGAGAAGTGATTTTGGGTGTAAGCTAAAATGGCAGGCGTGATGACTTTCTACAGCAGGCACCTGTTGCTCAACTCCTGTACAAACGGTTACATGGGGAAATCAGGTACAATGAGAAAAAGCCGCTTTTCTTCGACTATAAGAAAACCCCTTGGCGTAGCTGTGACCACAATACAGCCCGAGAATATTTACTTCTAGGGGGCACGGTGGCTTAGTGGTTAGCACGTTTGCCTCACACCTCCATGGTTGGGGGTTCGATTCCCGCCTCTGCCATATGTGTGTGTGGAGTTTGCATGTTCTCCCCGTGCCTCGGGGGTTTCCTTCCGGGTACTCCGGTTTCCTCCCCCGGTCCAAAGACATGCATTGTAGGTTGATTGGCATCTCTAAATTGTCCGTAGTGTGTGTGTGTGTGTGTGTGTCCTGCGATGGGTTGGCACTCCATCCAGGATGTATCCTGCCTTGATGCCCAATGACGCCTGAGATAGGCACAGGCTCCCCGTGACCCGAGTATAGATCGGATAAGCGGTAGACAATGAATGAATGAACATTTACTTCTCTTCTTTTACATCAAGAAGTCTACATCATTGTAAACTTAAGGATAGTGAAAGATTTCTCAACCTACAAGCTTCTCAACTTACAAGTGTAAAAGGCATCATTTATTATTTTGTGAAACGCCTTTCATTATAAACTGCATTATTTGCAAGCTAGTTCGCCAAAATCCAGAAACCTTTAGACGTGAAGATCCAAAATTTAATCTTCTCTTCTTTTCTCCTCTCAGAAAAAGCTGACAGCAGAGTGCGTCTTCCGTGAGCAGTTTGAAGAGAACTGGTACAACACTTACGCCTCGACGCTGTACAAACATGCAGACACCGGGAGGTACTACTACGTGGCCTTAAACAAGGACGGTTCGCCTCGAGAAGGAGGCAGGACTAAAAAGCACCAGAAGTTGACTCACTTCCTGCCCAGGCCGGTGGAGATCGAAAAGATCGCCCAGGCATACAGGGATTTGTTCCAGCACAGGTGACCAAAAGTCCAGCCAGCGCTGGAGTAGCAGGGAGGGGTGAAAGGGAATCGGAGAGAAATTTAAGGTTTACGGAGACCCTCCTCTTCTTCCCTCACGACTGTTTAGATTTGCCTTCTGGTCCAAAGCAAGGAGTCCCTCTCCAGCGGTGACTGAGATAAACAGTACGTGTGTGTTCCTGGATGAATCTGTTTCCTCTCCTTAATGGGTTTTAAACCACAGTGCAGAGAGGACATTCCTCCATCCGCCACCAGTGCCAAGTGGTTTCTGAGGGAGAGGTGTTGACTTCAGGGGCCTCATGGTGTCATGCAAACACCTCATCCTCAGATAACTTGGTACTCGCACAGATATCGCAGAAGGAACCACTCACGATGGAAAGAACCACTTGTGAACTATGCTCCAGTTTTGGTCTTGGCCATTTCAGTATGTCTTAAACATTTTTTTTTAGCCAGGTTGAAACTTGGATGCTTATGACTTCTAGCAACATTAAACTCAAGCGTAGGCACTAATGCCACTGCAAGTGTCTTTGTAAACTCACGCTCGCCTTTATAATGCAGTAGGCATGCGCAGCGAGCCTTGCTAAGGGATCATGGTGCTGATCCTATGGTGAAATGAAACAGGATTTTGGGAACGCTCATCTAGGGGCTATTTACATGGTGGACAAGGACAATTTCTTTCAAGGAATATACAGTAGCATCTCAATAAGAGAAACAAAAGAGAGTTTTTTTTAAATGTATATTTAAGGACACTTGGTGAGACACAAGTGAGAGGTACTGCTAAGTAATAAAACTGGCAAATTTATGGAAACAATCATTAATAAAAAGCCAAATCATAAAAGACTTCAGGGTTTCTTTAAGACAAAGGCCTAAAAGACCACCAAAGTGGAACGAACACCTGTCAGGACAGAGTGGAAAAGACCATCTCCAGTGTGAAACACGGAGATAAATTAGCACTTAGAGAATCCACTCTGCAATTTCACTCCTGTTCTTTTGAAGGTTCTGGAAAAGTCTGGTTGTTGACAGCTAAAAAAAAAAAAGAAAGAAAGAGAATGCACTCTCTAAGGGGAAAAAAGGGATGATATTTCTATTGAAACCAGGGAAAAGCTACAGTATATGTGGAAAGGTTGCAGTGTGTTGGTCAGCTGACAAGGTGTGATGTGTAATGCAAGGCAGTCAGGAACATTCTTAAAATGTAAGTGACGAGTGTAAATATGGATGAACCTATTTATAAGATGTACAATATATTTATTTTCTACATATAATGTATAATTCTAAATCTTTATATAAATATATTTATTTATTTCAAAGTCTCTATTTTGTAATGAACTTGAAATGATAAGAATTGTAGATTCTACTGAAAGTATACGAAAGGGCTATCAGTTCAACATGAATGAACGACAATAAAATTGTCCTGCTATTGATTGTTCATTGCGAGTGACCATTTTTGCCTGAGGATTAAAACGTTTGTCTTGTAATTAAAATGCTCCATGGAAACTTGCTCGATTTGTTCATTGCGTTGAAAGTTTGCGACGCTCAGGACAGAGATGACTGAACGAGCAATGGTTATTAATCTAAAACAAAGCATGTCAGAGCTGCACAGTTACAGAAAATAGCTTCAGCGTAGATCACAGCACTACACCAGGGATGAAAGTTCATCTGACAAATGCCTACTGCTCCAGAGAATGTGAATTCCAGAGCAGAGCTGCAGCCCTGCGTAATCAATCTCTATGGAGATGTGGATGATGGCTGATGATGTAAAGAGACTGTTCTTGGCTCAAGAAACCTATGTGAAAGTTCTCCCAAAACAGCCTGCAGAGGCATAAATCAAACGTGTGCAGCAAGCAAAACAATAAAAGGTGGGCCGCTGGTTGACAAACCTGTTGAAAAATAGGGCCTGAAGACTTTCTGGTTCACAAGAACAACGATTTGTAACAAAACCTTCCCTCCAAACAGATCCAGCGTGTCGTTCGCTAGCGCACGGCGATTAGCCGAGCTGACTCTCACACGACACGGCAAAGACGAAGTGAAATCCTAGAACGAGATATGCACAATCTGTGAAAATATGATCAATTACATGTCATCTGCTTCAAATTGGCACAAGCATGCTGGGATACTTTTAGCATTAATGCATATTCACGCTCCATGAGATCAGCAGTGGAGCTGAAGTACGCAGATGAGGGGAACAGCTGCCCAGTGGCCTGGAGGAATGTGTTGCAAATGTAGCCTAGTGGTAATCTCCGTCTAAGAAAGATGGGATCAACATTTCAACATCTGCAATAGTTGTAATGTTTCACTCTTTTTGTGAGCTGCGAATGCACGCTTCCCTGGGGGAGGAGGAGGAGGAAGGGTGTTCGAGAGGGCCAAATGGAAAACCAAAAGACCCCGAGTGGAAGAAATCCTGGCAGAGAAACGATAGGAATGTACAGAAGAGGTGTTGCAGATAAAGGAGGGATGCTCCGTATGCTCAGAGTGGAAATGTTCACAGGTCACGTTTTTTTTTTTTTTTTTGCACGTCTGAGTCAAGACTCAAGTATTTGGTCCTGCGCTTTTACAACCCAAATCAGGTTTGAGATCTTTTTCCTGCATCTATATTATTTCGAGGGAAAGCACTCTGTTATAGATGATGTAAAATACTTTGCTACTAAATAGGTAAAGTAACACTTATTTTGACAGATTTATTAAACATTAAAAATAAACTCGAGTTTATTTGTAAGCTATTGGCCTAAATGAATAACTTTTAGTAGCTGTCAGCTATAACCCAAATCTTCAGGATGGAGGAATTTATCTTCAGGACAAGAAACATTTTAACTTCAAGAGAGAACGACAAGAAGTCAGAGGCTAGTGAGGGGACACGTGTGTACAGCCGCTAGAATGGAAGTAAACGCAGGAACTAACTTGTCTTGTGAGCATTCCACATGATTACAAAGAACTATAAAAAGGATAAAGTATAATGTGTCATTCTTTGGTTAATACAAATTCAAACTGTTGACAAAATGCCATTGCTGATTAGTTTCTGTAACCACATGCCCTAAAGTGTTATGTTATTGCTTGCTTATCAAACCCAGCTTGCTTCCAATTTCACAACATTTGAGATCATCATTCAAAACAGACCAAGTCATCTTTATTAACCAATTTGCTAGTGTCAAAACCTATGCACATGTTGATTGAACAGGCCCGTTGCAGGTCGGTGGATTTCCTGGGCCTCCACTTGATCCCACTCCCTGGACAACTTCCCTAATGATGGCAAGGTTGAACTTCACCATAAAGCATTAAAAGTACCCTGATACTGGCATTGGCTCCTTATAAATACAAGTTTCAGTATATTAAACTACGACACAGCAGGCTCCTGAGTGGCGTAACAGAAAAGCTCCCCGTTGTTAAAGGATGAGGAGATCGAATCATTGCGATGCCTCATCTGAGGAAGAGAGCAGACAGCACTTTTTGCAGTCTTACGTTGCTCTGTGGCATAGCATGAGCAGCTCTAAAAAATATATAATGGCTGGCTTCACATGTGCCTGCCTTTAGTGCCTCACACTATATGGCCAAAAGTATGTGGACACCTGACCGTCACACTCGTGTGCGCTTCTTGACATACCAGTCCAGATTTATTCGCCGTTAGAAGCATCTCCACTCTTTCGGGTAGGCTTCCAAACTTGATTGTGAAATTTGGCTGTGGGGATTTGCCCCTTAGAGCATTAGTGAAGCAGATGTTGGTGCTACGGTTCATCCCAAAGGTGATCAAGTGGGGCTGGACCCGTGCAGGACACTTGGTTTCGTCCACGCCAGTCTTCCTAGAGCTCACTTTGTGCACAGGGGCTTTGTCATAATGGAACAGGTTTGTACCATGTAGCTCCAGTGAAGGTAAATAGTAAATCTACAACATGATGCAAGATCCTAGACAAGGGCTGGCTTCCAATTTTGTGGCAATAGTTAAGGGACAAACATTTGAAAGACGTGTGAAGGACACATTATTTTACAAAGGTTTTCACAAAGCCTGGATTATCACACCCATGTCATCAAACTGCCATAATAAGTCATGTACATATGAGAAATTCCTCTGTTGAAAGGAATTATGTCACCAAAAATGATCCACACTGTGAATAATAGGGTTCATGTGACCATACTGAATGAGTATTGTACACACATTGTAATCTGAAGATGAATGAAAGTGTACATAAATAAATAAATAAATAGACACCAATGATACCACTAAATGCAAATCACCCTTTTGGTCACTTTATTTAAATGTAATATTAAATACTTATTCTAGTAAATAGATCAGATAAATGGCAAAACAAGTGGGTATATTTGCTAACATGAAACTGTTGTGAGGAAAATGAAAAGTTGATCTACGTTTCTGAAATGCACCCTGTGCAATCTAGAATCCAATTAGAAATATCTATGCCATTTTTTAAATGTGCTGAAAGTCGAGTATGGTAGCCTGAGGGCCAGCCTAGAATGGTTAGTTAGCATTGTAAGATAGATGCAGCCGAACCATTAAAATTTGCCTTTAAATTACATGAACACAACCAGTCATCTCAGAGAGACGAGAACCCGCTAAGACGAGTGGAACAAAACGAATGAACAGTACAACACTATGCTAGGCATCACTTTACAACGAGGAATTAGAAGATACAAAAGTCCAGGGAATCTGGCAAGCAATTTTAACACCACAGGCATTCCATTACAAGTTAAGCAACGACGAGTGTAAAAGCCTAAAAGCATAATAGAAAAGAAGAGTCTGTTCAGTGTGTTTGAAAATAAAGTGTTGATGTAAGGCCATCACTGCATCTTTTTTTCCTTTGATAAAGGTGTTTAGAACAGTGCGTGTATCGGGCACTGGGCTTTCACAGCACCACTGATCATCCACTAATTGACAGATATTATGCAGTACCTAATACAATTCTTCTAGATCACTTAGAACATACGTAATGAACAACACTATGGTCCACAGAGGTTGTAAGTTCGTTGGTTTTTTTTTTTCTTGCCCTGTATAAAAAAAAAAAAAAAAAAAAAAAAATCAAATAATGCACAGCCCTTATTTAAGGGGAAAAGAACAATGCAATGCTTAAAAGCATTTTTGGGAGAATATTTTAAATATGTTGAGAGAAAAAAAAAAAAAGAAGAAAACTTAAACACTAAGGCTGTATATACAGAGAATTACAAACCATACTGCCAAAGTCTTCTAGATATCCATCCCAGATTTCTACACAAGAGCTCAAAAGGGGCGAAAAGGGTCCGAGCTGGTTATTTTTAGGATGCCCACACAGGAGCTGGCCAAAAAAGGGCACGGTTTTAGTGAGGGCATCTACATCTTTGAGGGCCCTGGGTTCTTGCTGATCTGTGAGGTTGGCAGACCCTGGAGGGCACCCAGCTGTTGGTACAGGCCCAGCAGGTCCATCTGACTCATTCCCCCGGTGATGCCGTTCTGAATGGCCAGCTGGTTCATCAGCAACCCCTGCCTGGCAAGTGCCAGCTGCTGTTCCTGAACCTTACGATTGGTGATCACCTTCTGCACATACATCATGAGCTGTGGGAGGAGATGGAGATAAGGAGGTCAAATCAGACCTCAAAAAAGTGGTACAAAACACTGCAGACTGGAGAACGGCTTTTTCATCACAAGGACAGACTGTGCTCATGCAAGAAACTGGCAGACAAATTTAATAGACAAATGCTGACAAATGATGAAAGACAACAGGAAGACATCTGCGCTGGATAATGGGCGGTTGTCATTCAATCCTAAATGATATTTTGTTGTATAGAGAGACATTGCGATATTTTACAAAATACAAAAATCACAATTTGAGCTACAAATTATGTAGTTCAAATTTCATGTTTGAGACGGAATGGCAAGTCAATGCCCACGATCCAGGAAAGCTTTTTCTCTTTTGTATTCTATGTAGTGTGAAGGGAGCTGATATGAACATGTAAACTGGTGCTCCCTCAGCAAGTCAACTCACTATTAAGAATGTCTTGTGAGATGAGTTAACTAATCTTCAGCTAGGGTTTGAATAAACACGAATTAACCATTACACCTTTGTCCAAACACTCAACATACTTTAAACTGAACTTTAACCTAAACCCAACCACCATCTCAAAACCACCTGAACCATAACCCAAACAGCAGCCAGTGTCATATTGTTGTGAAATGCTCTGAACATCATCAAAAGTAAACACTTGACCATGCTGAGTGCCATATGTTACCCAGATTGAGAATGAGCAGCACAGCTTTAAGGTAAAAATGAGTAAAAATAAATGGGAAAGAAGTAGACCGTATAGAACAGAGATTACCGTCTGTTGCTTATTGAGAATGTCTCGGTACACGGCCTCTCTGTGTTTCAGCTCCATGTCGATGGTTGCCTGTCTGGCCAGAGCCATGCCCTGCACCTGGGCCTCTGACAGACTGGGATTCTCCTTCCACTGCCAAACACAAAGCCACCTGTTAGACTGAGCTCTCTGAAGACACATACACAGGCTCTCGCATATAAACCATATTTGTGGCGTATCCATAAACATGGAGAAAACATCTAATGTCTTTGATATACCGACTCTATAGCCAAGCAAAACTAAAGTGTGCATGTGAAGAGAAACCTGCCTGGCTCAAAACATTCCTCTAAGGACTGATAGCAGAGCAGTGATCACTATTTACTTTGGGTTTCTCACAAAATCGTTAAACTATTGTTAAATCATAGGATTGTGAAAGAAAAAGGTGGTTTTCTGTTGATTTGAAATGCAATAAACTTTATACAATAGCACTCAGTCAGAAATGATTTTTCAGTAAAAGCAGGTCTGCTAGCTTCAAGGTATAATCACAGGTTTATATTAATGCACCTGTTCCAATACTTATTGCTTCTACTGTAAGAAATTATCGTTGATATGGTGAGAGTTTCTGAAATCGTGTGAACAGTCCAAGATAAAGCTAGAACTAGTTTTTCCCTCACAGCTTCTCTGCAACATGGCAAGCTGCGCCTTGTGTGAATAATAAAACACTTGGAGTTACAGAAAAAATAATCTCCATTGCCTTGTAACAGCATCATCTCTCAAAGTTTCTTTACAATTTAAATTGGCTGAATAATTGAAAATAACTAACATTTAGTGCTTCAAATTATTAAATGTTTTACTGCCAACTCTCCACCCCATTACTTACCACCTGGCCAATGATGTCCTCAAGCGGCTCCCGAGGCAAAGCCTTCAGAGCATTGGTGGCCTCCATGACCTTCTGTCGTCCCTGGTTGATCAGGTCCTTCGATGTAGAATTGTGAAGGAAAAGGAGAAAAAGGAAGCAGACAATCATCAAGTTAGTTTGAAAAGCCAATGCTTTTTTTTTTTTTTTTTTTTAAAACAGTGAATCACAAAGTGTACACTTCATCAAACAGCAGGGCCTTCCTGTGAAGTGGAAAAATTGCACTACACTTTTCCCCCAGAATTAACAAGATTTTCTTGAATATCCCATTTCTTGTGTAAATGCTCCTGCAAATAATTCATGGATAAATTTGCTCATATCCAGCTTGATAAATGAGGTCCAATGACAGACACAGTCTTCTGTTTATAATCTGACTGAACATAGCATGCTTTCAATAACACAATGGCAATGAAGGCATCCATAAATAGCAGTTGGCACAGCCCAGGGACGCGCATCAAATTAGCTGAGGAACTGTGGCATGCAAAGTGTGAATGCAGCGCTCATTACCAACCTCCAGCTGCTGGTTGGACATGGAGGCCAGAGCTGCCACGTTGAAGGGGAAGTAGTTTGACGATCCTCCAATGCCTACAGAATATGCCTGCTGGTTGAAGCGCATGGAGAGACCCTGGAACAAAATCAAAAGATCCCATTCTGTTAGCAAGGAGGATGAAGGACATACACTAAAATTTCAGCCATCCTGGTTAAAAAACAAACAAACAGACAGGCAGGCAGGCAGCCAGACAGACAACGGTTCTGGTATCACTAATATGTTAAGAAGTGATGAAAAATGGTGTTTAAGTGATTTACAGATGTGTCATCCTAAATGTTATTACGGTCACATGACCGCCACCAGAGCCTGCAGTTCTGAGAGCACTCATTGTAAGAGAAGGACACTGATTAAAAGATTTCCAAATAGATTAATGGATGTCTGTTCCAGCTTGAAATAGCTGGACCAACTGTCCTCTCTGTCCATGCACAAAGAGGTTTCAATTACCCCAAGAGACAAATGCCAGAGAACATACTACCACAGAGTCTAACTGATGACGCCCGTCAAATGTGTGCTGAAATATCTTAAAGACACCATCGCAAATTCAGTCCACATTAACCTACTACAAAAGGACAAAAACCAAAAAAGTTCCACACACACGTGTCGTTCACGTGTCAAAATGAGTCACTCTTTTCTTTGATATAAAACTTGTGCGTTAATCAAAGCACACTTTCATTCTGACCTCACTTTCCGCCTGCATGATGTGTCCACCATCTGCCGCCGAGCTGTGGTTAACAATAACGGTCACGGCTTTCTGCTGCAGCCGGCGATCACCGGCTCAGAATGTGCGTTCGAAAAATTCTACGGTGAACATTCACCTTGCGTCTTGCTCAACAAAAGGTCAGGGTCTGCGAGTGACTGCGCCCCTGGAGCAGATGCATCCTGCTTACTCCCTGTAACTTTTCGGTGTGTGTGTGCTTTTCATAAACACACTGATGTTGAATGACACCTCTCCCAGATGTGGACCAGAGCAGGTGTGCTGCAGCAGTGGAGGGGTCAGCACATAGCACAGCTGGCCCTGAATTGTAAATGTAATGTAAACTGTGTCATTTACATTACAAAATATATATTACACATAAATATGTTTATAACTAATAGCACTGTGAAAAAGGTGATAATATATACACTATAAAAAAAACTAACAGTTAGGACACATTGGTGCTTATTATTGGAGCTTAACTATGGACAAAATTATGGCCTCTAGCTCTGACCAATTCAGCTTTTGTGCCTTGGTACATTATAAATGGCTTAAAATATGCTCAGAGTGTGTTGATTAGTTTTTTTGTTCCAGCAGAGCTCGGTCAAAAATGTGTTAAATCCTAATTAAGCAATCTTCAGTTAAATTTTCTGCAAAGACGACGTTTATTCTCTCATTACGAATTATATTTCTCCAAGTCAGAAAAGGCTGTTCCTTGCAGTTTTCTGCTACAGAAATGTCTAAAGACAAAACACTTCTGCAACATGACATGAACTCTATGCTGAGGCTCATCATGTCACTATAGTTGATCATTTTTCTATAGCTGCACACCTTGTGTTTTAGTCATTAGATTCCTTACAAACTCATACATTTACACTTAATACATTGTTCAATTTAACATGAAATATCTAGTTCTACATAGACCTCACTATCCAAAAGTGCCACTAATCAAGTTTCATTAACAAATACTTGAGACTCAGCAGTAAACCAGAGTAGATTTTTGTTAAATGTAATTACCTTCCAACAATTAAACTCCTGTACAAATCTTCCTATGCACTGACAAGTGAGCATGTCAGTATAATGACTGGCGGTAAGGTCTCCCTGGCGACGTAAACACCAAAACCGGTGGAAAAGTTGAATGTTTCAGCTTTTGTTTTCATACAGGAACATATTTCTCCGGGTGTGGTGCTTGCAATACGAGGAAAAAATAAGGTAAGAATTGCGGCTTGGTGTGCACGCCTGTTTCCCATGTCCAGCTACTGAAAAAGCTACACTGATTACCATCAGATCATATTGCAATCAGATCGGTGCTGCAATGGCATAGGAGTGGCCCAGTTAGCACTTCTGGACATAATGTCCCGGAATTCAGCTGCCCATCACCAGGGCCAGATACAGATTAGCTATCCAGAGAACTACCTTTTACACTGCTGAGCAGACATCTAGGATGAGTAATGAAGACTGGGATTATTTGATAGCTCCCGTTCTTGCTCTTTGACCAGATTCGGATTCTTACATGGCATACCCTTCCTGCTACCAACACAGCCATGCAAATCTCTAAAGTGTCTCAAACAAAAAGACCAATGTGCTTCTTAATATGAGCTGCAAAAGACGAAATCAAGGTTGAATTCCATTTTCCTCGATTAAATGTTAAACGTGTCCAGGGAAGATTTATTTAAATGATAGCAGCTTCTGTTACTAACAAAGATCCAAAGCTTGATGGATGTTTGTCTTTCCTGTATTCAGTCTGTCAGCTGACCGTCTTATCAGTGACCAATTATCCACATTAACAATACCATAGAAACTGACCTCACTCCTACTTTTTTTTTTTTTTTTTTCTTTTTTTTTTTTTTTTTAAGTATTATGCTATCTAAGATAAAGCAAAGGAGTTATTTATAGACCAGTACATTCCTTTTTTTGACTGATTTACTAACAAGTGCGACATCCAAAGCCATTAGTAAGGGTGCTGCAAACACGAGCCAGAAGCTTTATCTAAAGAACTGCACTAGCACACAACCATCATTCACTCCTTCTGATGAAATGTAAAATATGCACTACTGTAAATTAATCAATCAGTATGTTTAATATTCATTTGCCATCCAGAAGCATGAAAGAACAAAATGTTTAATAATGAAACAGAAATGTGGCTGCTGTAAATAATCAAGTCAAAATAAAAATTTTACATTATGCTGCTATTTCTTGTAGTTGGCTAGGAATACAATAAATATAGAATATCAATACTTGAACAAAAACAGCCTGTATAGTGGCAATATGAATGAATTGCACATAATTTTAAAAGAGTGATCATTATTCTGACTTTTGGGTGGACAAGCACAAGCAAGCGTAGTCAGTCAGTAAATATTTAAATATTTCTTTTCACGTTGTGCATAACTCCAGCTAGACGACACGCGGCTCTGAAACAGTGTTAGCATGGCTTTTGCGTTGTTAACCCCACATTTAGAATGCTACAGATGGATGCTTAGCAAACAGACAGCCAATCAGAATCTGAACAGCATGTGGATCCTATCAAATGCTTAGTACAGTCTCAGAAAGCCTGCTGCATGTTATGTAAACATTAGTTGAAAAGTTTTTTTTTCTTTCTTTGTCTTTATGCATTTGAGCATCTCAGGAGGTTTACAACAGTCAAGCAGGATTTATGTGCCAACATTATCTCCTCACTGAACTGAAAGTGTAAGACAATTTATTTAGTTGAACTGGTCCCACAAAGTGGTTGCTCACATCACAAATATGAAAATAATGTTAACCAAGGGCTTAGGAATGTACAGCGTGAAACAAAATTGACTGTTAACCCTGGGTTAAGTCTGAGCAGAGTGAAATCTCTATCTGGGGCCTAAATTGACCCAGGGTTAATTATTTCATGGGTAAGTGTGCCTTATAAGAAAGATGTTTTATAAACTCATCGTACCTAGATGAGTTGTAGACCAGTCATTCTGGATGAAGAGGCTTACCTTCTTCTCTGCCTCATACTCAGCCCAGGCAGCTTTACGTTCCTCCTCACTCAAAGCCTCCTCCTCTTTGTGGTCAAGTAGGGAATCATGCTCGTGGTAACCCACAATCTGATCTTTGAAGTTTTGAAGCAGCTCAGCCAGAACAGGGTCCTGCGAAAAAAGGGGTGAGGACAGGTGAACGCTCCTGCAAAACACACACAACCCTTACAATTAGGTGAAAGCGATCCTTCAGGTAAGAAGGACTTCCTGTGATTGCTGAAGTTTCTACTCTGATCTAGTTCAGCCTGAGCACAACAATATAGAACACACACACACACACACACACGGCCCCATTAGCGACTAGCAAAAACAGACTTTAACTTGTAGGTCGGTTTATTTAAAGTAATCAAAAACTTTTAATCAGAGACAGGAAAACATCCTAATCCAATCACGAATTACAAATCGTAATTTAGCAGCTGGGCTGCAGCACTGATTTTGAAAGCTGCACGGCCAGCAGTCCAGCGCTCATACGTGGACATGTTTTTAAACAAATTGAGGCTTTTTCGCAACGCAGGTTTCCATGACGACAGTGTTACTGAAAACAATACCTGAGCAAAACCAAATTCTGAGCCAGAAAATATGGTTTAAATTATTCTTCACCGCTAATGTTTGCTTTCCTTCATCTTGCCTTTGCATTTAGTGGCAATGGCACAAACATTCATACAAACAAAACTCATCACACTTGTAATTATTAGTAGATTAAAAACAAATTGATTGAACATGTATAATGCAACCATCCAGAACTAGATCTTTTATTGAGAAGGTACCTGAGGGGGAAAAAACCCAACTTAGAACAGATCAAGGTCTATTTATGGAAAAACAAAGCCTAAAGATATCTGGGCTCAGACAGGTAAAAATAACACTGCCATGTTTTCCGCATTACGCCACAGCAAAGTAATGGACTGCAGCGCTACAGATCCCTCCACATCAAGTCGTTTGGCTAAGTGGACTTGATGGCTGAAAAATAAAAACATGTGGCAAAAGCAAGTACAATCAGTGAAGGCCCAGCCCATCCCCTCCACAGCCAGAAATCATGGCTGCAAATTCAGTCAAGCCTGAGTTACTAATTAAAACATGTCAGAATCCCGAATCCCCTCCTCCACTGCACTATCAAAGCTTTAAGACCTCTCCAAGCAACATCTCCCAGGTTTCACAAAAACATCAAAAACAAATCTTGAAGATGTGTTTACATTACTCGACATTCACAGTAAAAGAAGACTTCCTTGTAAAAAAAAAAGGGGGAAGTTTTCCCAGCAAGAAAGCAATTTGATGATTAAGCTGTTGCTTACATCTCCTCTGAACAGATTTCAAACACTGCGTGTTCTACACCGTAGCCCAGAGGCAGCGCAGGAGCCGGAGTCTGGGCTTAACTGAACACTCTTCATTGCTGAGCCAGTAAATGGGTCACAGAGCTGAAGGGGTCAAATGACAGTGGCGCTGTCTGGGGGAGAGCTCACAATGCTGGGATTCCTGATTAATCTCTGAGCTGAAGCTTCCCGGGTGGTCCAGGCTGTCTCGTCAACCTGCCCAACATGTGCATCTCAAGCAGAGCCACTAATGACCATAAATGCTGCCCGTACCATGGGCTATTTCTTTGTATAAAGAAGGCTTAAGCGAATGCTATCATTTTACCTCTAAGTAAGAAAATAAGGGAGGTGGGGTGGGCAAAATCTTAAAAGAAAACCAAAGAAGGCAACCTTATTTTGTGGGTGAAAGAGGTCCCACACGAGCGGCAAAAGGAAGGGGGGGAAGGGAAAAGTTTTGCCTTTTGATCATGGAATGGTGAAATTGGGATTTGAGGACGGTCCCAGGTGAACGGCCAGGGTCTGAACAGTAGGCTCTTTGAATCAGCGCAATACTCTTCAGAGAGCTACATGAGGTTCACACTCTGGAAAGCTTCCTGCGCTGGTTCTGGACACCAAAAGGCATTCGTGGCAATCAATTCAAGTCAGAGCATACTCATTTCAAAACATGGAGAAAAAAAGTTATGTAGACAGTTGTGTAGACTTATTAGGCATGTACATGAACTGAACAGATTACATGTTTTAAACAGATACAAATAGACACGCTATTGTTTCTTTTTTGCTTAATGACAGCTTCCCAGAAAATGCCAGGTTTTTGGATATGATTAGAGGTGCACATCACTCCTGGGGTCTCACGAGACAAGTTGCATCAGCAGGAGGTTTGCACTTTCATGTGGGCACGTCGATATGAAGATTGAGGAACAAAGTAAGACCATGTTCTTTAACATGAACATAAAGCATTCAGTTACTAATCCTTAGTAACTGCCTAATCAGGGTTAAGGTGGCTCACTCAGCAAATCATTTTCTGTGTAAACAGATTTCAGGGACAGCAGGAAAGGATGAATAAAAATGACAATTTGACAAAGCAACAAGCGACACGAGCGTTAACTTTATGAAAATTAGACTGCCAAGAATGATTCCTCAAAACAATTATGGCACAAATCTCAGTTCACACCTGCAATTAGTTCCAATTTAATGTATAACTTGCAAAAATTGAAAAAAGCTTTCTTTAACTCTGGTTTAATCTTACCCTGTCCTCTCATTAATTGTGCACCACATTATGATGGAAGGGAATTGCAGAGAGAGAAACCAGTCAACGGATGCAGCCAGTACAGTTAGTTTGTGCTGCTAATCTGCAAAGCTAGAATGAAAGACATTACATAATGTACATCAAACAACCCATTTTCACACTGACTAGGGCACTGTGCAATGTGTAAATTCCATTTAAAACAGCTCCAAGTCAAAATGATACTGCAGGCAGATATAAACAAAAATAATAACGGCTTAAGCTGGATTCAAAAGACATGAACAAACTCTTGCTGAGACTCATTATGTACTCGAGGTTGAGGAAGTGTCCGAGTCCAAATTCACAGACCAAACTGACATTTGTGGCAATATTTACAGCTGGTGCAAACAGATACCGATAGGAGCATTGTGTTACACTCACAGTCCTTAGCCGCTCTTTATTTAAAATGATCTCTTTCCTTTTTAGACAGGCTTATCAAGCAAAGAAGGCCTGAATGACCCTTGTAAAAGGTGTGTGATGAGCAACATCTGTAGCACCATCTGAACCAGTGCTACATGGAAAATAAATTGGCTAGTTTTGCTTAAGCTTGTGTGTTCATTCAGGGAATTGTTTAAAGGTTCTGGCAGACAAGACCACAAAAACTTGTAATGAAATCCCAAATAAATCCTGATGGCGTTTTAAAAGAAACTCAAAGCTTCAAAGTTCAAAGTACAAGGACTATTTCTTCCAGTGTTTATATCTCAAGTATACTGCTTTATATTTACTTCAAATAAGTCGTTTTTTTTTTTTTTTTTTTTTTTTTTTTAGCTATTTCTGCCCAGTTTCTTGAACCCTGAGGTTTTTTTTTAGCCATCAAATTATTCACACATGTTTCAGTATCTTCACAAGTACCTCTCACTACATGCTACAAATGTCATTTGCTCCTCAAAAAGGTGACAGAAATCACGTGAAAGAATGGTACTGAGCTGTTACTCACTCCATCACTATCTGCTATACAGACTGTTCTCTATAGTCCAAGTTAGCACAGTGGAAATATTGCAAGCTGAAGGCACAAAAATAGAAGATGTTCCTGTGTTAAATGCACCATTTTTGGGCATGCATCAGCCACTCCACTAACTGTCCACACAAGTATGTCTGGAGATGAAAGAAATCGCTATGCATTGTAGTGCTCTAGAATAGAAGCACAGTTCATGACTAGATTCATTGTTCACTACTGGTACTAGCGTACTGGTACTAGCATGCATGAACTATCCAGGGAATACAAATTGTCCGCTAAGAATTAACGCATCACAACACGGCTGCAGCCCAGACAGTGCACTACACGGTAAAGACACAGCGATTGAGAATGTTATGCCAAAATGACTGGCCATGTGTATGCAATGATAAATAACATTCGCAAACCTCTGAACAAAAAGAAAATCTTAAAAGCCCTAAGGCAAAATAAATAAATAAAATAAAACAACCAAAATATCAAACCTGAATGCTTCGTATAATTGTCTTTAGAATTAACATATGATCTTCAATGGCATCTGAAATTCTGGAGATAACTTTAGTTTTAATTTGTTACATCAACATGGTTAAAAGTTTCCTACATTACACACAATGCTATTCAAATACCTGCTGGAGCCAGCGAGATTAGCCATTATTTCATCTCTTCCTAGAGAGTGATGCAGCAGTGCTTTATCAGTTTCTCTCCCACCTCCTTTTCTAGACTCTCGGCTCAAACAGATGAGGTTCCACAGCTTCACCCATCATGCTATCATCACTCAGTGTGAATGCATCACAGAGCTGAAGTGCTTTCTGGAATCTGCTATTCTATGTTGGATTTCTTAATTAAACTTAAGGGCAAAATGAAGAGTGAGAAAAAGCGGCTCTTGGTCTTATTAAAACATTTTTCTTCTATAAAACCTCAAATGTAATTGAGCTAGCAATGTCCAACAATAGCTCATAAAGAGACCGCTAAGAGCTTTCAGAGAACTATGAGCAATCAAAAACAAAAGCAATCAAAACAATAAGCATGGCTCTAGTGATATGCAAGATCCTTCAGTAAAGAGAGATTTCAGCAGACACTGCGTTTGACATGCAGGTGCATGAACCGCAGCAAGCAAGGGCTCCGGGGGCAGGAGGTTTTTCTGGTGGAATGCAAGGGCTTGAGATATTTGTAATACCTGACCTTAGCCAGTCAAAACAGCTGCACACAAATTATACACATAACCTTATTGCCCCATTATAAACAGTCTCCCACAAGCTGAGCACTTCACATTTGGCATGACGCCTGACATCCGCCTTCTATAACGGCAGCCTCCACCGTGTTTCAGATCCTATTCAATGGCTGATGTCCAGCAGTCAAAGGCACTTGCTGTCTATGCCAACATCTAGAGTGGCACTGAAGTCAGAAACTCCAACAAGCACAATGTGTCACTCTTCGTATGCATTTTAGCCCCGTTAAGGACCAAAACGTAAAAGCCGTCAGTGTGGGGGAGGTGGAGCTTGGGTAAGAAACATCTGGGGAGGCTTATTAAGACTGGTTCCTGCAGCTAATTATCCTCAGTTGAAATCTGGTCCTTTGCTCGGTGAGGCCCAGTCAGCAGGGAACTCAGAACAGTAGCAAATTACTACGTTCCCACCAATGAACCGCCGGGAAGACATACCAGGCCCCACCCTACACTGTCAGTTGGCTCAGCCCCGGAGCCCAGGTACATAAAAGAGCTGCAGTAAGGCCCGAGGCTGCTCCAGACCCCAAGCTGGGTGGCTCTCGTGTCTGGGCCACGGTGCCCTTCTTTGTCATTAAGGTGGAAGTCTGCAAGCTTCCTTTGTCTCCAATTAGTTTCTCTGAAGAGTGCAAGGGCATCCTGAAGGGGTGTTTTGAATAATGACCATTCATCAGGAAAAAAGAGAAGGGGGAAGCAAAGTTTACGGTGCTCCTTTGAAAACTTCAGAGACAAAGCGGTGAATCAGCTTTAAACAGATGGCCTTCATGCCTTCATGATGGCAGGCTTGTTTGGGTGAAGGGAAGGGAGGTCAGAGCTGCTGCAGGCCACATTCAGAGGCAGGAGGGCTTACTGAGCAGGATGTGCGCGCTTCATGGAGATGGGGGAGTGGGGAGGGGTGAGATTTCCCAGAAATACCTAGGGCAGCGAGGTTGGTTAGTGGCTGCCATTGCTAAATCATACAAAGTTTGTTTGGGGGAGGAAGGAAAGGAATATCACATACCAAGCATTCATGTGTGTCAATCAATCGCTGACACACTTCCAGACATTTACATCTAATAGAATAGAGAAAGTGTTAAATGAAGAACAGAAACACTAAGAAGGGTATATTTTGCAGGGTCATGAAAAAGAGAGTTCTGCCAAATTTAAAAATATTTCCTCTGTTCCATAAACTTGGACGGGGCTCAGTGAGAAATAGAGATAGGACTAAAGGCTTTGAGGGATAACTGACTCATCTTCATAGCATTGCAGCCAGCAGATTCCATCCATAACAGCTGACTTGTTGCATTCTGATGCACATATGGCCAAATGTAGTCATCTCTAGAGAGCTCAGAGACCATCTAAGCTTACTGGTTAGATTTAATAAAAAAAAAAAAAGAATTAAAGGAATTTAATGGCAACAACCGAGTTGGAATTCTAGACAATGGGAAACGGTGTGTAACATTTTAGACACCATTTTTCATTCAACTTTCGGTGAATAAAATGTTCGACAAAAATGAATTCTCTCAACATGCCTTCTATTGACAATCATTTATCAAGTGTCACTGCAACAGCAAATAATAAAATCAAACCAGCAAGAAAAAAAAAAGAACCGAAATCTTTTCACATGGACAAAAATTGCCCCCATCATAAGGAATCAAACTTGTGGTGATCTGATAGATACATCACACCACAACTTCTTGAGTCATTACATCTATATAACATTTTTACATACACAGGCAAAACCTCAAAGTAATGCATTTGTCAGCAGAAAAGGGTTTTCATTCCATAGCTAACATCAACATAAAGACCTTAAGGTATCTGAAACGCTTAAAAAACAAAGCAAGAGAGACCTCAAAATGATGAATCCAGGCTAACTCTTTAACACACTGCTGTCAATGGGGGTCTACTTTGATACTTAGATAAACAGTCTGTGGTAAATAACAGTAAACAGACAAATATCTGTGCAGCTGTGCATTTGGACACATTTCGATGGATCTGCACTGGATTTCTTTGTCTCCAATTAGTCTACACCAGCATCAGTTCTGCAATATAAACGCTTTCTGGTAAATACACGTAAACAGAGGCATCCCTTTCTGCAGCTGCTCGTTTTGTGTGTGCGGCTGGACGCACTACCTAAGCCCAATGGATTCTTGTAAACACTGCAGGGGCTCTTTCCTGTGACAGCACACCTGTGCCAAAGTGCTAGCAAAGAAAAAGAAAAAAAGAAGAAAAAAGAAACGATCGGGACAAAGCTAACACTAAAACATCTCACCCCTCCCATTTACCACTACCCCTTGAAGCACAATAAATGCTTTGGAGCCAAGCCACATGAGTAAACACAGTTTATCACCCCCTGTAAAGTTCAAAGGCAGCAAGTACCCACAAAACAGGCTTTGGAGCATTAAACTTATGTGACTTGATAATAAGAAAAAGATACACGTTCAAATAATTGCAGGTGCTAGTTCTGCAGCATCCTAAGTGCACTATGTAGTTGGCAGGGTGCATGGGAATGGCAGTAAATGTGCCCTTTACCTTGGGTAACATGGGTGTGGACCTCTTGCTTTTCTTTTCCGACGGGTCATCCAGCTGGTCTGGCTCAAATGTGTAGAGTTCAGTCAGTTCATTCATGGTGAAGTGGCGCTCGATCTGTTGTTGGTCCACCACACGGAATGACAGGGACTGTTTGGTCACCTGCCTGTCGTAAATCTTGTCCTCCATGGTTCCCTATTGTAAAACAGGCTAATGGCATTAAAGCATGGCTGTACTTTGATACTAGATGGTTCCAGTTTCATAGAGAAAGCCCGTTTAATTTAACTTCCTAGTGTGCACTAGAACACAATTCTGATCTCTAGTGTCCATTTTTCCTCATCTTCTCCCCAAACTGGTTGCCTGACAGGTCCCATCCACCCTATCAGGCAACTATTAACTGGGGAGGGAAAAAGTCTTTAGGTTTTCTCCAAAGCCAACAAACTGCTGCTCATGCTGTACGACATTGTAACACATTTGGAGGAAAAGCCATATTCTACATACATCGAGCTCACAAGCGTTCATAACTGGGCTACTGTCGCTGTGTCTGACAGCAGAGAGTACATATGGATTTCTCTAACCCAAACTGCGAAAACCAATTTTGCTGCCTTGGCTCCCAGCCATGGATATCTTGCACCTTTGGGATTTGAACTAATGATCTCCAAACACTTTGCTGTTGTGCCACTCAAGAGCCCCATTCATCTGTAATGTCCGTCATATTAAATCAGTGGAGAGCAAAAATGTGCCTGTATAAAATTTGCACTTTAGTGAATTGTTCCTTACCTGAGCCAAAAACCTGTAGACATATACAGTTTTCAACTGGCCAAAGCGGTACACCCTGAAAATACTCTGAATATCATAAGACGGGTTCCACGAGGCATCAAAGATAATGACCCGGTTTGCTGCCACTAAGTTGATGCCTAGAGAGCCAGCTCTTGTAGAGATGAGGAAAAGACGACCCCTGAAAGGAATAAAAGAAAGAAAGGTGCTTACAGCTCATTGAAAGAGGGTGGGTTAACAAATGAATCATAAAAGTCGTGAGCGCATCTCAAATGTCATAAATGTATTTGCAGGAATACTTTCTTGTTACAAGCTCAGTGATGCAGTTAGTTGTTTTTCCTGCCTCTTCCTTTTAAGTCATTAAATTAATACAAAGACCTACTTCAACATAATAAGAAACTTTAACTCAGGTATACGAGGGCAAAAAGCCCCACTAAATTGTTTACCTGGAAGTTGAGTCATGACAGTTGACATGACTCAACTTCAAGATAACCACACCTGGATGACTGAGGATCTTCACAGACACTGAATTGTTCAGTTATACCATGTATCATAATGATTAAAAGGGATCCTTAAATGGTTCCAACTAGCTAAAGGGGTTTAATCTGTAACCCTTAGTGCAAAGGAAAACCAGGATTTCACCAACTATACAAACAATTAAAATACCACTCGTTTCCTAAGGATATAAATTTTGGTTCCTTTTTAGGTGATGGTAGCTAATACAGAAGTTGAAGTCATCAGCTGAGATTGAACACATCAGCCTTTTTTAGGCCGCACATGAATTAGCCCAAGAGGCTCCAAAGGAAATGTGTTTGTAGTTAGTTAGGGGACGTATATAACATATGATGCATTTGAAGCCATGTTTTATGATGCATCCAAACCCATACCAGCCATTTGAAACCATTTCCCCTTGTAGATAAAGAGCAAAGGAGTTGGCTTTGGCACATCAGCGGAAAAAGAAAACCGTTTACCGAACGTTGGTGGTGTCATTGAATTCTTCAGCCCATTTCTTCCTAGTCATGGCATTAGTAGAACCGTCCAGCCGGTAGTAGTCAATGTTTCTGAACCACTTGCCCTCACCTTCAAGAGAAAACATTACAGCTGGTCAGCGCTGATTCACGTTGTACAAGCTTTGTGCTGTTTAAGGTTTCTCACAGAGAACAAACAAGCCCATCCAGTCATAACAAATCCAGTGTGTTGGAAGCAGCGTGATGATTCCTGATGAGCCAGCTGCGTTCATCCAGAGCTTAGGTAAAGAACGCACACAGATAGGTGGCTGAGTGGAGGGTACTCATGTTTGGCCTTTAATATTACTGCCTCCCCCTGAGAGTGTGTTCATAACTAACATTACAGTATGTTTCCAATTACTTCTCTGTGATCTTTTCATTACAAATTGCAAAGCCTTAAGCAAACATTTTTGGGGGGGGGGGGAGTCAAGGTCTAATCATTTTCAAAATGAAAGCAAAAACAGCTGCTGGAGTTTAATTAGGAAAATGACCTTATGCCAGAGGCTTTGGGTCCAAGCGTGTAGGATGTGTGTGAAATTGAGACCTTTTAACTTAGATCCGTGTCAGATGTGCACTAAAAGTAGAAGATGGGCTCCTAAATTTGACCACCAACCTTTTAACTCTGTTGTTAAATGTAAGGCGGCAGGTATGAGTGGTGATGTTTGCTTGACCAGTGTTCTGGATCATAAGATGAACAAACAAGTTCGACCAGTAAAAAACACACCACAACTACACTCGGTTAAAAATAACAATATACTGAAAAGTAACCTAATCCGTCCCATTAATGTATAATGAGGCATTCATAACATACAGCTCATTGCCGACAAATGTGCCACTGAGAGCAGGCTCCATTAAAAGAGACAGCTCGTTTAATCAAGCTACTGTCTGGGTGACCAAGGGGCCGAAAAAACTGCATCGACTGCAAACGTTGGTTAATGTTCAGTGTGCTTGAACTTAAACATACAAAGCAAAACATTTAAAAATCCAGAACACACGTATAAACACACGCATCCAGCAGCTGCTTTAAGCTTTAGTGGCAAAGAAACCAGCCAAGTCAATGACACAGAAGCATTGCTTCAGTTCATCCGAGATACATTCATCCATTCTAAATCTTAATGCAGTTCAAAAGCGCCAATCAACTACCTTTGTAAGGAGAGGGTTTTCCTTCCTCTTTGGCACGGCCTGCTAACTCCAGAAAATCCTCTATGAGGTCCAGTGAAATGAGTGACTGACTGAACACCAACCTGAAAATGCAGTTCATTTGGTTAAAACATGCATCATCAGAATAAACATGGCAAAAGCAGTTGACATCAAGTGAGTCAAACTTACACTTTATCTTCCACATCCTCTGCCATGCGCAGAATTTCAAACAAAAGCATAATCTTTCCAGAGTGTTCCAGAATCTCAGCATCCGATTCGCTCACAAACTCCTTGTACCAGTCCGGAGAAGGGCTACCAGGGCCTGAGTTGCTGGCACGAACTAAAGAAACACACACACACACACACACACACACACAAACAATATAATAATGTTAATAAAATTGTTAGCAATTTAAGTCTTCAAAACATGAACCTGTATGACTCCGCTGTATTTTCCAAACACATGTATTTATTGGAATTACTTAGTTGAAGGAAGCTCATCGGACCAGAATCAAATCAACCTTACCTTCTTCTACAGGCTCGGCTCTATTCCGCCCCTCTGGGTTTCCTCCACGGGAGCTTGTGTTCCACTCCTTAATCACCTCCACGTCGTCGCTGTCGGACTTGTCAGAGCTCTCGCCTTTGCCTTTCCCCCGTTTCTTCTTCCTGCGTTCGGTTTGTTTTGAAACACATGTTTCAGCATAGTGAGAACAGCATAGTGAGAACACACAAAGTGAGATGAAATAGGAATTTTCACCTTTTTGGTTTCTCGTCTTCAGAGGTCAGGCTCATCGATGACTCCTCGGTTTCAGATGCAATGAATTCATCCATGCTGTCCTCATCAAAGTAACCCTGTTAAGAGCAAATCACACCATAGGTTATCAGTGACTCAATGCACTATGAATCAATAAATCATTTAAAGTGTTTATATAGAAAGTAAATACTCTGGCTTAATTGTCATTATTATTACCCCACAGTGCTGATGAATTCTTTAATCTGAATGGTTAGGTGTGATTAACTTTCTATAAGAGTAGCTCTAATGGTAGTTCACCTGAAAATTTTGGGGCAAAATACAGGAACAATTTCTGTGTGGAGACATTTTATTTACTGCTTTTGGCCTCCATTGTCAGGGAACTAAAACAGGAAAAATCTTCAGAAGATGGGGTTTTGAGATTTTGTACACATGTAACATGTAACATGACAGGTTAGCTAATTATTGCTTGCAAACTTCAGTGGTATAAAAGGAATAACTTCATGATGTGCTGTTACTGGAAAATCATCAGCTTCAGAGTAACAATAACTAGGCTCCTATTGGACCACATCACACCACTCTGTTTTTATCGATCATACTGCCCTATAACAGAATACCCCCAGTCATGTTATATTCCCTAATTATGGTTAGAAATCTACCAAATCATTTTCAAATGGACAGCTAAATGCTGCACAATGACTAAAGCATACAACACGGATCATAAACAATCACAACACGGATCATAAACAATCACAACACCGCAACCGTTGTATTCAAACACACCACACACACCTCAGGTTCAGCTCCTCAGTTAACAAAATAGTGACTGGGATATAGCTGATGTGGGTCGTCTGATGTTAGACAGCATTTTTTCATTGATTCTGCAGCATTAAATTATGAGCTCTCAATTTCTCAACTGTATTTGGCTGCATGCGGTTTATTTATCCAACTGTGTTTTCAATGCTATATTTAAACACTGACTCGGTTAAACAGCCACTCAAATTAACATAACTAAAGCCAGACTTTTACCCTGATTATAGCCCCGATTCACAATCAGGTGGAGTCTGTGCTGGTCAGCACTGGTCTAAAGATTTTTGGGGCAGCCGGTGTTGACGTTTTGTCACAGAAAATCAAGAAGCGTGAAAAATAGCAGACAGGCAATAATGAGTGGAGTGGAGCTCCTTTAAGGAGGCTGATTTAACAGAGCTGGAATAGGAACATAAATGCCTGTACGATGTCAATTCAAAGAACCATCACAACTGCACAGACAAGGGGGGGAGCTGGGTTGCGAATGCCAAAGCTTTGAACCAATCGGGTGCGGTCTCCGTATTTGTTTTGCCATCACTGTCTCCTGGTTACGGGAAAGCATATGTTTTTGTGCATGTTCGGTTCAGTGACAAGTTGGGTAATGTCATTAGCGTGTGATGTCCAGTCCTTTAGGGTGTGCTCCTCGATTTCTTCGTAAAAATTCTAGAAAAATCTGTTTGCCAATGTGTGAGACACGCCCTGTCTTTTAATTATCTGTTAGGAGAATTCAATGCTAAAGCAGCCCTCTTATTTTAATGAAAGGTTTTATTTATAAATATATAGTAAAGTGTCAAGTAAAAAGGGCTATTTCTAACAAGAAGATAAAGTTCTATAAAACTAAATTGAAATCAGACACTCAGCAGACATAATGATTTTAATATTTAGAAAATATATCTTATTTATGATTTTATTCAGTACCATGCAGCCCTGTGTTAGTGTTTCATTGTTTAGCCAGTGCATCAAAGCAAATGTAAAGCTTGCCTTCTGGTTACATCAATTGGACAGACTCGCACCTACAACCAGGCTGTTGTGTTCGGCATGACTGAGTGCGCAGAAAGTGATGACTGTGAGGAAACTCCAGTATTCCCCTAGGTTTGTTTTAGTGCTGATGAAGGAAGAGAGGCCTGCAGCTCGCCAGTTGTGTGCCTTTGTTCATTTACCTTGTTTTCCTTACTGATATAGTCCAGCTGGAGACACCAAGGATGTGTCCAGATTCTGCTGAGCATCTGGAAATCCTGGAAAAGCTTTGTGCCTGCACGACCTCTTCCCCCCTCCAAGGCAGAACCGACACCTGCTCGGTAAAAGAAACAGTTTGAGTTGTGACTGCGCAACATGAAGCTGAACTACCAAATCCGTGTTTTTCGTGTTTTCGTGGATGCTGTAGCTAGAGCTATTTGTTCGTGCTGCAGCAGCTGAGGCACAACTAGCTGGACTGGAGAATGATTTTTACTAGTTAGATTAATTAGCATCAATATATGACAGACTTTTCTAAAACAGGCATTTAGAAATGTCAGAAGACTGGAAAACACAAAAAAGTTCAGTGCCAGTCATATAACATTCCTGCTTACTACACACAGTTGTGGTTAAATACAAGAATCTACAGTCTGTATGAATGTACTCGACTAGGTCAGCATATCTTATTATTTTACATTAGCTACAACTTTTTAGCCTAGTCAGATAGATTTCTGTGTAAATAAAAATACACATTATAGGAGCTTTCATTTACTTGGTGGGCTTGCTAATGAATTCTCAAGCCCTCTTACTACATGTTGATTTTTTAAAAATCTAGTAAGGTCTGGAGATTAAACTGAAATCGCTTTGCCTCTTCCAGGTCTTAATTTTAATTAAGATTTTATCTATCATGTACACAGTTACATACACTATATACCTTGCAGTTTATAGCTGCAAGAAGAAGGTAAGTCTGGTTTGATTTCATGTCTGTATACAGACCTGAAAGTCTTGCTATAACATTTTGATCTATCCATTTTTCTATCTATAGATAGATAGATACAGAAGACAGACAGCGAGCGAGCGAGTCCAATAATCACATTTTTCTCAATATTCAAACAAGGAAATCCCACATTAGAGAACCGAAAATGCAAGTGTTTCCAAAAACTGGTTGGTTATAGTTTACTGTGACCAGCATGACCCTTCACAGATATGTTCTTAACTATGCAAGGAGTAATGTTCTGTTTGCGTGAAAGCATTTTCTATCAAAACAAATGCTAAGATTATTTTTGGCCAAACATACAGCTCCAAAAAGCTTTAATACTATAACCACTTAACTCATACTGACAAAAAGAAATATTAGCCTATGTTTTTCACTTTTCTGAAAAAAGAAAAATGTGACCCAATTAAAGCAAGTTTGAACCTGAGCAATAAATTAAGTCTGATTTAAACTCTGGAGGTCAGTCCTGCTTGGGAACAAAATGCGCAGCATAAAGTACACTATGCCCAAAAATGCAGTGCCACAGCGTCCAGCTGGCGTAACAAGACACCTGCTGGAAAGCTCGGCCAAAACTCTTCATTAGAGGGGGAAAAAGGATGTGGGAATTTGTCTGGATAGGCAGATCCACACCAGCTGCCATGCAATCCCCCAGATGCAGATCTACTTTAGTTATTACATAACTTAACCCAACAGTGTCCGAGACACAGGCCTGCCTTATCTCATTATTTTTTACATCTTAAATCTCTGGAAATGACAAACTGAAGGTGAAGCAAATATCAAATGTCTCTTTAGGAGCTCCTGGCTAAATTTGCTATAGTTACCAATACCATGTAAAAACACAAAACATGACGTGCCCTCAGAGCAATATTCAGGTAGCGGGAAGTTAATACAAGCGGAAATGCTGGATTGACCTTACCTGTAAAGTGCTCGAGATAGTATCTGTACAGCTTGCACTGCAGAGGAGTCATCCGCACCGCAAGCACATACTCGTGTTTAGGTGGCAGGAACTTGGTAAGTGCAGTGTAGTCTCTTCTCTGAAACAGATTACAAAACAAAATAAGGAATAAAATCACACACACAGTGACACAGACACAACATACAGGACAAATCAGCAGTTCTAGCAGCTAGGACAAACAGGTTTCAGGTCCTGGCTATTGGGGGTTGGGGGGTTACATCTAAATGTGTAGCTGCCTGGTGGACAATAAGTTCAACAATAATGGAGAAAATTCCTGATTTTTTTTTTTTAACCAAAACTGAAGACATCAAAATCAGTTATACTTCACACTTAAGGAATCTGGCCTTTAACTGTAGATTGTTCAAGCAATTAATAGGCAGTAAAAACACAGGCTTACTTGAACACAGCCTGCCAGCATCTCATAAAGAATGTGTGCTCGCTTCTTCATGATCCGCACGTCGACCATCGTGGAGTCAGCGCACTGGCCGTTTTGGATGGGGTTGATAAATCGGTTCCTGAACTCTTTCACTGAGCCCAGCAAATTTTCTTTGATAAAGTTTACCATGCAGTGGTCTGAGGGAAAGGAGAAAATAGAGAAGTTTCACTAAGATTTAGTTAAGTGCTAAAACTCTAGAGCTGTGTCTGAGTCTAGAACTAGAAGTGGTGCTTTAAAGTACTTTAAATCTGCAGATGTTGAAAATATTTACATTAGATATCTCCAGTTCTTACAGCGATATACTCAAATATATGTAAGGCTTTAACTAGACAAAGGAAAGAGAGGGAGAAACACTGCTTGTGAACTACAGCTTCAAGTCAGAAGCCCAGTTGTAATGGCCTTCATTTAATAATCTTCATGTTAACCCAACATTCCCAGTTGAAACAGAAGTGCAATAATAAATACAGCAGTGACTCACACTCGATCAGGTTGTTCTGAAGCGGAGTTCCGGTCAGAACAACTCTTCGCCGAGTCTTAATGGAGTTCATGGCTTTGGACACGGCCGAGGCTTCGTTCTTCAGCACGTGGCCCTCGTCGCAAATAACAAAGTCTGGACCTGCAATGGGACAGTTAAATAGAAATAAAAACATGGCCAGGATGAGGGTCGTGTTACAATCCACCCAAAACCTGGTGTGTAACATCAGCACAGTCATGGGCTATTTTCACCCTTTTGCTTTTTTATAGCCTTGAAGCTGTTTGTTAACTCGGGGTGGATTCAGGGAACAGAACTCTGATCCACCTACAAAAATGGAGGCCTGGGGTTCAAGGTCAGGTGAACTTCAAGAAACACTGAGACTGTAAATATTATTCATTCATTCATCTTCAGTAACTGCTTTGGTATCCTAGTCAGAGATGTGGTGTATCCAGAGTTAATCCACACAACACTGAGCACAAGGCAAAAATAAATCCTGGACAGGATACCAGTTCACTGCTGAACACCACCACCATGGACACACAAACACACATTCATTCATACCTAGTGGTAAAGTAGAGCAGAAAATCTACATACTACTGCATTCAGACTAAGTGTGACATGTCCACTTTTCAAGTTTCTGTAAAGATCCACGGATGAGAGACATTACTTCACCTGGGTTAACGAGGGTCTTCTGGAATGTCTCTTTAAGCTTTTTGCTCTTGATGTTGCGGCCTTGCGTTAAGTTGCGGTACATTTCATAACCGATGATCATGATGCCACCATCCTCATGCCAGCGCTGCAGGGCATACGCTCGCTCTTGAGGCCTCTTCACCGTGGCCAACTCAGTCACCTGATGCACACACAAACATGACCACAGGTACCTAGTACATAGCTCTGAAATCTGCCTTCATTTTTATCAGCTATTAAAAAGAAATAATCTTTTACTCAGTTGATTCATAACATTTTTTAAAACAAAAGATAAATCAGTTGGTTTAATTGAAAATGTGAATAAAAAGATAAACGAAAAAAAAAAGTCAGATATTAAAAAATAGAGGCGGAAAAGATGGTTTATCAATATTGACAAGATGTGATGTAATGAAATAGTGGCTTTGAAACATGTTCAAGTGGTAAAAATCACAGCACACCAACATTAATAATCGTATTTATGATTACTAATATTTACCAATATGGTTATTCATCAGTTTAACTACTCAATTGATCTGAATAGGATTAATCCAAATCCCACCCCCCAAAAAACAACTAGCAAAATATATTACTGTATTATACAAATAGCAAAAATATCACTGTACAAGTTTAAATAATGAGCCTAATATTAAGACAACAGGATTATGTTTATAAATAAATCTGAACCAAAAGAGTATTTTGAGTTTATTTTACAGTTAAAGGAGTACCTGGCTGAAATACGGGACTCAAGATACATGTTAGATTTTATTTATTTATATTTATATATATATATATATATATATATTATATATATATATATATATATATATATATATATATATATATATATATATATATATATATATATATATATACATATATATATATATACACACACACACACACACACACACACACACACACATATACATACATACACATACATATATATACACATACATACACACACACTTACATATACGTACACACACATACATACACATATATACACATATGCACTCATGCACTGAACATTATTGTGATGAAGCCACAAACAGTTTTTGCCTTACAGCTCATGCAGAAAAAATTATTTGCAATTTCTTCTGATTTTACAAAAATGCTTATAGCTATTGATATCAAATCTGAAAATTTACACAGCTATTTAAGTGTATGCATCCTGATGGGATTGCATTATGCAGAAAACAAGATATAATGGGGAGTGTCTTTACCTCTAAGCTTTCCTCATCTTTCAAGCCCTCCTGCCACTTCTCGAACTCGTTTAGCCAGTTGAGGACGGTGTTAAGGGGACACACCACCAAAGCTGTTGAGAAATCGAGTTTTTCGCACAGAAGCACAGTGTGGAGAAACGTCACCACCTGCAGGAGAACAGAAGAACAGCTGACTCGGTGATGTAGCTCACAACACACCTTTACTCTTATTTGTACCTCCACCACAGCCTGCAAATCCTTTTACACTTCAATAGAACCAATTAATTTACACCGAGAAATGTCATCATTGCACATGGGACCTTGAAATGACACCCATAGTTGTTTTCTATAAACAACAAAAGGTTTCCTGGGAAATTTGAAGGCGGCCTTCTGATAACGTTTTGTCTGTACATGAAGACTATTATTAATGCTAATAAAGCACATCACCATTTGGATGAATATCTACAAAATTAGGAGACATGAAAAGCATCATGGGAATGTCAGACTGGCAAGTCTAACAGTTTTATTAATTTTTTACTGTGGATGCAAATGCAGACTGAAGCTACAGGATGAAGCCTCAGTGTACATCCAACCCAATGCCTTAAACCCCACTGCACATTGAAGAACTTCTTTTAATGCCTTTTATTGGAGAGCACAATAACCTAAAAAGTGATTACACCACAAAACGCTTTATGTCAATACCGAACTGCTTTGCATAAATAAACCATATTGGTCTTGCTGAAAAATTATAATAAACCTTTCTGGGTAAAATAATAAAAAACTGTTATTGGAAACAACTTTGCTGAAGGTGTAGACGATGCATCACCTGAAGTGACGCCAAGTACCGAGACATTAAACATTATGCAAATCAGTTAAACAATGTTCCCACCCTCTGAGGACACAGTGTCCACCCCACCACACAATTTTTCTTGGCTGTTAAAGTTTAGATTGCTGCTGCTTTTAGCAAGGGAACAACATTGATCTATTTTGGTAAGCTGGATTCTTGCTGACAGATTAAATTACTTAACATACAGAACAACATCACCCACTGCCTACATGATCTGGGGGACTTACCCTCAGAGCAGCGCTTTCCCTCGGAGAAGTTTGTACAAAAAACACAAGCTCCGTGGGTTAAAAGCGGTGTGAAATAAAACAGGTGGTTTGTATATGTGGTAGGTCTGTGTCCAGTGACCGTTAAACCTGTGAGAGCAGTAACAGCCCTCGATGAGGGTAAAAGCTTGTTTATCGCCAATTAAACAGAATCTTCAATAGAGAGAATGCGGTTGGCCAGCACGGGAGCACCGAGCAGTATCATTGTTAAAAATGAGCACGAGGTGCTGTGCAGAACACTTTAGTTCTGTGAGTACTGAGGCATGTTAATTTCCTTTCCTCTTGCTAGCCAGGGTCTATACTTGGAGTCACCTTAATTAAATAAGTCAAGCAGCCATTACCTAAAAACGTTATTTCTAATCTTTATTTAATTAAGATCCTGACAATATGTCTTTAAATGAAAAGTGAATCAACTGCCACTTTTAATATTAATCCTCTATTCATCCTATTATTATTATTATTATTATTATTATTAGCATTAAACTTTGTTCATGCAATTGAAAATCAACCATTCCCTCTTGCTCTACCCTGCTCCCCTCACATACGTCACATCTGACGAGGGACTAACAAAAAAATCAAGGGTGCATAAGGAATGCTGTACAAGTCCTTCTTTTTCTTTGCTCACGCCAACTGCTTTCGTTGACACTATATAAATGTCATTGGTTTCAAGGCGAGTTAAAGGAAACCGCCTACACTCCCTAATGAATACGTTGAATGAAACATGATGAGTCTATATTTGCTGTACCTGAAGGGTTTTGCCCAGACCCATGCAGTGTGCGAGGATACAGCCTGAGCCAGCTGAAGTTTTACTCTTTTTAACAGACTCGCAACAGCAATCCCAAATGAACTGCACACCTGCAGAACACACAGATCAAACCAAAAATCAGCACATATCCAGAACAACAAATACACCTCGGTCTAATTTTACTAAATACTATGGCATGGTTAAAACTCTTTGCTTTATACTCAATACACTCTTTGAAAATACAAATCAGAGGAAATGCTTATCTGAAACCAAGTCAGAACTGGGTTAAGGTTTGCACACATTTACAACATCCAGATGAAGAATAGTACCAGCACACAGGAGTTAAGTGACTTGACTCACCGTCCACTTGATGGGGCTTCAGCTTTGTCACCATGTTTCTGTGGACTTGGACGAGTGGCTCCTTGGTCTCTTCGTCCTCGTCCAGCACCAGTTTAGTAGTAATGGGACAGGTGACTTGCGAGGATTCCTCCACCACGATTGTCTAGATGAGCAGGAGAGCCATTATGTACTTGCTGAAACTCCTCTTTTGTGTTTTACTCAAATTCCCCAAACTATGGTCAGATTCAATTACATTTGTAAGCAGACATCTGAGTAGGTTTCCTACAACAATGATTAAAAAGAAAAAGACTAACAATACTGCAACTACAATGCAGCTGATACAGCTGAGTGCTTCAAGGTTAAGAGACTTGGTGAGGCTGGCATTTGAACTCAACCATACAATCTATATTCCAAAGTCTTCACTGCAAAGCCACCACTGCTCATAAGTCTGTCGCTGCATTCCCAGTCTATTCACCTCTCGTAGTTTTTCTCTCAGACGCTCTTTTTCAGCTATTCGTTTACGCCTCTCTTCCTCCTCTTTTAAAGCATTCTGGGTCTCGGAGCGCAGCTTGTCATCTTTCAGGATCTTGCGAATCTTCTTGCGGCCCTTCGGTGTGCCCTTTTCGTCCCCTTCTCCTCCTTCCTCATCCCCTTCCTCATCCCCTTCCTCGGCACTCTGCGGAAAAGAAAGCATCAGCCACAGCCGAGCACGTAGATAAAACACACACCTCTACTTGCCAACAGTCACATGGACCGTACCTTGTTGCTGGAGGAATCGTCTTGAACCTTAATCCGCCGCCGCTTTTTCTTTTTCTCCTTCTGATAACTTCTCTCGCCGTCTTTCTCAGGTTTTTTGGAGGATCTACAAGAGTGCATTCATGAGGTTTAGCATCAGAGGAAAAATAAATAGAAAAGAATTGAGAAGGCATGCCACATTTTGTCTAGCCGCTGATGATTTATGGAGATAGTTATAGAGGTAATCAATCAAATCTGGCAGCCAAGGGAATTTTCATTAAAACAACCAGAACAAAGGACATTAGAAGCTGAACTGTTTAAACTGATTAAGTCATAGTTGAGCTCAACATCTACGCACCTTGTTCTCCGCTTGTTACTTTTGCTGTCCTCATCATCCTCGCTCACAGAGTCACTCATCGCTGACTCACTCCGCGAACCAGAGCCTGAACGCTTGAAGTCTGAATCAGAGTCATCACTGCTCACTGCAAATAGAAAAATATAAACAGAAATATTAGCGCTACACACAATGTCATCCAAGAGCACATTACGTTCAGTTTTAATACACAGGCTTCTAAATTGTTATATACAGGCTTTAATTTTTATTTCAAGTTTGATTCGCATATTAAACAGTCTGTACATGAAGCTAAAAACTGATGCAGCATGGATTTTTTTGAGAAAGTGTGTGTGCAAGCCCTAATGGAGGGCTCTGGCTTGGTAAACATCGACCTTTCCGTCTTCCTCTTCTCTTGACCTCTTTATTGCTCTTGGCTGGTTTTTCATTGTCAGACTCCCCTTCGCTTAGTGTCAGCTTCTTGCGAAGCAGCTTGTGTCTCCGCCCAGGCTTTTTCACGTCCACTTCCGAACCAGAGTCTGAGTCCTCTTCCTCTTCTTCTGTCAGGGAAAAGAAGATATCAGCACAAAAAAGCTTCAAAGTAGCAAGCCAAAGTTCAATAATAAGTGACGGCCTCTTGAAAAGCATGTTTTCCTGAACTGTGACGTGTTTCTCTTTTGCATAGCTCAATCACTAGTACAACTCTAGCATTTTAAATTTGGACCAAAAAATGTTTTGTAGTCAAAGGAATGTTGCAATATTGACATTTTGGCGTTTTGCTGCCTTCAATAAATATCCATGCGTCAGTCTGGTGTCTACACTGAACACTTGTGTAGGTTTATTGGGGTAGATAAATATTTTTCCAACTACAAGATTTATTTCAGTTCATTTTACATTCTTCCCAGTCCACCAACCAACGTATGATGGACAATTAAGGTTTTGAGGTCAGATGATGTTGCATTCTCATTATTTCCCTGAGGGTGCATATATATATATATATATATATATATATATTGTTGTGGCGACCCCAAACAGGGAGCAGCTGAAAGCAACGTGTGTATATATATTTTTTTTTTTTTTGGTTTTTTTTTTGGCAATCATACCCGTGTGTTCATTACAAAGAATGCCATTTTGTCCCAGAACTCAGCAGAAAACTAGGCTGTAATCGTGCTGATTTGCTTTAATAGAAATGTCAACATATTGATGATTATACACACTGATTAGGCATAACACTATGAGCAGTGACAGGTGAAGTGAATAAGACTGATTATCTCCTCATCATGGCACCTGTTAGTGGGTGGGATATATTAAGCAGCAAGTGAATATTTTTAAGTTAAGTTGAGTTGCCTTTATTTGTCACATATACATTACTGCACAGTGAAATTCTTTTCTTCGCATATCCCATCCTTGGAGGTTGGGGCCAGAGCACAGGGTCAGCCATGATACAGCACCCTTGGTGGCAGCTTGGCGGTGCTGGGGCTTGAACCCCTGATCTTCCGGTCAATGACCCAGAGCCTTAACCACTTGAGCTACCACCACCCCCCACACATCAACTTTGTCCTCAAAGTTGATGTGTTAGAAGCAGGAAAAATGGACAAGTGTAAGGATTTGAGTGAGTTTGACGAAGGGCTAAATTGTGATGGCTAGACCACTAGATCAGAGCATCTCCACAACTGCAGCTCTTGTGGGGTGTTCCCAGTCTGCAGTGATCAAGATCTATCAAAAGTGGTCCAAGGAAGGAACAGTGGTGACAAGCCTGGCCCGTGTGGTCCGATCCAATAGACGAGCTACTGTTGCTCAAATTGCAACAGTAAAAAGTTGATGCTGGTTCTGATAGAAAGGTGTCAATACACAGTGCATGGCGGGTCAGAGCTGTTTTGGCAGCAAAAGGGGGACCAACACAATATTAGTGAAATGTTTTGCCTGATCTGTGTATATTTTTAAACCGGTTTATTATTAGACTGTAGACACTATATACTGCAACAAATGCATTAATATACACCAGTGATGCATCTTGCAGCCAGAGGTACTGCTGATGGAAAAATTAAATCAGTTCTTTCTGACCAATCAGCACAGTAGTATACATTACAATAATAAACAATGTACATTTTATAGTACTTTTATAACCTTTCATAAATCATTAGCCATTTTTGTTGCCATGTTTGTTAATGTAATTGTTGCATATAAAGGGTATGTTTTACAAATATTAAATAATTAAACAAAAATTTTTAGTTTCTTAAACTTGTAGTGTAAAAGAACATTATGGGCAGAAATCGGACAGATTCTCAAACTGCCACACAATCTTCTAGAAAATCTTCTGAGCTTCTACAAACCGAGCTTGCTTTGACACACCTACTTAGCTGACTTCATGGAAGTTCAAGCAGCCCGAGAAAAATTAATCACATTTTAAACAATAGCATCGATATGTTCCCAAAACAATACACAGTACATGATTTAACAGCTTTCTTTAGCTCTTTACCATCAGGACCCCTACCTTCACCCTCAGAGCTACCATCGTTCTTTGCTTTTGTTGAAGATCTTTCCTCTTTGTCTTTTTTGCAGTCTTCTTCTTCTGAAGAGCTGTCATCCCCTGATGAGTAATTGGCTTTGATCTGAGCTAAAAGCATCTTCTTTGCAATTCTTTAAAAGAGATTAAAATGGAAGTCAGGAACTCATAAAACAAACACTGTTTTGTGCAAAATGCAACTAAAACCCTACTGAGATTGAAACAGAGCTTTTCATGAGGTAGAATAGTTAATACCGGGGTATGCCTGGGATTTCTCTTTGTCTCTGTTGAATCAATATAGATATAAAAAATATATTACATCGAAAGTGAAATGTTAGTCATTCCATTACATCCTTTAGAAAAACAGATTTTGCTATGACAGCAGAATACCACATCAGGGTTCCACTCATCTTATCCAGGAAGAAGAGTCTGAAGTTGCAATATATACAATCTCACCAAAATCGAGCTACTCATGAACATCATAACTGCACAAACAAGCAGGGGTAACTATTTATATTAAAAGGTCTGGTAAATGCACATCTGGAAACTAATAGCACTCTACAGATCATATGAGCTAGTGGCATGTTGATTTAAGATGCATTTCTCTCTTTACTTGATTCAGGTGTGGAACTGGTTTAAAAAGGCCACACGGGAAACATTTGGTTTGAATGAAACCATGTGGCAAAGGGAAATGCTATTCATACCTATTCTCAGGGTCATCGTCATCATCAACAATCTGGGAGGGTTCCGGCTTCACTTGAGCTTCATCTCCTGTGCAAGATATAAATAAATGCCATGAGAATGGGAAAACATGATACTTTTCAGTTTAATGCAAAGAAATTAGCCTTGTGGAATGAAAACCAGTTGAGAAAACTGGTTATAGATGGCTTTTCCTGTATATACAAAAGCGATGATTAATATATAATGCTCTACTTTGGTGCAGAATAATGATTTAGAAATGACAAAAAAAAAACAAAAAAAAAAAAACACAACAACCACCACAAACTATGTCACCAGTGCCTGTAGGGTTGGGAAACGTTACACCATGGTTACACAACATGCAAATGAGAAGAACCAAGAACGAGAAATTAAAGTCATAAGATCTAAAAAAATATTGAAAGACTTAATGTTATAGTTTTACTGTAGTAGAGAAAAAGGGAAGAAGCAAAAAGGATATAAGCAATAGTGATAATGTCACAAGGGTTGAACTTTAGTAAAGACACAAAACCATTTTGTTCTGAAGCGTCACTAAAAACTTCATTTACTTGAACAAATTGTGCTTGCACGCTTCTCATTTTTCTGTCTCTGTTAAAATACATTCACAGGCATGTATATTACTATTCCTATATTTTTTATTCTGCTAGTTTTCAGGATCAGTACACTGTACATCAGTGGTCCCCAACCACTGGCCCGCGGACCAGTACCGGGCCGTGGATCATTTGGTCCCGGGCCGCAAAGAATCAATAATCTTTAATTTGTTATATATAACTTAAAATTATATGCATTTTATTTTTAAAAATTCTTCCACTTCCAACCACACTAGACTCCTGCATTTGACTCAGTCGCGGGTTTTTCCATACATAAGTCTGCAAGCTAGCCCACGCTAAAATGACCCAAAAACAAATGTCCCCCGCCCCCTGGGCCGCAGTAAAATGGTCCAGTATCAAACCAGTCCATGGTACAAAGAAGGTTGGGGACCCCTGCTGTACATGATGCGATGCTTTTACACTGACTTGCTGTGCTGCGTCCATCAGTTCACAGTATGTGTGTGTATTGTATTTAAAATGTTCAAAAAAAAAAAAAAAACAAACACCACCCCACACACACACACACACACACACTATTTATAATTACACAATTCGCACAAAAGTACTTGAAGGGCAAGGCCGATTCATTTTTGTTGTTTTTGTTATAACATTTGGGTTTGAGATGGAAAGATGATGGATAAGAATTTCAGCTTTCATTTCCTGATATTTACATCTCTATACACACACACACACACACACACACAACAACTTTTTAAGTGATCAAAAATATTGCAACATGTGACTGACAGGTGTTTGGTGCTTTAAACAATTAATAGCTCTGGATGTTTGAGACCTGGGTTTCACCTGTAAAGACTATATTTTTATTCCGTTAGAAAAGATCAACCAAAATGAAGACCAGAGAGCTGTCTATTGGGAGAAAGCCAATACAAGCCATTTTGAAGCTGGGAAAAGAAGGAAAATGTGCAAGCACTGGGCATAACCAATATAACAATCTGGCACCTGACAGGTCAGCTAAAGAAAACAGCAGCAGTTGCTAACTGAAATATTCAGAAAATTTTCACTGAAAAAGAGTCAGTGACCAAGACTTTTCACAAAGCAGGGGTGAAGGTATCACAATCCGCTGTTTAAAGACGACACAAGCAGAACTGGTCATCAAAAGGCCACACTGGAATTCACAAAGAAGCACAGGGTTGAGCCATAGAGGTCCTGGAACCAACATTAATCTCTAAGTAATGGAAACTGAAGAAAGAAAGGATCTGCTCATGAACGTATGAGCTCACCAGTTAAGCGTGGCAGTCATGGCTTGGGCTCACACGGCTGCGTCTCAAACAGGATCACTGATCATTATCGATGATGTAGCTCATCATAGTAGCAGCAGAATGAATTCAGAAGTCTACAGAAACGTTCTGACTGCTAATTTACAGAGAAATGCAGCAAGACGATGACCCAAAACACACTGCCAACACAACAAAGGTTTAAGACTGGACAAGTCAGCCATCAGACCTTAAGTCAACTGAGCAGCATTTTCCTTCCCGAAAAGGAAACTTTCAATTTCTTCCTTTAGCCGTTAACACAAACCCGGAAAAGCATCACAAAAGAAGAATGCAACAATCCGGTGAGGTCAGTGAGTCACTGGCTTGATGTAGTCCTTGTAAGGGATATGCAACCAAATATTAAGTGTTATTTGCTTGAAGAGAAGCTGTTCACCTAAAAACTGTGTGGTCTGCAAAGTTGCCACTTTCTTTAACACAAAGTTGTTAACCATGACCAGATTTAAAGATCAGGAAATGAAAGCCGAGTTTTTAAAAGGTGGAAAACATTCATCTTTTGAACTTAAAGGAAAACGTCTTAGGTCTAATATATTGCAAAAGACTATAAACTGGTGATATATTAGAATATATAAAATTTTCCAAAATACAGTTCTCTTTTGTCTGTACATTTATTGTAAATGTTGTAATAAATTTTCAAATTTACAAAATTTTCTGACCTGATGACTGATGGAAAGCATCCATGTGGGGCATCGCAGACTCAAGAATAGGTTTTATCTTCTGCTGATCACTGCTATCCTCTCCAGAGTCTGCTGCCTGCTCTTCCTCGTCATCACTGGAGGATGAATCTCTTGCAGCGTTTTCTTTGCCTTTCTGTGACCTTCGTTTCCTCTCGAATGATCTCTTGGGACCTTTTTTACCCTCCTTTTTGCTTTCCTCCTCCTTTTTCTTTTTCTTCTTGCCCTCCTCTGCTTCTTCGCCCTCCTCATCTTCCTCCTCCTCCTCGGCCTCCGCCTGCTCTTTCTTGCCCTCATTCGCCTGCTTCTTGCCTCGTTTCGATGATCTCTTTGAGGTACTGAGCTTACTTAAACTCTTGATCTCCTTCTCAAGATCAGAGTCATGATTAGATGAATCGGATTCTCTACACTTCTTTTTTTTGGCAGCACGTTTCTTTGCTTTAGATGACTTCACTTCATCTGAATCAGAGGAAGATGCAATGAGCTTGCGCTTCACTGTCTTTTCAGACAGTGGTTCAGTCGAATTTTTCACTTCATCATTGCCCGCAGCCTTGCCGTTAGGCTCCACGTCCGGTTCGTCTGAACTGGCCTCCATGCCCTCTACCTGCCGCAGCACCTCGGGGACTTCGTCCGAATCGGAGTCCGAAACACCGGCGCTGACTGGGATCTGTGAAGTGTTGCAGTCTTCATCATTCTCTCTCGTACCCTTGGACCGACTCTTACTACTCCCTTCAGACGATTTGCGTAGAGGAGTGGTCTTCATCCTGGGGGAACGTCTGCTTTCATCTGGTGACAGAGCACCATCCTTCTCTTTAGACTGCGACTTGCCTTCATCTTTCTTAATGGTAATTTTAAGAGGAATCGGGGTGAGCTTTACAATGAGTTTTTTACTCGTCTTTGCAGACCTCTTACCGGATTCTCTACCCTTTCTGTCAGACAGCGAGGTCTTACTTGACGTACTGTCTGTATCGATGGAGTCCTTTTCACTCTCTTGTTTTACACAATCTGAAAGACTCTCAACCATCTCAAAGAGTTCCTCGGGAACAGACGGTGGTATAGACACAATGTCTTTGTCAAGAGAGACTTCACCAGCTGCTGAAGGATCATCTTCACAGTCAGTTTCATTCTTAACAACCTTTGCGTTATCTTCGTTTTCTATAAACCCATCCTCTGGATTTTCTGCTGCTGGTTCTGCTTCTTCTGTCATTTCTACGTCAGCCGAAACTACATTCTCCTCATCCACGTTGTCCTCTAACACTGCTGGAACCTGATCTGTGACGCTGTCCTGAACCACCTGATCACCTTTACTCTTGTCAGCAGGCTCCGAGTTGGGGACTGTGACGGCTACAGTGGGATTATTTGCCAACCCGTTCCCCTCTCCGTTCTGGACCTCTAGGTCTTTGAACTCTTCATCTAGGGCCTCCTCCAAAGTCGCATGGACCTTTTTCAAGTCAGCCAAAACAGATTTAAAGGCTTTCAAATGCCTGTGCCTGACAATGTTATCGCACTGGTAGACTGGCTCCTGCTGGATAAACTGCACAAAAGTGCTGTTCAAGCCATTTGTCGTCTCAATCAGTTTCTTTGTCTTTTTGACCAGTTCTTTTGGAACCTTTAACTTTTTGTAGGAAAAGGTTAGAGTCCCCGATCCGTCGGAATTAGCATCCCTTCCATTTAGAGCCGTATTTTTAACCTTGCCCTGTTTGTGCTTCATGCCATCCCGTTTTGGTTTGTCGTGCTCTCCCTTTGGCTTTTTCATACATTCCAGGTTTCTCAGGACTTTATCACAAGCCACGACGAGATCTTGGAGTGGCTCGGGTTGGCACACAAAGCAATGCCACTTATCGTCGTCGTTCATGATTCCAGAAAGCTCCTTCCTTCCAAGATTACGGAGAATACATGTTTTGCAAAATGCATTGCTACAATAGTCACAACAAAGGAGATTACCTCCTTCAGCACACCACCTAAAAGGGGACAAATTTGGGGTTATTCTTACAACTTCTAAATTTGACAGTCAGCAATACACAGCAAAGAGACCGACATTTAACTGTAAATCAAACAATTCTTTGGTGCTGAGATCATTAGCTACTGGAGGAAATTGGAGAATGCCACACACATCCCTAAAACACATTTGCAGGTTACTTTACGGGAATCAGCTCCAGTACCTTTTTTAACCTTTTTTTTTTTGTCTGTTCCATCTGGTTGATTACATGTTGTATACTGACTATATACTTATATGTATTCATTTTATGTAGCAATTTGGTGTAAAGCGTCCTTGGGTTCCTGAAAGGCGCTAAATAAAACATTTTATTATTATTATTATTATTATTATTAGTACAACAGAACTCAGACCACCTCCTACAGGTAGGTCTTGGACTGTGCTGCCTGGTTCGGTGATTCAAACTAAACTGCCAGTGTGAAAGCCCCCTAAAAGGGCAACCAACAATCAATCAAACCTGCCATTCCGGTGCCTGCTTAAGGCCATTACTCACTTTATATTAGTTGTCTAAACACTTGCTTGAAAACAGCAGCGCATGCATAATTTGTGCTTTTAAACTATGGTACAGCTTTGTTGTGCTAACGGCCACACTAGTCACATTCAGGTGTGCACTTTCAGGCTAAGTAAAGTTTCCCCAAACTCTAAATGGTCTCAAGTCTCGAGCGGTTCTGCAGACTGACCTGCACTGTTCATCCATTCCGTCGTCATCCTTACTGATATCGTCACTCATGTAATACTTGAAACAGGACTGGAAGGAAAACAAAGTGTTAATCCCAGCCGCTCAGTGTAAAGATCACGGACATGCTGATGCTTGGAGTACACTCTGTGATATTTACTTTGCAGAGAAGAACTTTGAGTATAGGATGCTGATACACAGAGTCCCTCTGGAAATGATTGACTTGTTGCCCGCAAGCAGTGCAATTAACTCTCGAACACCTAATCTCTTGAAGGTGCTCATCTGGACAAAAGACAAACACAAATGAAGCAAAAAAAAGAGGAAATCGAAACCACAAACTTGGATCAGTTCGGATCAGCGCCTCACCAGGACGCCTCCTCTGACTCTCTTCTTTGACTTTGCTCCCTCCTTTGTTACGGAACTCTGGGCCTTTGAATTCATCTTTTCCTTCATTGTTGACGGGTTCTGGCTTCACTATAACTACATCTGCGCACAAAACGGACACGCGGCAATAAGTAAACACAAGTGCCTACCTCAGAACATCTGTCATACATCCATGTAAAGAGCACTTACCTTCTGGGATCTCTTCCATATCAATCGTGGCATCATTGGGATTATCAGCGACAGAATCTTGCTCGCATTCATCTGCAGACTCGGGCTCATTAACAGCTGTATGCTTGGTTACAACCGCAGGTTTCCTGCAATTAATATGAGAAACAGAATTTAACTGCTCAAGGCTATACTGTGCAAATATATCGGCCATTTTATATCATTTTCTACTACAGCAGTGCAGAATTAACTTTCTATAACAAAACTATTTTAAACTGCAGATTTATATCAAAGAGCTCCTTCAAATACATTTCTATAGCAACATCACAAAACTGATTGAAATTGTGTGACCGTTTTTTTAAGGTGATGCTTATTTGACACTTGTATCAGTTAGAGGCAAAACTGTAAACTTGGAAGTTCTGAAACTTTAGAAGAGATTTTGTGGATTCTTAGTAAAAATCCTAAGCTGCATGATTAACCTCAGGAAAATAGCTTGATAAAGGAAACCAATCTATATCTGTTGTAACGTAAATGATAACCGAAACTTTGCACTACAACCCTTGCCACATCACACCCTATAAAATTTCCCTATAAAAGCATGGCCGATCATTTCACTCAAACATTATCAGTGATTGTTCTGGGATGTTGTCTTTTGTGAAATAAAGCAGAAAACGTGGTTAATCTGGTCTCATCAGTCTAGACATCTGCAATATGCCGTGTGGCTGCAGGTTTAAGCTGTGTAAAAGTGGTTCAAACAAGACTCACCTTTTTGAGCGCGCTGTGGCTTTCGGAACTTCAGTGGAACAACCGGGCTGTAAAATAGAATTAGTCTTTTTATAAACCACAGTCAAGTAATTGATGTGGGAAATGAGGAATAGACCATTAACCTAATAGACACCCGATCATGAAGAAATTAACTATTACTCACCAAAATAATTTGTACATAAAGTGCAGCTACTTTTACAAGCATAGCCATGAGAACAGTTACCTAAACCTGTCTAAAAGCTTACTAATCTTCTTCTTCTTTCGGCTTCTCCCTTCAGGGGTCGCCACAGCGAATCATCTCTCTCCACCTATCCCTATCTTCTGCATCCTCAACCCTTGCACCCACTAGCTTCATATCCTCATTAATTCCATCCATATACCTCCTCTTTGGCCTTCCTCTTTGCCTCCTGCCTGGCAGCTTCATGTCCAACATTCTCCTACCAATATACTCACTCTCCCTCCTCTGAACATGTCCAAACCATCTTAATCTGGCCTCCCTAACTTTGTTCCCCAAATGTCCAACATGAGCTGTCCCTCTGATGTACTCGTTCCTAATCCTGTCCAACCTTGTCACTCCCAAAGAGAACCTCAACATCTTCAGCTCTGCTACCTCTAGCTCTGACTCCTGTCTCTTCTTCAGTGACACTGTCTCTAAACCATACAGCATGGCCGGTCTCACCACTGTCCTGTACACCTTCCCCTTGATTCTCGCTGATATTTTCTGATCACACAGAACTCCTGACACTTTTCTCCACCCATTCCAACCTGCCTGCACTCGCTTCTTTACCTCTTTCCCACACTCTCCATTACTCTGGACTGTTGACCCCAAGTACTTAAACTCCTGTACCTTCTTCACTTCTTCACCCTGTAACCTTACTGTTCCACTTCCCTCCCTTTCATTCACACACATGTACTCAGTCTTACTACGACTGACTTTCATCCCTCTTCTCTCCAGCGCAAACCTCCATCTCTCCAGGTTTTCCTCCACCTGCTCCCTGCTCTCACTACAGATCACAATGTCATCTGCAAACATCATTGTCCAAGGAGACTCCTGTCTGACCTCCTCTGACAACTGGTCCATCACTATAGCAAACAGGAAGGGGCTCAGAGCCGATCCCTGATGCAGTCCCACCTCCACATTGAACTCCTCTGTCTGACCTACAGCACACCTCACCACTGTCCTGCTCCTCTCATACATGTCCTGCACCACTCTGACATACTTCTCTGCTACTCCTGACTTCCTCATACAGTACCACAGCTCTTCTCTTGGCACCCTGTCATACGCTTTCTCCAAGTCTACAAACACACAGTGCAACTCCCTCTGACCATCCCTATACTTCTCCATCAAAATCCTCAGAGCAAAAATTGCATCTGTTGTGCTCTTTCTGGGCATGAAGCCATACTGCTGCTCACAAATTTCCACAACCTTCCTTAACCTAGCTTCCACTACTCTTTCCCATAGCTTCATTGTATGGCTCATCAACTTTATCCCCCTATAGTTACTGCAACTCTGCACGTCACCCTTATTCTTAAAGATCGGCACTAACACACTTCTTCTCCATTCCTCAGGCATCCTCTCACTCTCTAAAACCCTGTTGAACAAACTAGCTAAAAATTCCACTGCTGCCTCTCCCAAACACTTCCAGACTTCCACCGGGATGTCATCAGGACCAACTGCCTTCCCACTTTTCATCCTCTTCAAAGCCTTCCTGACTTCATCCTTTCTAATCTTATCTACTTTCTGTTCCACAGAGTTCACCCCTTCTACTCTTTTTTCCCTCTCATTTTCCTCATTCATCAGCTCCTCAAAGTATTCCTTCCATCTCCTCTGTACACTCTCCTCACTTGTGAGCACCCTTCCATCTCTATCCTTAATAACTCTAACTTGCTGCACATCCTTCCCATCTCGATCCCTCTGCCTAGCTAACCTGTACAAGTCCTTCTCTCCTTCTCTAGTGTCTAACCTAGTGTACAACTCGTCATATGCCTTCTGCTTGGCCTTAGACACCTCCCTCTTCACTCTGCGCTGTAACTCCTTGTATTCCTGTCTATTCTCTTCAGTCCTGTCCATGTCCCACTTCTTCTTGGCTAACCTCTTCCTCTGGATACTATCCTGAACTTCCTCATTCCACCACCAAGTCTCCTTATCTTCTTTCCTCCTTCCAGATGACACACCCAGCACCTTTCTCCCTGTCTCCCTGATCACTTCTGCTGTAGTTTCCCAGTCATCTGGCAGCACTACCTGACCACCCAGAGCCTGCCTCAACTTCTGTCTAAATTCCTCACAACATTCCTCCTTTTTCAGCTTCCACCACTTGGTTTTCTTCTCTATCTCTGACCTCTTCTTCTTACAGACCATCAGAGTCATCCTACACACCACCATCCTATGCTGTCTGGCTACACTCTCTCCCACTACCACTTTACAGTCACTAATCTCTTTCAGATTGCCTCTTCTACATAGGATGTAGTCTACCTGTGTGCTCCTACCTCCACTCTTGTAAGTCACTCTATGCTCCTCCCTCTTCTGAAAATAAGTGTTAACCACACCCATGTCCATCCTCTTAGCAAAGTCTACTACCATCTGTCCTTCAAGGTTCCTTTCCTTAACTCCAAACTTGCCCATCACCTCCTCATCACCTGTGTTCCCCTCACCAACATGTCCATTAAAATCCGCTCCTATCACCACTCTCTCACCCGTGGGAATACTCTCCATCACCTCATCTAATTCACTCCAGAATCTCTCTTTCTCCTCCAACTCACAACCTACCTGTGGGGCATAACCACTAACAACATTCAACATCACCCCTTCAATCTCTAACTTCAGACTCATCACCCTGTCTGACACTCTCTTCACCTCCAGGACATTCCTCACAAACTCCTCCTTCAGGACCACACCTACCCCATTTCTCTTACTATCCACACCATAATAAAACAGCTTGAATCCTGCTCCTATACTACGAGCCTTGCTCCCCTTCCACCTGGTCTCCTGTACACACAGTATATCCACCTTCCTTCTCTCCATCACATCAGCCAGCTCTCTACCTTTCCCTGTCATAGTACCAACATTCAGAGTTCCTATTCTCAGTCCTACACTCTTACCTTTCCTCTTCTCTCTCTGTCTGCGCACTCTCCTCCCTCCTCTACTTCTTCGACCAACAGTAGCCCAATTTCCACCGGCGCCCTGTAGGTCAACGGCGCCGATGGCGGTCGTTGTTAACCCGGGCCTCGACCGATCCGGTATGAAATTCGTACTGACGATTCGCATGGTTAAATTTGGCAATGTTTTACGCCGGATGCCCTTCCTGACGCAACCCTCTCTATTTATCCGGGCTTGGGACCGGCACAGAAGTCACTGGACTGTGACCCCCATGGCTAGATTCTAAAAGCTTACTAATGAAGTGTGATTTCCTCACGCGGTGACCATCAGGCTTTGATCCAAGTTTTGGGACGTTTGTTAAACTCAGATACAGGCTGTCAAAAAGTACACCACTGGCCCTGCACCACAGTCACGAGGAAACCTTATTTTCTAAATCTTTTCCCCATTTTCTTGGTTTATCTATACGTTGCTTTGCATTTATACATTTATTTTTATTGGGGTTTTTTTCTTCCAGAACTACATAAAGAGAAAACTTCGACAGTCTCACATGTGCATTACGTCAGAGAAGAATAAAACTGTCAGAGAGACATGTACCTTTTCCATCATTTCGTCGTTGATGTTTGAGTCACTGGAGGCCATTTTACCTGACGATAGAAGAGAATAGAAAGACAACATGAACACACACACATGCTGAACAAATTACTATTTTAAGCAAATTGAAGCCTAAACTGTTCTTAAATTAGGGCCTGGTTTATACTTGCGCGGTTGTACTTCTGGACGTTAATAGAAACGGTGTTGCTGCGGTTTGTCGGAAAATCTCTTCAAGACTTAATTTAACTACCGATGTAGCTTATAATCATATAACTCGGAGTTGTTTTATCCAGGTTACTTTCGTTCTCGTTGTTTTCTGTGTACTGCATGTAGTACATAAAATCACGCTTTTTCAGTTGCTACGGTTAGGAAGAAGGATGGAACGCAGACTTTGGATTCACGTCTCATGCATTTGTTTACGACTGCCAATATTTCCTGTGGTGATGTAATAATATCCCTCCCACACATACCATATAAACATAAACCATGCTGTGTATATATTGTTTAAATTAATCTTAACATTATGTAGATTTGGGGCATTGGTGGCTCAGTGGTAGGTTTCTCGCCTATCATGCGGGAGGCCCGGGTTCGACTCCCAGCCAATGCCTCAACCCCAGCCACTGGATGCAGTGCCGGTCCCAAGCCCGGAAAAATGGGAGGGTTGCGTCAGGAATGGCATCCGGCGTAAAACATCTGCCAAGTTGTTGTGCGGACCAGTTGGTCCGCTGTGGCGACCCCGAACAGGGAGCAGCGGAAAGCGACTTCTATGTAGATTTGTAATTTAAATAACATTTAAAGAACAGTATGACTTTTCTTGGAGGCTGATGCTGGATTATAGCTCACTCCTGTTTTCCACAGTAATCTGTCTCTAGATTTTGACCTTATCATGTGCTGTTACACTGCTAAATGTTTTTATCGGCCAAAATAGTCAGAATAAATTCCACTTTTCCTTTTCAGCCTAACCCTTCTTGTTTATTTCGAGTCAAAATCACTTTTACTTTTGTTTTCCATGCAGTCAGCTCTCTGTGCACTTCACTGGCATTACTAAATGCAAGCAAGGTGCAACAAGAACACGCTTTGCAGTTTATGGGTATACATACATATATATATGCTCTGATCAGGCATAACATTATGACCACCCGCCTAATATTGTGTTGGTCCCCCTTTTGCTGTCAAAACAGCCCTGACCCGTCATGCACTGCGTATTCTGACACCTTTCTATCAGAAGCAGCATTAACTTCTTCAGCAGTTTGAGCAACAGTAGCTCGTCTGTTGGATCGGAACATACGGGCCAGCCCTCACTCCCCACGTACATCAATGAGCCTTGGCTGCCCATGACCCTGTTGCCGGTTCACCACTGTTCCTTCCTTGGACCACTTTTGATAGATACTGACCACTGCAGACCGGGAACGCCCCACAAGATCTGCAGTTTTGGAGATGCTCTGATCCAGTCGTCTAGCCAATTTGGCCCTCGTCAAACGCTCTCAAATCCTTACGCTTGCCCATTTTTCCTGCTTCTAACACATCAAATTTGAGGACAAAATGTTCACTTGATGCCTAATATATCCCACCCACTAACAGTTGCCATGATGAGGAGATAATCAGTCTTTCACTTCACCTCTCACTGCTCATAATGCTATGCCGGATCGGTGTATATTCCACACTGCTGAAAGTCATATAGTGACGGTGTGAAACACACATCACTTAAATGCTTTCCCAGTAAAATCCCTCACAGTCATGTTTATTTTGATCAGGAACACAATGAATGTCACTCTACTTCAATGAGAGCCATGCAGCAAAGATAGAAAAAGCGCCAAAACTATCGCTGCCGTTTCTGTTCCGCTGTTAACATGAGTCGAAGAAAAAAAACCTGCTTCTGCTTTGCTTAAGCGTGCAGTGTGATACAGACCTAACGCTTGCCCATTTTTCCTGCTTCCAAGACAATAACTTTAAGAACTGATTGTTCACTTGATCTATCTGCCTAATATACCCCAGAACTTGAAAATGTTACTCACTTCCACCTGTCAGCAGTTTTAGACTATATAATGACCAGCTTAATCCTGCAGGATCACACACTTTACTTTCACTTTCTACTAACAAACTAAACACACAGTGTAGGTGACAAACGCCAGCAACTCATTAAATATTTTAAAAATACACCATCATCACTGGGTAATGGACAGAATTGTGGATTTAAAGTGAAACACAGTGTTGAATAGACACACCTTAAAACTCCTCAGAAATGTTGAGAGAATTCAGTTGGTTAATAGTTAACGATTTTATTTCCCCTGCACTTTTCAAGACATCATTACAGCCAAGTTATTTTCTATTTATTTGTCCTACAAATGAACTAGCATTGTTTGTACATTCTGGTCAGGTGTGGTCCATGCAACACTGCCTCTTACAGAACACGCACCTGTACGTGCAGTTATGAATAGTTTTGCGTGTTATCCCACATTCACTCACACCTTCATTACTATGGCAACCAGGGGAAAGAGCTACTGGCCAGTTCACAATACAGCAACTGGGAGCATGCAGAGACAAAACAGCTGTACAACAATCAGGCATAACATTATGAGCAGTGACAGGTGACGTGAATAACACTGATTATCTCCTCATCATGGCACCTGTTAGTGGGTGGGATATATTAGGCAGCAAGTGAACATTTTGTCCTCAAAGTTGATGTGTTAGAAGCAGGAAAAATGGGCAAGCGTAAGGATTTGAGCGAGTTTGACAAGGGCCAAATTGTGATGGCTAGACCACTGGATGACAGCAGCTTCATAATCATGGTCTGCAGTGGTAATAGTCTGCAGTATCTATCAAAAGTGCCCTTTAAGTCTTGTAAGTATCCTTTAAGTAACAAAGGATCGATCTGCTGCTAACATTGTGGTGCCAGATACTACATGACACCTTGAGGGATCTTGTGGAGTCCATGCCTTGACAGCAAAAGGGGCACCAACACATAATGGTCATAGTGTTATGCCTGATCAGTGTTTGTGAGAATGCAGCATGAGCATCCGCACCCAAGATGTCCGTACACGAATGCAGAAGAATAAAACAGACCTCAGATCCCGTACATACGAGTTTTCCAAAATGTAACCCAAAACGTTCATTCAATCCAAGTAACACCTTTCACTGTCCTGAAGCTGTAACAGCTCTAGTGACTCTTACCACTGGAGATTTCATTAACTTCGGATGCAGCAGTTTCTTCCTCTGGAGAATGATCCAAGAATTCATGAAGTTTTGTCACCAGTGCAGTCAGCTTGCTGAATTAAAAAAAGGTCATAAAGACAAAGGCAGAAATGTCTAAATGCCAACATTAATGGGAAGTAAATAATGCTGATAGTGCCAGTATCATGAAACACAAAAATAATGTATATTGATCTACATGTAGATGGACATTTTAACACTAGCTGCAAAAAGCCTAGCTTTTATGTATATTCGCAAATATCTCCATTTCCACTGACATGATAATGATTTTGTGACACCGTTTGCGTAGATTACACAATTATGGCATAAAGCCAATTTCTTGTTGACGTCATCAAAATACATTCAGATAGAAATAGGTCATTATATCAACCACTTATTTTACGTTTTCATTGTAACGGCTTCTAAATACGACAATACATACATTTTAAGTTACTTTTGAATTAAGAAATAAAACAAAAAGTTTAATAAAAACGGGTTACAACTTGCAAAGCCAACTGTCACTGCACATTTTACTTAGCTAGCCAAGCAACCACCGAGAGCATCCCTGTGGAAAGTTCGGGCTCGGTCTCAAATAGCGGCCTACTGCCTTTATACGTGCCCTACATTCATGAAAGAAAAACGGCTTTGACGCCCTATCGAGTGCACTACTCCTACTAATGGGGAAGTATATGGAACTCACAGCAGTCTATCAGACAGTTAGCACCAGCTAACTAGCTACTGAACCAAACAGCGGGCTGATAAAGCATGACAAACGCTGAGAAATATTTAACGACCTGTTTTCTAAAGTGTCTTGCATTAATTTAGATTCTGTTTAAATTCATATCACCGTGTTAACCACAAAAAAAGAAAGAAAATTAGCAAACGATAGCTAGCCGGCTAATTCTTCCGAACTCATCCCCGGCAGTCAGATAACATTTTAATGTATTCAGTATGTGTAACATCCTGCCACTTAACAAGAGGTGTGACAAGTGTAGAAAAAAATTAGCAAAAGGTAGAAAATGCGTTAATGGTAAAGATGTGAATGAGAAATGCTCAAAACGAAAGGCCTTTGATGTCTTTTTTTTTTTTTTTTTTTACCGGGATGAAAATCGCGGTCAAGTCGACATGCATCCTTTATTCTGTGCGTGTATTACAAGATTTATATTATACTTCTGTGTAAAAGACGCAACTAATGAGTTCAGTCAGTATAATGCTCAGGATATAACTCTCGCACTTTCCGTTCTCTGCGATCTAACTTGCGCTGCACAAAAAAAAAAAAAACCCGAGGCTGCTGTAGCGGGTAACATCTCTCTCTCTCTCTCTCTCTCTCCCTCTTTCTTTCTCTCACACACACACACACAGTCTATCTCTCACCACTGCTGCTCTCACGAATGAAAAATTCAAATCTTCCCTCCGTTATCCGTAGACGGCTCGTTTAGGCTTGCGCTGTTTCCGATTACAGCACGCTAGCGCTGCTTGTACACGGAGCGCTGAGGACACAAAGCAAGAGCGCCATCTTGCCGGATGACTCTGGCGCGCTAAAATGGCGCAGGCTGCGCTAATCAGGGCGCTGGACACTAACACTACTGTTTAACCAGCGTGGGCACGATGGGGCGTTTTCGTAGCAAATAAACGCAAAATTGAATGTTTACAATAACACAGATGCATGCAGGACGTATTGTTAGTATTGTTTTAGTTTAAGCGGTTACATCACTAAATTATACGTGCACATGCAGCAGCTTCACCGGCTGTTGACACTTCATTTATGATTTAACATTTTTTTCAAAAATCAGCCATTCACTTTTTCACAGCTTGTTCACATGTACAGGCAAGTTAGTATTTGCGCTGTCTTATTGATAAAACAATGCAACAATGCTAAAAATAGAGACGAGTTGCTCCAGAGATCGGCGCTATTTCAGTATGTTTATATATTTAAATAGCGCCCCACTAAGTTTCGGATTCAAAAACACGACACACTTATCACCTTATTCAGGAAATCATACTTAAAGCCGCTCTTTAACACACATTATACACAGTTCAAAGTGTGCGTTTTGGGCCTAATTTTTTTGTGCATTCGCATCGCACCGGTTTCTGATCAGACTGTAATCTTAAACCCACACAGCAAACCCAAAGACAGGAACATCTACCGCTCGTGCGCATACCTGCCGTTTTCGGTGCTCATTTCCTTACAGTAAGGAACACGTTATAGCTTAGCATCTCCGGAGTAAAACAATTTACGTTCGTTTTTACCGGTAAAGGTGGAAAAATGGGGGGAAAAAACCGAAGCTACCCAGAGAAATCAAACAAAGCAAGGCGCCATGTTTTCCGACTGCAAGAGTCACGCTGATTGGCTCATGCCGCTCAAACCAGGAAGTGAATCTGATTGGTTGATGAATATCAGCGACGCAACGCGGTTCAGTCCCAAACAGCGCAGACACATCCACTCAGAAAAGTGAATAATCCAGGGACCAAACCCCTTAGACAATAAGGTATGAAAATATTTGTACACTACATAACATATTACCTTACACAATAATAATAATGATCGTATTAAAGGCAACAATAATTTATTTTTATGGTCCATTTTATAGTCAAACATGTTTAATTTCATGGCTCTGTTTGTCTTTCTGTGGCTGGAAGTCTTTATTTGTTCATTTGGAGTTTTTTTCATCGAAATAAAGAAAAGAAAAAAAAAAGAAAAATGTGTGGAAAGTAAAAAGTACACCTTTTTATTCAAACAGAATTAGCAAAACAATGATTTTCATTTACAATACGCTGCTATGTTTTATTGTCAATCATTGGAAACTCAGACGAAAGCTCTTCTCCTGCTCCTTACTGCGACTCTCGCACAGCTTGGACACCTCCTCCACACGCCTCTGAAGCAGAACTGTTTATTGAAAATAGTCATTAGGAACACCAAACACAGCATTTCACAAACTAGCACTTAAAAATTTAACAAGCACTCAAAATAGCAGGGCATAAAAACTAGCAAGATACTGACCAGAGTTTTGCTCAACCCACTGCAGAGAGTCCATGTGTGCGTTGAGGATTTTGCAGATTTGCTGGAGCTGAAATGGTGCGACAGGACAAATGCGAAATTATATTTTACTAAAAATAAATGCAGTATGAACATTATGTAAAATGTCTGTAAGAAACTACAGACTGCCTCAACCCAGATTCCACTCCATAGTACACATCTGAAAGAGCTCATTCCCAAAAAGGCTTACATATCATATAGAAATATGTTTAATTTAATGACACATTAAGCATCTTCTACAACAAAGCAACATTTATTAGCTTTTTTCCCCACATCTAAAGGACTCATAATTTAGGGAATGCTTGTACATAAATGGATCATTTTAAATTGAACTCATGAAAGTCAATTAAAAGAGGAAATTGAACCCAACCTCCACAGGAATTATCCTGATGTGAAAAAGCTTTCAAAAGTCAAGCAGCATCCATGTTTCTGTACACTATATTGCCAACATTTTGGGACGTCTGCCTTTATATGCACATGAACATTAATGACATCCCATTCTTAATGTGTAGGGTTTAATATGGAGTTGGCCTGCCCTTTGCAGCTATAACAGCTTCAACTCTTCTGGTACCTTTCCACAAGGTTTAGGAGGGTATTTATGGGAATTTTTGACCATTCCTCTAGAAGTGCATTTGTGAGGTCAGGAACTGATGTTGGACGAGAAGGCCTGTCTCACAGTCTCTGATCTAATTCATCCCAATGGTATTCTATCAGGTTGAGGTCAGGACTCTTTGAAGTTCCTCCACACCAAACTCGCTCATCCATGTCTTTATGGAGCTTGCTTTGTGCACTGGTGTGCAGTCATGTTGGAACAGGAAGGGGTCGTCCCCAAACTGTTCCCACAAAGTTGGGAGCATGAAATTGTCCAAAATGTCTTGGTATGCTGAAGCATTTTAGAGTTCCTTTCATTCCTTTCACTAAGGGGCCAAGCCTAACCCCTGAAAAACAACCCTACACCCTAATCCCCCTCCACCAAACTTTACACTTGGCACAATGCAGTCAGGCAAGTAGCATTCTCCTGGCAACCGCCAAACCCAGACTCGTCCATTGGATTGCCAGACAGAGAAGCATGATCTATCACTCCAGAGAACACATCTCCACTGCTCTAGAGTCCATACAGAGCGACCCATTCTTTCACAATTGTTTGTAGAAGCAGTCTGCATGCCTGGGTGCTTGATTTTATACACCTGTGGCCATGGAGGTCATTGGAACACCTGAATTCAATGATTTGTAGGGGCATCCCAAAACTTTTGGCAATATAGTGCATGTTAAAAGTAGTCCAAATCAGGCATCCATGTTGTTTTTTGGTCAAAAGCTTCAATTAACATTCAACATCAGAATGAGGAAAAATTCTGAACTCTGTCACCATGGTATGGCTGGATGTACCAGATATTTTAGCATAAGACTAAAACTAAAATTCTCACACTTAACTGTCTCTAGAGTTTATAGAGAATGGTGTGAAAAACAAAAATATCCTGTATGCAGTGCAGGATCTGCAGGCTGAAACACTTTGTTGATGAGAGAGATAAGAGAAGAATGAACGGACTGGTCTGAGCTGACAGGAAGTTTAATGAGCACTAACACCTTCCTTTCACATGATCATTTAGAACAGCTGCTTCTTAACCAAATGCAGTCACACTCTTGCAGCGACAATTTTCACTCGCAACAGTATTCACTGTAATAACAGTAGTAAACGTGTTTTATACAGTACAGGATACTGACCGGGTCACTTGTGTCGGCCAGCCGGTTGGATGTGTTGAGGTGCTCAATGATCTCCTTTAGATCTTGGGACATTCTCTTCAGCTGAGCATCAACATTTTCTGCCAACTTATACCTTCAAAAAAAAAAAAAAAAAAAAAAAAAATTGTAAAAAGAGGCAGACGCATGAAAATGCATTGATTTTGTATGCAAACTTTTAAGCTAATATCAGATTATTTTCAAGATTGTGTGAATAGTATGTTTGGATATCTAACATGAACAAATGAAACAATGTAGGAGTTTATCAGCACTGTACCACTGCTCGCTCGGTTAAACTCGCTTGATTTAACTCCTAAAGAGCTGCTCGATGTTAAAAATGGTGACAATCTCACCTCAGAAAAACTGCAATTAAGCGCTTTGCTTCACTTATATATATATATATAAAAAAGCAAGCCTGATCAACTACAACTATTCCTTGCTCCAACAGTTAGCTGGATGATACTGATGCTGTTCTGTCCTCTAATCTGCACTTGAAACAATGCTGCTGAGACAGAACAGCTAATTTCATTTACTGCATTTGTCAGACTCCCTCCCTTATGCAGAACGACTTACATTTATCTCATTTATACAACTGAGCAATTGAGGGTTAAGGACCTTGGCTCAGGGGCTCAACAGTGGCAGCTTGCTAGTCCTGGGATTTGAACTTAACCTTCCAATCAGTAGTATAACACCTTATCCCCTCATACCCTGCCTTAAAATATAATTCTGTCTTTCATTTTATTAAGTCCTTAATTTATGTCATAGGCTGCTGGAGGATTCATTGAAAAACTTGTATGGTGTTATTCGTATAATAACTCTTGAATTTTGCGTAACATGACTGTAAACTCGAGTTTCCCTTCATCAGATTACTGAGGTGCTTCAAAATCTTTCTTGCATTAAATCAGACTACAATTTAAATACATGGAGACAGATACACTATATTGCCAAAGGTTTTGGGACACCCCTCCAAATAATTGAATTCAGGTGTTGTTTTTCAGGGGTTGGGCTCGGCCCCTTAGTTCCAGTGAAAGGAACTCTTAATGCTTCAGCATACCAAGACATTTTGGACAATTTCATGGGAGCAGCACAAAGCAAGGTCCATAAAGACATGGATGAGTGAGTTTGGTGTGGAGGAACTTGACTGTCCTGCACGGAGTCCTGACCTCAACCCGATAGAGCACCTTTGGGAGACTGCGAGCCATTCCAAAACTGACGTCTGCCTTTACATGCACATGAATTTAATATGGAGTCGGCCCGCCCTTTGCAGCTATAACAGCTTCAAATCTTCTGGGAAGGCTTTCCACAAGGTTTAGGAGTGTGTTTATGGGAATTTTTGACCATTCCTCTATAATCGCATTTGTGAGGTCAGGCACTGATGTTGGACGAGAAGGCCTGGTTCAGTCTCTGCTGTAATTCATCCTAAAGGTGTTCTATCAGGTTGAGGTCAGGGCTCTGGGCAGGCCAGTCAAGTTCCTCCACACCAAACTCACTCGTCCATGTCTTTATGGACCTTGCTTTGTGCACTGGTGTGCAGTCATGTTGGAACAGGAAGGGGTCATCCCCAAACTGTTCCCACAAAGCTGGGAGCATGAAAGTGTCCAAAATGTCTTTTCACTGGAACTAAGGGGCCGAGCCCAACCGTGAAGTCAATGATTCGGGGTTTCCCAAAACCTTTGGCAATATACTGTATATTGCTATGGATGGAGCAGAAAACCACAAGCACAGTCAGTATAGCACAAAAACAAACAAGCAAGCATCTAAAACACATCAACGTGGTATCCCATTTCATCTGCATGCAGGCAAAGCACTGAAAGCATATTGAAGTGAGGGAGGTGTTTACGTTCTCTCTCGCTCCTCATCAGCGTTCTGCATATAGATGGTTCCACTTTGCTCCTTCACCGACTCCTCCAAGGGAGCGAGAAGATCCTCCAGCTCCTTTTGCTGGGACAGAATAAAGTCCAGCTCCTGATCCAGTCTGACAAAAAAAAAAAAATCATTACACACGAACCTCAGATCTAACAGTAAAATCTGTTTACAAAGGAAAGGACCAAATATGCTAACTCTGGCAATCTTACCTTCTTTGGTCCAGTTTAACCTTCTCCATGTCCTTGTGAAGGGATGTAATCTAAAACAAAATTCAAACAACACAAAACGAAACAAAAGTTAGAAACTGGAGCGTGCTTATATACAGGGTTTTACTGTAATCACCACAAGCCTCCATCCATCTGTTTAAGATATACAGACACTAGTAAACATTTATTTGCCCACTTGAAGTGGTCCTGTGAGTCAAACTGGGGTCCTTTAAGCTGCATTTAATTGGAAAGATTTTCTTTTAAGAACACAGAAAAAACATCCACAGCGATGCTCGTTTATGAGTCGTGAGTAAAAGTTTTGCTTATGCCAAACCAAACTAAAATGTTCCACAGAATTTTATAAAAAGTTTGAAAAACATTGATGTCTTTTTTCCTTCATACATATATATACACCGATCAGCCATAACATTATGAGCAGTGACAGGTGAAGTGAACAACAGTCCTCATCATGGCATCTGTTAGTGGGTGGGATATATTAGGCAACAAGTGAACCACGAGCTACTGTTGTTCAAATTGCTGAAGAAGTTAATGCTGGTTCTGATAGAAAGGTGTCAGAATACACAGTGCATGACGGGTCAGGGCTGTTATGGCAGCAAAAGGGGGACCAACACAATATTAGGCAGGTGGTCATAATGTTATGCCTGAGCAGGGCATATATGTATGCTGATCACCCATAAAGTGCAAAGCGTGTTCTTGATGCAGCCTGCTTGCATTTAGTAATGCCAGTGAAGTGCACAGAGAGCTGACTGCATGGAAAACAAAAGTAAAATTGATTTTGATTCGAAATAAACAAGAAGGGTTAGGCTGAAAAGGAAAAGTGGAATTTATTCTGACTATTTTGGCCGATAAAAACATTTAGCAGTGTAACAGCACATGATGAGGTCAAAATCTAGAGACAAAATACTGTGGAAAACAGGAGTGAGCTATAATCCAGCGTCAGCCTCCAAGAAAAGTCATACTGTTCTTTAAATGTCCTAACCTTCATATGTGTTTGCTAAATCCTCTGTCACTTGAGCCTTTTTAAACCGCATTACTGTATAATTTTTTATTTTACTGTTTATGGCTACAACAATCTGACCTGCTCTCCTTTTATATGGTACCATTTCTTTTGTGATTAGAACAGGATGATTAATATTATTTATCTTAATTTCTGAATTTTTGATAAATAATATATAATGTCTGGGTTTAGCTACATTTTCTCAACAGTACTCTTAGTCCTAGTTAGTGAACTAGCATGAGGATGTGTTTTTTGACAGATACTTCTATAAGATGCTCTTTATAACAGCTTATGCTAAATGACAGTATATTCCATATGTATGTAAAAGTGCAGTATCCATCTAATCCAGGCAAATTATAACAGTCAATGTTTACATTAGCAGAACTTGTGTAAATGTACACACACTCAGGAAAAACCTGTATGTGTGCAACACTGCCAACTATAATGTCCTGGGTGTAATATCTGTGATACTGCAAATCAAAAACGTGCACCAGTGTTAAATGTTTAACCTGAAACTAGTGAGAGAAGAAACCCTTTCCTATATCCAAATGGGCTAGTCTTTTTGATTTTGATGCTGCTTTCTGATTTGAACGTGGGGTGGGAATCTTGAAGAAACCTGGCAACCCTATCAATGAGCTTCCATGAGCTGTTCTTTATAGCTCTAATTTAAAATATTGAGCTTGTGTGTTTTTTTTTGTTCTGTCCTGCAGGATCCACAAAGTAGGGGTCGCCAACCTTTTTTCCTCCGAGAGCTACTTTGAAAAAATTAAAGGTAGTCAAGAGCTACTCGTGTTATATTAGTAAAATTTATTTACACGGCTTATTGCTATAAACCAAACTAGCTGTTTTTGTGTGTATTTTTAAAAAAAAAATCTGTTATTATTGTCAGATTTCATTCATTCACAGTGATTGTTATTTATCAGCAAATTGTTACTAAAAAGTCCCCTGGCACATACCCCGATGTCCTCAGCAAGACTGAAAAAGACTCTTTTCGTAAAAAAAAAAAAAAAAGGAACACCTTTAATAGTGAAGGTAATGTTAATTTTAAAAACAGAGACCTGACATTGTATTGCACTTCAAATATTAAATAATAGTATTTTTATGGCATTCATATTCATGTGCAATGGGAAATATTACTCTACTCCGAAACACTACCTGCACTAATAAGATTTCAGTACAGAGCGGGGGTTTATTGAGTCAATTTCAATTTAGCAATTTTATACATATTCTATGAACCTTTAGGCGAGCAACAGAAGTGGGTCATGTTACAGCAACATGTTGGAGACCCCTGATGTAACGTATAGAGTTACTTCAATATTCCACTGTATATATATATATATATATATTTTTATATATATATAAAAAACACAAAAAACACCCCAGAGCACTGACCGGCTGAAACATGAATAAACTGAGATGTGAGGGAAGCGCTTGGGGCTTCCAGGGTGTCACTTAATATTGTAGCATTCGCTAAACTAAAACTATCAGTGATTGTTGGGAAAAGAACTGTTTAGGCAGATTTAGCAGTGTACTGCTGTGTTAAGAAGTTTGAGCTCCTACATAGAATGCTTGAAGCTGCTAGCGTAGCGAGCTACCTTTTCTCCATTCTCCACCAACATGCGGTCCCAGGCGTTGACCTGAGTAGCCTGCTGCAGGAAGTGCCTCTCTTGGTCCTCCAATTCTGAGCTCCACTTGTTGATCAGGGATTCCAGCTGGGCATATGACATCACCGGTGCAGCACTGAGTAAACAAATGGTCAAATATTTACGAAACAATTAAACAGTACAATTAAAAATGCTGTAACGCATCAAACAGTGCTAACTGAATCCTTTAGAATTCACACAGACATAACACCCTACATATCTCTGTATTAACTGCATGATGTGTTTGGGAGCAGACCTGGCAGTAATCGCAGCAGTGGACACTGCTGTAGAAGTGGCCGGTGCAGCAGACGCAGCAGGTTTCAGGCCGAGAGAAAAGCTTGTGGTGGCCGCTGTAGTAGCTGCAGCTAAAGTAAAGATATTCATTCTGGTGATTTAGTTTATTTTAAATTATGTATAAATTCATAGTGGTCAAGAAAAGGTAGTGAGCTATCTCATATGAAAATTAGTGTTTGGTCACCACACCAGTAATTTGTGTGTCTGTGGTCATCCTGGGTGCAGAGGTGGAGCTGTATCACTAACAGTACCTGTGGTGGCAGAAATGGTGGTGGTGGTCGCTCCTAGTGGTTTGAGCGTCAAACCAGTGTAGGCCGTAGCTACAGAAGAAGCTGCTGGAGCTGCTGCAGTTGTTGAGCCACCCACTGGTAGAGAAAGGTCAAATAAAATCTATTAAAGTCTGATTCAGTAACTGGCACATGCACTCATATGGACTTTGCTGTAATATATGATGTGTACCCTGCACAGTGTAAAACTCTTCCAGAACACACACTTACAGATGAAGCCTGCAGAAGCAGCTGAGGGGATTGGGGTGGAAAACAGAGAAGATATGGGGGCAGCCTGGCTAGCAGCAATAGCTGCACTACTAGCAGGAGCTGGAGTAGCTGGAAGAACAAATAAGAAAATCAAAGGAAATTTTAAGATTTCTTGAACTTTCACAGTGCTTTAAGTGAAATCTGAAGCTGTGCTCACACCTGCAGGCTTGATCCCAAAGTTAATCCCTGTAGTGGAGGCTGCAACGGCTGGGACAACAGCTCCCAGAGTGAGACCTGTAGGTTTCAGGGGAAACAGAGTAAATGATTCGTTTTTGCGATTACAAAAGTATTCTACAGGCCTCCTGAAGATTATAGAGAGCTTATATGGCTTACAACATGAATTTTCATTCCAGTATGACCTCTAGCCGCCTTAAACAGTATATTTTTAATGAATAATAATTCCATATGTTAAGTAATTCCACTATGGCTTCATGGAAGAGAAGGGGGGGAAAAAAAAAAAAAAAAAAGAGTACACTATATTGTCAAAAGTTTTGGGACACCCCTCCAAATCATTGAATTCAGGTGTTGTTTTTCAAGGACTCTGAAAAAAGAAACTCTTAATGCTTCAGCATACCAAGACATTTTTGACAATTTCATGCTCCCAACTTTGTGGGAACAGTTTGGGGATGACCCCTTCCTGTTCCAACATGACTGCACACCAGTGCACAAAGCAAGGTCCATAAAGACAGATGAGCGAGTTTGGTGTGGAGGAACTTGACTGGCCTGCCCAGAGTCCTGACCTCAAACCTGTAGGATGAATTAGAACAGAGAGTCTGAGCCATTCCAAAACTGGGATGTCTGCCTTTACATGCACATGAATTTAATATGGAGTTAGCCCGCCCTTTGTGGCTATAACAGCTTCAACTCTTCTGGGAAGGCTTTCCACAAGGTTTTTGACCATTTCTCTAGAAGCACATTCATGAGGTCTGAAGTTGGTTGAGAATGCCTGGCTCACAATCACAGTCAAATTGTCCAAAATGTCTTGGTATGCTGAAGCATCAAGAGTTCCTTTTACTGGAACTAAGGGGCCAAGCCCAACCCCTGAATTCAATGATTTGGAGGGGTGTCCCAAAACCTTTGGCAATATAGTGTATGTAGTGAACTGCAGAGCAGGTAAATTTCCCTTAACTGTTTGAATTATTTTTGTTTTGGAGGCTGCAAAGGAAGTTCAATAAGCCAGACTTATATTAGCAAGGTTAATTTCCATCCAATTGGTTCCATGAACTGAGTAAGTAAGTAAGAAAATAAGTAAATAAATAAATAAACGTTGTTCTTTCGGCTGCTCCCTATTTGGGGTCACCACAGAGGATCATTTGGTCCAGATGTTCAGATTTGGCACAGGATTTATGCACAGGATTTTATCCGGGTTTGGGACCAGCACTGAGAGTTAACTCTTCAGTGGCTGGGTTAGCTCCCTGCCTAGGAATCTAACCCAGGCCCACCAGGAGGCGTGCATGCGTAGGTAGGTAGGTAAAATTGTGATATTACCATGACCTACTCAAAACATTCCCCTTACCCTGGGACGTGATAACGTTATAAGACTCAGTTCTTTTCAAATGAATTCGAATAGAAATTCTATTAAATCTATAAGTAATTAACAATAAGCAATGAAAAATTTCTCAATCTTAATGAATAGTGTGTATGTTTTTGCGTGCACAGATAATGTCAGGCAACATTTCTCCATCAGTGCGGAATCCTTTATCGACAGCTCAGAGCATGTGAATGCTTCATAGCTGAACCAGACTGACTTACTCGTGCTTTGGCCTCCCAGCGAGAAGGAAGGAGTGATCTGTGCTGAAGTTGCAGCAGCTGGAACTGGAGCTTGGACCTTTGCCCCAGGAAAGCTGAAGCCTGTAGCGGACTGCTGGGTTGGAGCCACAGTCTGAGTCGTGAGGGACCCGAACGTGAAGCCTGTACCACTGGTTGAGGAGGTGGAATTCACCAGGCCTCCCAGAGTAACTGCTGTAGAGGCCGGCTGAGAGGCTGGAGTCAGGTTGAGACTTAGTTTTGGAGCACCGCTGGACGGAGAAATGAATTGAGAAATATTGAAGTACATCTCAAAACCAGGTCTAGACAAGACAGATATGGTGTGCCCGCAAGTTCATTTCAAGCTTGTAGGAGTCTTACCCAAAATTAAACCCTGTTCCAGGAGTGCTGCTCTGTGCTGATGCACCAAAGCTGAATCCACCCTGAGAGGTTCCAGTGCTCGTGGTGTTCTGTGCGAGAAGCCCTGCTATTTGAGATGATCCAGCTGGGGTCTGAGACGGCTGCTGAGGCGCCGCTCCAAAAGCGAATCCTCCTGATGCTGGAGCATTCGTCTGCAGGGAGAAGCTGGGGGTTGCAGTGGCTGATGGTGTTGTGGTTTTCTGGGCTCCGACGGTAAACCCGGAAGTTTGTCCAAAGCTGAATGACATGGTTTCTCTCTCAAGATCCTTTAATACTGAGATAAAATAAAAACATCACATCAAACTAGTGATCATACACAGAATGCAGTGGCGTATCAATTTCTGTCCTCGTGCATAAAGGAAGGAATAAAACATGATGGGAAACGAAAAAAATTCCTTTCTTTATCACAGCAATTTGCAAGCAGTAAAAAAAAATTTATTTATCAACGCATGAGACATTGTGTTTATCCATTCATAGTTATGTTTGATGATGCGAAACAAGTTTGTTTCCGTTATAGGTTACATTACAGCAGCTGTAAACAATCTCCAGCAAGGTACTGACCGACTTACAGACATCAGACTCCTTCCATGTGTAAACAACTTTCTAAACTTTAATTACAATGATCAGAAATCTAGTCAACGGACAGACTACTAACTAGTTATCTAGCTAGTAAAGTATGCAAAAACAGACGAACCAAGCGCACCCAGGCCTTCCCCACGATTCCGCAGGTTTCTTTTCCGTGAGAAACCTACCACTGAGCCAGCAATGCCCCTGACTTCATTTTCTTGAAGTTATAACTTCAAGAAAATTAACATGTTTAGCTTCAACAGCTAATCACGCGTTTGCAAACCCGATGGCTATTTAAGTTAATGTTGTCTCTCTGTAGCTAACTATTGATAAATAAACCTTCTGGCAACTCTCATTTTCAAAGTAAACAAAATATATGTAAAACAAAATATACAATTCAATTTACATGGATACTGTTTTTCTTAAAGTGGGTGAAGTTACCTCACAAGAAATGCGCTGCCATTCCCAATACGAGCAGAGCGCGGAAACAAATGCGTCAAAACTCCGCGCCGGCTGTCAACCAAGGACCCAGAAGTTTACGTCATCTGGTCAACTAACGTGCCTGTACAAAAACATGGATTTGGGTGAAAGCATTGCCGCGTCTGGAGTAGTTTACCCGGACACTTGGGAACGGCTTTTTTTATTTTTATTTTTATTTTTTTTTTTGTGATACAGGCGTATTACATATTTTAGATTAGATTTATTTATAGCACAGCGCTTTCGAATGCTGTATTCTGATTGAATGTTGATTTTTCTACTATTTTTCTACAACAGCAGCCCTGAGGGTAGTTCCTTCTGTAAGGCTTTGCTTGATATGGTTTCTGTAATAAAAGTTCATTCACAGAGACTTGTATGGTGAATGAGAAAAAACATTTGTTGCTCTGATGACGTTTTCTTTGAGGTGACATTATAACATTTATGGAAAGAACTTTAAGTGCATGTTTAATAACATCTGTGATTTTTGTTAGCATGGGAGACCCTTCAGAAAACAGGAGTCTGTGCTGCATGTCAAAACTCGATCCGTACCGGAAACACGATGTGTACTGCGCATGCGTTAAATAATACATTATAACATTGTTATTAGAAGTATTATAACAAGAGTATTATAAATACCTGCCGTATAAATAAACTGCCGTAAATCATACTTCAGACAAGAAGTATGCATTTCCGCACATGCGCAGTACAAATCGTGTTGCCGGTACGGATCGAGTAGTGACACTGCATTAAGGTGATTCATTTCCATTTATCCTGATTTATTTCTCGAATAATATACATGACAATCTTTATACAACCGATTATTCAAACACACCACTCACCATTCACATTAATGAACCGTAGGGATGATTTCCATGAAAGCGTTTCGACGAAATTGCACGGCAAAAGCAACTCTCCTAGAAGAGTCGACTCAGAGAACCGACTCGTTCTTGAACGATACGTCAACAATCAATGTGGATGGCATGTGCACAAATGTTTGTCCCGACAATGATATACTTCCCCTTTACAGCGTTCATTTTACACACAGGCTTGAGAATTGACAAGTAGAGCATATTGTATAAAGTATAAATATTTAAAAAATAATAATAAAATCAGTATAAGAGACATCTCACACATATAGTTCAAATAGTACAACAGTCTATATGATGCTCCAAAAGGATAATTTTATACATAGCAAACAAATATACCACACATCAGCAATAATAATAATAATAATAATAATAATAATAATAATAATAATAATAATGATATACAAAGAAATATGTTTAAGAATATATCTGAAAGCTCATTTTTAAGAATAAATGATGCTGTAGAGAAATACATTTAAATATTAGATAGGCAGCTTGCAAAGTGACATTGAAAACACAGGAAAATTACAATAAAGATAGTAAAGTATTGTTTAGCTGACATGGCAAGTCGTCTGAGCTTCACTGTAGTAAAAGCTGTTTGCTTTGAAAGCTACATTGTTTTGTTCATTTGTTTAATAATGAAACTGTATGCAATGATAATTCTAATGATAAGGATTCATATAAAAGTGATGTGAGTCATTTATGTTGTGTTGTTTATGTAGCCTTCAAAAGGATTTAAACCTAAATATAAAAAACTGTAGCTAAAACAATTCACTGAAGAATTCTACTACAAAACATGTAATGTACACCAATCAGGCATAACATTATGAGCACTAACAGTTGACGTGAATAAGACTGATGATCTCCTCATCATGGCACCTGTTAGTGGGTGGGATATATTAGGCAGCAAGTGAACATTTTGTCCTCAAAGTTGATGTGTTAGAAGCAGGAAAAATGAACAAGCGTAAGGATTTGAGCGAGTTTGATGTAGGGACAAATTGTGATGGCTAGACCACTGGATCAGAGTATCTCCAAACCTGCAGCTCTTGTGGGGTGTTCCCGGTCTGCAGTGGTCAAGGAACAGTGGTGAACCGGTGATAGGGTCACGGACGGCCAAGGCTCATTGATGCACGTGGGGAGCGAAGGCTGGCCCGTGTGGTCCGATCCAACAGATGAGCTACTGTTGCTAAAATTGCTAAAGAAGTTAATGCTGGTTCTGATAGAAAGGTGTCAGAATACACAGTGCATGATGGGTCAGGGCTGTTTTGGCAGCAAAAGGGGGGCTAACACAATATTAGGCAGGTGGTCATAATGTTATGCCTGGCCAGTGTATAAAAAAACACTAAATATTAAAATGAATGCTATTACTAACATATCATACACTATGGCTACATTTTTCCCACCTCATTGTGAAACAGTTGTGTTCACAGCTGAATGTTCACCTCACTGTGAGTACCGTCACCATCAGTAATGCTCTCGTTGCCGTCAGAGAAATAGCCGCTTCCCGAGCACTGCAGCCTGCACTCCAGGGCAGTGAGCCTCTGTTTGAGCCTCTGCTGAGTGGCTGTGTACTCCCCCAGCAGCCGAGCAAAACGGGTCTGCAGGGTGTCCAGTGAGGCCTCGAGCTGCTCCACTTTTTCCTCCATTTGTTCACCTGTAAGGCCCCCAAGTCCCAGCTCCTCAAGTAGGCCCTCCTTACGGAGGATCTCCCGGCCCCTCTCCTCCAGCACCTTTTTGGCGTCCGGGTATTCCATCACAGCTTCCATTAAGTCATCCTTGGAGAGACAGAAGAGGTCAGAGTAGCCGATGCTGCGGATGTTGGCTGTGCGACGGTTCCCCATTTTGCTTCCCTTGATATTGAGAATGCTGATCTCACCAAAGCAGCTGCCGGAGGTCAAAAGTGCATACTGAGTCACCCCATCATCAGCAACCACTGCTAACCGGCCTTCCTTGATAATGTACATCTCTTTCCCAATGTCACCCTTACAACAAATATAGTCACCAGGGCTAAAGACCTGCGGACGCAGCTTTAAGACAAGCTCCACTAACAGCCCTGCCTCACAGTCCTGAAAGATACGCACCTTCTTGAGAGTTTCCAAATGCACATTGATCGCGATCTCAGCCCGCAGTTTGTTGGGAAGGTTTTTAAGCACTTCTTGCTCATCAATCGTCTTCTTGCTGGTCCAAAGATAATCAAACCATTTAATGACCCGGGCCTCCAGCTCTTTGCTAACCTTGCGGAACTTCATGTAGTGCTTGATGGCGTCGATGCGGGCTTGGAACTCGGCACGTGTGGCATTCATGTTGGATATCATGGCTCCCACGTTGCCTACAATGGTAGCAAAGATGAGGACGCCTACTAGGAAGTCAAAGATCACGAAGATATATTCCTCATCACGTTCCGGTGCAGGCATTTCACCAATGGTGGTGAGTGTCAGTGTGGACCAGTAGAGGCAGTAAATGTAACTTCTGGTCAGGGTGCCAAACTCCGGATGCGAAATGTTGGGGTAGACCCATTGGTCTGACCCGAAGCCGAGAGACTTGGAGATGGCGAAGTAGATGCAGGCATTCCAGTGGATGATGACCAAGATGTAGAGCACCAGGTTGCTGATGCGAAACATGTTTGGGTAGCTGGTGCGAGTCTCGGTGCGGTCAAAGAACTCAAACATGCGAGAAAAGCGCATCAGACGATTGAAGCGTAGCTCAGGCACATGGATACCTGTAGCAATGTAGGCCAGATCTGTGGGCAGGATGGACAATAGGTCTAGCTTAAACTGGAGAGTGTTGATGTAGCTCTGTCTTAACTTTTTGAGATCCTTCACTAGAAGACCTTGTTCGAGGAAACCTGCAGTGTGGAAGTCATCCATGTAAGTAGGTGAGGAAAGTAATAGCACAGGCAAGAAAAGAAGAAAAAGCTGTTATTTCAACTTATACCACATTCTAGTCACATGCTTGATTCTCATTGGTCATGATTGGTCGTTTAATTGTAAGTACCCTTTCTATATTAAGAACTTACACAGGCAGTTGTATAGCAGATGCTCCAAATAAACCAATTTAAACAGTATATGTGTTTTGGGAAGGAGTCTCCAGTGTCAGTACAGTAACAATCAGAACAATCAAAACTTTTTTTTCTTGTTTTTTTCTTGAAAAATAGAATTGTTGGACATTTCACAACATTGAATGTATCTATAAATTTGAAGTGCTTTTTTGACGTGTTGTAAAAACCAGCAACTTGCTGTGGTATAAGAGGAATAAAAAACACTTCAGGGTGTGCTATCATTGGAAAAGAATCATCTTCAGGCTCCTAACCTCACACTACCACACTGATGATTATTTTCCCATAACACCACACCTCTGTTTGTTGGTTTATTGTATACTAATGCAATATTAACAGACATTTGATTGCTGACCAAAGCTCCTGACCTGTTCTCAGCCTCACACAGGTGTCCAGTATGTAGACCAGATCAGAGAGGTAATCCAAAACCAGCCACAGAATGTAGTTGTTGGTTTGAAGTTCATCAAAGCAGGCCCTGTGTTTAAAATATGAATAGCTAAAATGTGAGCCCCTAGGGAGGAAATGCCCCTGTACCCTCAGCACATTTGCAGTCATTTACATAAATCATCATTAAAATAAGAGTCTAAATCAGGCTTCATTAGATTTGCAATATAAAAGCAATTGTTTTTTCATGAAGGAAACAGCTGGTCTGTGAGGATTTACAGACAGCTAGCCCATGTCTGGATATGAATCTCATACCATTAATGCAGCTTTCATAAGAAACATAGAGTATGGATGGTGCACTTTACCTCGCCACCAGGAGGCACCAGTTGTAGAGTACAGCTGCCGCGATGACAAACAGCCAGTGGTAATATCTGTCATCTGCTGGTGCAAGAATGAACACGTCTGACTTCTTCCTGTTGACGAATTCCCAAAATGCCACTGAATGTTTCCCCATTCCCTCTTTTTCTCCTCAAAGGTCTTACACAGTAGTGGCTTACAAAAATCAAGGCTGCGTAAGTTTCATTTTTTTCATCTTTTCTTTTACCATGTTTTGTTTAGCTAACAAGCACAGGAAAACACTGGCATGTGCACTGTGTCCACAGGACTGTGATTAGAAGCCTATTGCTATACTGCCAGATGTATAAAGATTAAAACCTAACACTATTATCTGCTGGCAAAATGAATTTGTTTACTCATTATTTTTCCATTGTTTTCCAGAATTCTGTAATTTAATTGTTTTATTCATGTCACTAAAGGCAATATGATGGTAAACAATATCCCATTCCTCTCCATTCGCCATACACAGGGCTGAGGAGAGCCTGGAGTCTATCTTGGGGCACACATTTGGGGGACACCCAGGACGGGATGCCAATCCATTACAGACCAGAGTACCTGGAGTAAAATCCCTGAAGCATGGGGAGAACATGTGAATTCAACAAGCTCAGGGTGGAGGTGCCAGACAAACATGCTAACTACTAAGCCAATTGCTATGTGTTATGTGACTCTCTGTACATGGAAGTAGTGTGCATGGGTTGTATACGCTGATCAGGCATAACATTATGACCACCTGCCTAATATTGTGCTGGTCCTGTTTTTGCTGCCAAAACAGCCGTGACCCATCAAGGCATGGACTCCACTAGATCCCTGAAGGTGTGCTGTGGTATCTGGTGTTAGCAGCAGATCCTTTAAGTCCTGTAAGTTGCAACTTACAGGACTTGAAGGATACTTTTGATAGATACTGACCACTGCAGACCGGGAACACCCCACAAGAGCTGCAGTTTTGGAGATGCTCTGCTCCAGTGGTCTAGCCATCACAATTTGGTCCTTGTCAAACTCGCTCAAATCCTTACACTTGCCCATTTTTCCTGCTTATAACACATCAACTTTGAGGACACAATGTTCACTTGCTGCCTAATATATCCCACCCACTAACAGGTGCCATGATGAGGAGATAATCATTCACTGCACCTCTTACTGCTCATAATGTTATGGCTGATGATCCTGTATGACCCTGTTATTTAATTAAGTCTAGTTAAGAGTTCTGTAGTAGTTTTAGTGGACTGAAACATAGTAATAAATATATGTAAATTGAATGAATAAGTAAATAAATAAAAATCCAACCACAGATTCATCACTTATCAGAAATAATAATCAGTCGCAGTTGAAGCGAATATGAGAATTCAGACATCACTCAACATTTTGCACTAGACAGTTAAATTACAAAGTAGCTGAACCTCAAATACAATTTAACCTTTGTCTCTGGCACTATGCATTCGACTATTTTCTTTTTAAAGCTACAACGTTTCTAATATTTACCTCATTACATTACTCACTGCATTTATAATCAGACATTCACCAAGATCACGTTACTCAATTCTGATTTTGGATGTGAAAATTAACTGAAGTCCTACATGATTACCTACAGCCCTACAGCATTACAGCTGTTCCTATTAAAGTGACAGGCGAGGGTTTTCTTGTGTATATAGTGGTTATATTGTATTTGCATTATATCGTCTGTACAGTTTTTTATTTTATCCGGCTGGTAGAAAGTGTAAAATGATTACTTCTCAGATGCCTAGCTGCATTTCTCACTTGGTTTTGACGCTGGCGTCTTGCGGCTCAGGATGATTGCTGCTGATGCGGCTGTGCGTGATGCGAAGTTCAGGCCCCCGGAAACGCTCCAGAAATGAGTCTGGCCTTTCTTCCTCTTCCTGAAGACTCTTATGAGCCCATTCTCGTAGCGTCACTACCATACTCACCAACCTGGAGAATAACAGCGTTACACTTTAACATACTGAATTAAAGCTTGACATTAAACTATATTAAACTGTTTACACGTGGCTTTTGCATGGGCAAGCCTGTTTCTTTTAAATGAACCAAGCTAACCAGTCAGAAACTAGACAAGAATTAAACATACTAATCTTTCTTTTTCTCCTGATTGAAGGCAACAATGAAATCACTCTAACTGAGCAGGGCTCTCACCTCGACAGAGCTCCTCGTCCACGGAAGGAGTTCTGGGAGTTTGGGCCACGTGGCTCCAGTGTGGCCATCCTCTGTAACTCTGAGGACGTGTCATCACATATAGAATGGCCGCTTTAACACACACAAGCTGTAGTCAGTACACACTGTGTTATTCGACAGTGAAACAGTAGAACTCAAGGCAGTCAGATTTGGGCTATAACCTGTTGAGAGCAACACCTCAGTCACCTTAGATGTATTTCTAAATCAGCGTGATTCTCACCGACTCAGCGTGCTGTCTGCTCTCTCTGAATCGTCCTCCATGGAGGTCTTCACTGAGAGCCTGTGGGCTTTTAAATCTGCACTCTCCTCGAGCACTTGTCCTGTCATGCTGGAACAGAACTACACAGTTTAACATCAGGGAATGTTAGGAATAAATACTATTTATTTATTTGGTTTCAAAACCTGAGTACAAAATATTTATGATCTTGGCTGTAGCTAGGTATAGGACACTAAAGTCTGGGCCTTCACAATTGGTCCTAGGTACCAAATTCAGTATAGAAACATTCATTCATTCATTGTCTGCCGCTTATCCGAACTACACTCAGGTCACGGGGAGCCTGTGCCTATCTCAGGCGTCATTGGGCATCAAGGCAGGATACACCCTGGACGGAGTGCCAACCCATCGCAGGGCACACACACACTCTCATTCACTCATGCAATCACACACTACAGACAATTTAGAGATGCCAATCAACCTACCATGCATGTCTTTGGACTGGGGGAGGAAACCGGAGTACCCGGAGGAAACCCCCGAGGCACGGGGAGAACATGCAAACTCCACACACACATGGCGGAGGCGAGAATCAAACCCCCAACCCTGGAGGTGTGGGGTGTGCCCCCCATTGGATCCACATTATTAAAATATTTCCAAAATGAAAATATATTATAATAACATATACTAACTTTGTTCTTACACAGATTGACCCAGTCACTGGTGTATTTACGCTATTTACGTATTTACGCCACCGTGCCCCCAGTATAGAAACAATGATTTGGCAATTCTTCAGCAACAGAAAAACATTTTTTTTTTAAAAGTCAAATTTTATTATTAACTATCGATGGCATAGCATCATGTAAGGAAATTCAGAAATCAAGGGCGACTTAGGCTGTTTTAGAAGCCTATCTATTTTCTGTACCTCTTTTCCTACAGAGGGCTGCAGAGAGCCTGGTGTCTATCACAGGAGATTCAGGACAAAAAGCAGGGGTCACCCTGGACGAGGTGCCGACTCAGCACAGGGCAAAAAAACACACAAAGACTCATTCACACGCCATGGTCAAATCGGAGATGCTAATAAGCCTATAACACATGTTTGGAGCAAACCTCAACATCCCTGAAGCATGGGGAGAACATGCACAATCCACACACACACATACACATACATAGTGTATCAAACCTCTGACCACAAAGGTACAAGGCAAATACTAAGGCATGGCTAACTACTAAGGCACGGTGCTCTCCCCACTTAAAACATTAGATATTTTTCTGCAGGAGATCAAGTCAGGTAAGCAGCCAGATTTCCTCGTCCTGTGATGCTTTGGTTAAGTTGTTGGAAAGCTACATTCCGTAACAGAGTGGACATAAGCCTAATGAAATTCTTCAAAATGTCCGTGACGCTCCTGCGCAGCAGTTGGTAAGAAACATTAAGTGCAGTTCTCTCTTGTATCACTTCTGAATGCCACCAGACTGTAAAATGTTTCAACTTTAATTGTGAAGTTGAAAATATCAGAATTTCACCAGGTGAAGGGTTTTCCTTGGCCACAATTCATATAATATACTGTATATAAAAATGTATAGAATGGTGAATTGCACCAGTTCACTCCACTTTCCAGTTCTTCATGATTTTTTTTTTTTCTTTATCCTGATCCAATACCTTCGATCCAAGTGTTCAGCTAATTTTCAGATCCATCTCAAGTCACAGAGTGTGTTAGGACAAGATTGTCAGGACTGCAACACCTGGGATGTGAAGCAGCGTAACTACACCAGTGACTGGGTCAATCTGTGTAAGAACAAATGCTATAGTTGTTATTATAATATATTTTCATTTTGGAAATTATTTTAATAATGTGGATCCAATGGGGGGCACACCCCACAGCTCCAGGGCTGGCGGTGTTATTCCTGCCTCCACCCTGTGTGTGTGTGGAGTTTGCATGTTCTTCCCATGATTCAGGGGTTTCCTCCTGGTACTCCAGTTTCCTCCTCCGGTCCAAAATCATGCACCGTATGCATCTCTAAATTTACTGTATTGTGTGCTGGGTTGGCACCTGGTCTAGTGTGTCCCTTGCCTAGTGCACTGGGATAGACTCCAGGTTCCTTGTGTCCCCTTATTACCTTATTCTCCTTATCACCTTAGATCTGCTCGAAATGCAGAGCATCAGTGTGCATCATAACTCAGTGGTATAAACACAGCCTTGGACCGTTGGGTTCCATATTCATCATTTAACACATGCAAGTGTCTATATAAGAAGTTCTTTACATTTTACGGCAAGGAACCACATTAATAGCGTAACACTATATACCTCCTCAGCGTAGTTTCCTATTTACGTTATATAACAGTTTCTGTTTCAGGCACATTATTTAAATGAGCACAGTAAAACTTTAGCTCTTTATTGCTGCCATAGAGGCTTTTTATCAATAAACTTTCCAGCAGAACATTTATTCATTCATTGTCTATCTCAGGCGTCATTGGGCATCAAGGCAGGATACACCCTGGATGGAGTGCCAGCCCATCACAGGGTATACACACTCTCTCATTCACACACTACGGACAATTTAGAGATGCCAATCAACCTACAATGCATGTCTTTGGACCGGGGGAGGAAACCGGAGTACCCGGAGGAAACCCCTGAGGCATGGGGAGAACATGCAAACTCCACACACACACGGCGGAGGCGGGAATCGAACCCCCAACCCTGGAGGTGGGAGGCAAACGTGCTAACCACCAAGCCACCATGCCCCCCCCCCAGCAGAACATACTAGGTTCAAACTGACGTTATTTATAAACATATTTTTGAGAGTTAAATCTTATTTAAATATCTTCAGAACAGTGGCAGCTCAATACTAAATATATATACTTTCATAATGCTAGGTTTTGATTTTTAATACTATAACAATTAAAAAACAAACAAACTCCTAACCCCTGTTTCAGAATCACTGGACTCTATTAAGTTATTGAGTAATAAATGAACTTAATTCAAGCACAGACTTGGCAATTGATTCAGTTCCTCACCTGTCTTTATGGTCTGGCACAAGGTTTGCTGATCAGACATTAGAGTGTTAAATCAAAACTTCCTCCAGCCCAGAAACACTCAAGTGATCCGTCCATCGCAGAATCGATCATGCTGCAAGTGTTTTCTCTGTCGAGATGATGTTTCTCACCGTGATCTGCCACTTATAGCCTGAATAACCTGTAAATTAAACCAGGACAGAGGAAGACAGAAGAACAGTATAGACTAGAGTGGGTAGGTGACATGGAGAAAGGATGGACGAGATGAGAGTCATTACCATACTGCACTTCAGATATCACACCCCGCTCTCCATCCCCCAATCCCATCTCAGTCCATCCTGTATAAAAGTGCAAAATGTCAGAAACAGGCCAAATCCAGCTTCGTCTGCTTTACTTCATCTCCTCATGATCACCGAGAAGGCTCACAGTCGGCGAGCAAAAGGTTTCTAAGTGTGCCATGCCAAAGGGACGGCGGCCCTTTTGTAGGACGGAGCTCATTGTAATTCAGCCAGGCTCTCGTCTCTTTGAAGTGTGCTGATTGCACAGGAGTGGCGCTTTTCCAAAAGAGCGCCTGTCCGACACTTGATGGCTTGGTGAGACGATTATGTACACTCTCTGCAGGATCTATAAACCATCTTTTCATTTCAGACACAGTTTCTAATCATACAGGACACTCTTTCAATTCCTGTTGTGATCACAAAGGATTCTAAACAGTCATCTGTCCCTAACGATTGATGCAACACAAACTCTTATCCTCAGCTCATCGAGCCATGATGAGGGCGATGAGAGCTTTCTCAAGTAGCAGGACGGAAAGATAACATCAGCACAAACGTTCTCCATGGTGAATCTTTCGAAATCCTTTTTCATGATAAAGAGAAAGGATGGAGAATTGCAAGCATAATCAGGAACACCGAATGTTATGATTATTAGAGAGTATTCTCCAGAGTGCTAATGAATTTGTGAATCTGATTCGTTGGAAGGCGATTCATTTTCTATAACAGCAGCTCGGACACTAGAGCCGGCTGTGAGGCAAATCATTACATTAAAGAAACTGTTTCTATAGTAACAGCTAATTCACAGGCATTTCTCATGGCAGACACTTCACCTAATCTAAACAGACAAACGTGTTGTTATTGAACAAAGAAAACCCATATAAATGTGTATTTTGTGAAGCTTTGGATAAAGAGATTTATTATTTATTTATCTATTTTATTGAACATCTATGGAGGAAACACCCTCTCTGCTATTATTGCGTTATAACAGTCAGTAAGTTTTCCACCACGGGAGATTTGATCAAGACAGAGGAGTTTGCGATTTCTGGTTTTTCACATGGCACCAGTATGCACTATGGGAAGAAGGCAAGTCAGGGTGGAGGCAGTGTGATGCTTTGGGCAATGTTCTGCTGGGAAACCTTGGGTCCTGCCATCCATGTGGATGTTACTTTGACACGTACCACCTACCTAAGCATTGTCACAGACCATGTACATCCTTTAATGGAAACGGTATTCCCTGATGGCTGTGGACTCTTTCAGCAGGATAATGCGCCGTGCCACAAAGTAAAAATGGTTCAGGAATGGTTTGATGAGCACAACGAGTTTGAGGTGTTGACTTGGCCTCGAATTCCCCAGATATCAAGCCAACAGAGCATCTGTGGGATGTGGAGGCCCCACCTCACCGCTTTCAAGACTTATAGGATCTGCTGCTAACATCTTGGTGCCAGATACCACAGCACACGTTCTGGGATCTAGTGGAGTCCACGTCTTGACAAGTCAGGGCTGTTTTGGCAGCAAAAGGGGGACTAAATTTTAGGTCATAATGTTATGGCTGATCGGTGTATAAACACACACACACACACAGACACACACACACACTAAAAGGGACTTCTGTCCTTTTATTTCCCCTTTCTCCAACAAATTAATGGTAGACAATTGGCTAAAGTAAAAGCACACAAAAAGGGACTTTCAGTATCTGAATAAAAAGTGAGTCAAAAGGAGGAAAGCAGATTGTGCTGTCGACTAAAACAGCACAGAAAAGCACAGACTTTTAACCTACTACAAACAATGTTTTGTCAAATCCTCACACATCTCCACCCCATCACAAGGTCAGTGAGGTTCTCCCTTCATTAATGCTCACATTCTAACGTCCTGAATTAGTCAGTGAACTCAAACTCACACTCCTAACCATTTGCTGGACAAAGAAATCTTGAGCCGAGATTAAAAGAAAAACACAGATAAAGAAAAAATGTTATGAACTGGTTTATTTTCAGTATGCAGATGGTCAAGTTGCAAGAAATGTTTACAATGTTTTGGTCTTATTCATATATCCAGTCAACATGCTCCAATAAATCCAGGCAGTTCCAGTTTTATGTCCCCACATTAACATTTAGCAAAGCCATAAAGACAAGTTTCATACTGAATCTCATTTACCGTTTTATCTTCCCAGTTTTTTCTTTAGTCTAAACAGCGTTCATTAATTTTTTATGTTTTTTTTTTAAATTCCCAGGATTGTATTGCTTTAAATAACAAATTTAAAAAAAAAAAAAAAAAAAAAAAAAAAGGATTGTTCATGCATAGTTATCTTTGTTTGGCTCGTCCTTTTTTTTCTATGTAAAAAGCACACTCGCGTATACATGTACATAAGACATAGTAAAATGAGATCATAACTATGGAATGTGTTAAGCTTCTGCCTGCAAAGGATGTTTATGTAGTTGTAACTGCTTTACCATAAACTCTACTTACGTATAAAACGCTAGGAAAATAAGCATCTAGTCCGATGTCTTATAAAGAGACCACAGGATAGTGTACTGCATATAGGCAATACTGCACATGAGTAAGGCCTCGTTTCCATGTTCACACACACACACAGTTTTTAAAGCAGTCAGATTCAAGATGAACATTTTAAAATGACACCAGTCACTCGCATACATTCCTCCATAATCAAAAATGCAAATAAAATACACATGGCACAGTCCGACATGGCTTAGGTTCCATCGCGGATATGTTTTGGTCATCTTGCATCGTTAAGGTAGAAAGACATGTACCAGTAGCAGATCTGTTGGAACCTTAAATCTGGTCAAGAAAAAAAAATTAAAAAAATCCCACCCTTCTTTAACTAAATCCCCCATTGCCATTTACAAATATAACCCCAGTCCTGCCAAACTTAAACATGATTCTCTAACCTCTGTTGCTAATTGACTTTTTTGTTTCCTGATTGTTATTGGCTAAATTATTCAACCTGAAGCCTTTCATCCAGCAAACGGCTTGTGGGTCAGACGTCGACTTTTGATTGGACGCAGAGACCTTACATTTTTTTATTTTATTTATTTACTTTTTTTTTTTTACGCCCTCTTCATTCCTCGACCCATCAGGCAAGCAAACACGGTCATGACCATTTTGGGTTTAACCTCCACCAGGTCATCAGGTAGTGCGTACACACGTGCGCCGATCTTTCTGGCCATGGATACAGCATATCTGCAAAGAGGGGAAGTGAAGATTAGATTTCAGTATGCTGATGTTTCAGTGTATATAAACATCCAATATATAATATTTCTTTCAACGAGTCTGCATTTCATCTCAATTCAGCCGACCCAGGGATTAGTTTGGGCTTTCCACGGTCATCATTGTCATATTATATACATTTTACAGAGTTATTGGACTCTGGAGGACACCGTGGTCTTTCCATTTATCTGGCAGACACAGTTTAATTAATCAAAGGCAAAATTCTGAGTCCATATCTGAGCTCAAGCACCCAGCAGTGGCTCTTGACTCACATGCACCAGTCACAAGCATAAACTTTAAAACACACACACACACACACACACACACACACACACACACACACATTAACCTTACATGCTTAAGGTTCACATTGATTCATAAGACAACGAAATGTACTAATAATTATTTCTTGTCCTGTTGCATAATTGCTACATCCTCACACCTTTATAGTAACAAATGTTTTACGCACTGTGCATGCATACTTCGGTTTGAAACCGATTTAAAGAGAAAGAAATTGACTCTGCTGCTATTCTCTGTAATGACTTACTTAGCATTGTCCAGCTTGTCGGTCTCTGACAGCTTGCCAGTTTTTACTAGCTCGTAGTTGACGCAGCCTGGCTGGATGGCATCTATAAGGTCCAACACCGGCAAGCTGGAGCTGATCTCTTTGTCCTGTAAACCAATTACAGCGTTACTTAGAGTGCATGACAAGACTAGAGTAGGTACAATCAGAAAGGAGAAACTAGAGTTGGCTCAACACATACTTTAAAGCTTGAAATTTTCGTCTTCTTTCCTGCCGCTGCCAAAGTTTTATTAACCCAGTTGACAATGATGTCATCGTTCACCTTCTCACCTTCTCCTAGGTCCTCGAGGACGTTCAGGGTATACCTACAACAGAAAGATGGACATAAACTGAGCAAAAGAACAAAGGCAGCATTCAAAACTACTCTAAGCAGAATGTTTAAAGGGTAAAAGAACAGCTGATTGTTAAAATGATGTTTATATTGCTTCCATCAGTTTTTGAAGAAGATTTTAAAGAATCTTTTACAATGTATGACAATGATTCAGGTCATTTATTTCAGAATAAAGGACTATTAGTTTTAACACTTGAATCCTTTGCTCAATAACAAAGTGCACTATACAAAACTCTACCTCCTCATTAACTGCCAGACCAGAGCCAGGGTCAGGGTGGGGTTCCCATCATTTAGATCTTGACCTCCAATTCCCACCAGTGAAAATTTTGCTGTGGTTTTCCCCAGCTCCACAGCGTAGTTGCAGTTCTCCAGCTGCAGTCACATACACACACATTTTAACACTTATTTATAAACACATGCATTTATTTGGGCTTTCATTATAGCACTGTATTCTTGATTCATATTGGTCAGAAGATGTTGACAGCTGTGCTGACTGAAATTCAAATCACTATATTAATCTGCTTGTTCTAATAGCTTAATTATTTCTACATAAGCTAAGCCTATTAATAAAACAGTCTCCAGTGCTTTGTAATGTCAATAGATTTCCCTCCACAGAAAAGTCATTACTATAGAAAACTGGTTTCTCATTATTGTGACACTTGCATTTTTTGTCTTATTAACATCATGAAAAAGAACCAATAGACAGTGGTGAGGGAATTGCTATTTATTGCTACTGATTTATGATGACATAACAGGAACTAACTTGTTTCACAGATATTCCACTTCTTTAAAAGTAACTATAAATGGTTAATAAGTATGGTGCATCATTCATTAATAAATTACAGTCAAATTGCTTTGATACAAGAGGAACAAAACCTCTTATATGCAACATGTTATTTATTGGGAACGGCATCAACACCCAGATAGAAAAGTATTTATCAGGACGGGTAGTAACATTTTTTGTTAATATTTATGGGCCATTACAAATGTTCAAAAATTGAGGAAAAGAAAAAAGACAAAAAAAAAAAGAAAACTACTTGACAAACCATGAGTGACACTGCAACAAGCAACATCAGGAAAAAGAAATGGGTACCTTCTTCATGTTGGACCCAATCTTTGGGTAAGGGGGCCTGTTGACTTTATTGTTCCAGTCAACATGAACCTTGATCTTCTCATAGAGCTGCAGGATGACCAGGGCATCTTGGAGATCACTGTGGGAAAAAAAAAAAAAAATCCAGGCATCACATAATAAGCAACACTGAAGTATGTATGTATCAAAATATATCAAATTAACTAATCAATTAAATCTCCGATCCAGAGAAGTGACTGGGATCATTTTTCACATCGGCGAACAAAGTTTTACCCGTAAAGGTGATGGACATGAGGGTTCACACCCAGTGAGTTCATCCAGTTTCGGAAAGTTCTCTCCTCTCGGGTTTCACCTATATTGACAAGAAAACACCCAAACCCCACACACAGCTTAGTTACTGCTTTCTGTACAGTTTCAGCTCCATCTTGCAAGCTTTACTTCTAAGAGTTACATCCTAGCTCAGTCTGCTGATGTGTGTGCCAAAAGACAGCTGATTCGACTCCATAATAAAATGGCTGGCCTTGCTTAATTAAAAATAACCTAATTTAACAGTAACACACACCAGTTCTAAGTAGTACAGGATGGAAGAATAAGATCAGCTGTTTAACCACTAGATGGCCCCAAGAGTCTCTTCAGCATAATAGCACACATCAGGAAATGACCTTGGTATTTAGACATTTTCCCAGCCAAAGTAAAAGTCACATTCTCTGACACCTTCAACACATCTTTCATAACTACACTCAATATTATTTCAAGAAGATGAAGAAATGTCTATTTTTAGAGCTCTATTCCATAATAAATGGACATAAACTGCCAAATAAAAAAGTACAAGATGGTGCTTGGTTTGGAAAATAACCATGAAACTGCAATAGCATGGTATTTTCATGGCTCAGGCAGCAGTTGGGGTTTAGTAAGGGAGTGGTCTGTCTTTGTGTCTTTTCTCACCCTCCAGCAAGCCCCAGTCGATGTCCTGGTTCTCAGGTTTGGTCAGTGCTGGATACTTGTTAAAGAGGTTGGCCACAAACGCCAGGTTCAGTTTGGGGTTTCCAGACACCACGTCGGTGGGTGTGACAAACTGTCTGCAGCCAAGTCTCTCGGCCTGCTGCAGCATAGCCTCTGCTCTTTTCAAGTCATCTTTCTCCTGAAACGGCAAAATGACAAAATGATTTTTGTAATTAATTACTAAACGTTTCTCCGGTCATTTAGTTATGTACAATTGCCAAAGCCTTGAGTAAACATTTTTCTGTTCAAGGCTTTGTCAGGGCTACAAATTACTAGCATAAAATATTGATCCAACTCTGATGTCAGTCAAAGTTAAAGCCAGTTCGAACGAGCCCAAAAGCTATAAACAGCACATAAAACCCAAAGACACAATTCATAACAAAATAATAAGCAGTATTGTTCTTAGAACAGTAGCGTTGATGACATTTGTCTCTTGGAATGAAAAAATTCTTTATGCTATAACAATAACAAGAACTGCTATATAAGAAGCTGATGTACAATATATACATATATATGACCAAATCTCGTCTTTATGGAGGGAAAGCAACCCAGTATGATGTAATCAGCTTTAGATAACAGTGTGTGTAGCATGAAACGGAAGCACAGGCATTGAAAAGGGAGCATTCACAGCAGACAGACACAAACAAAAAGCTGGTGTGAGGAAGTGGCCTTGTCTCTGGGTCATGTTGATCACAGTTTGACCCTGAAAGAGCCTGGAGAACAACGGCGCCTTAAATTTGGTGTGAAAAGGCCTCTTTTACTCCCTACTGCTGTCTAGCCACCACTATTTCCTCAGGGGCTTCTTTTGGCACCACGAGGGGGTTATGTACATTCACATAGAATTGAGAACCTCTGAATCACCTAATGTACAAGAGATTTGGGAAAAAATAGTTCAGAGTGGTAAATATTTGCACCTTTTTGAATTTTTGATTATCCACAATGCTGGTCATGATTTATACTGCATTAGTCCTGTGTGTCCTGGGGCATTGGTGGCTCAGTGGTAGGTTTCTCGCCTATCATGCGGAAGGCCCGGGTTCGATTCCCAGCCAATGCCTCAACCCCAGCCACTGGATGCAGTGCCGGTCCCAAGCCCGATAAAATGGGAGGGTTGCGTCAGGAAGGGCATCCGGCGTAAAACATCTGCCAAGTTGTTGCGCGGACCAGTTGTTCCGCTGTGGCGACCCTGGACAGGGGGCAGCCGAAAGCAACCTCAGTCCTGCACTTTGTTTTCCCTGATAGTTTGTACAGAACACCATAGTGCTGGATGGACACAAAGCTGTCCCACTGTGTGCATGTACATGAATAAGATAACCAACACAAAATGGCTCACTGTTTACATGTTCAGTTGCCCTACTAATTCTAAAGATGATAAACTGCACTCTGAAAAGATTAAAATGTAGAAATGTGATTTTAGTTCAAACATGAAGGACTGTTTAAAGACAGCAGATATAAAACCACTGTGTCTTGAGTGAGAAAATATCCATTTCTGAATGATCATACATTTCGAGGTCTGTAAATATGTTCTGTTGAATTCTGGTCTTGTTTAAAACTTCCTAGATCTGTGCCTGAACCCTGAACAATAATGGATAAAAAACACGGACAAGCTTGAATGAGGCTTAAAACATGTACAGTTGGTACGTCTCAGAAAAGGTAGATACAAACTTGCACATTTTGCCATCAGGTGAATGTAACAAATTACTATGGAATTTCCTGCCATTCAGTAAAAGTGATAAAGAGGGAGCATGCTTGAAATATCTGGCCAGCTATGTAACACTGTACTCAAGCAGGTTTGAGACCACATGGACAAAACATGCACATAAGAGCTTCTCATGAGACGGCGAGTTTGGCCACAGCAGCATTAACAGATGTTCTGATTGTGTCAGCCTTTTGCTGCAGACAGACATGCTATAAAATATATAGCGTTGGAAAATATTTTCATGGAGATGTGGAGGAGTCCAGGACATAAGGAGAACTTGCCTGCACTGAACTATGTTCATGTTTTTAAATCAGTGGTTCCTCCACTATTTCACATGGCATGAAAACCACAGGTATCCAAATGGAGCATGTTTGGCTTCTTTTTCCTCTGTCAGGAGCATTAACTTTGCCTCAAAAAGTTTTTTTTTTTGTTTTTTTTTGTTTTTTTAAGTATCCAGGCATTAGAAGTGTTCTTTTGCAGGAGTGGAACACCATGATGAGGACATGATGAGTAAAGCTCATCACGCACAGTCATTTCAGCAGTGCAATCTCGTGTGATTAGCATCTGTGCATTTCCAGTCACCGCACAGACTTAAGCATCCATTAAATCATTAACCTCTCCTGACCCAAACAACACTGCCCCCCCACACTCTGCTGAACTAAGGCTCAACACTCGAGATGGCCTGAGTGTCTACGAGGGCCTTACAGGATCTCCTCTGACATGCATCAGTGCTCTGGAACAGTGTATGAATTAAACCCAAAAATTCTTTAATAAATGATAAGAACATGGTGCAGATTCTTGCCCTGATACATAGATCACTTTTAAAGCCTTAAGGTATTTGGATTCACATCTGCAAAAAACTGGATCAGGAGGCAAAAAACAAAGAGATAAGCCAAGGTATCTGTGGAAAATCCATTACAACCCCTACAAAGCGTAAAGGAATTCAGAGGCAAACAGTTTTACATCTGTTTCTGTCCCATGTTGCTTATGCAAATAGATGACAGACATATTCAAGGCATATTGTAAAGCGTGACTTACACTGAATCCTGCCATGCTGATGTCAATGCGTTCCTCACCCTCTTTAGTGCCTTTGGGTGCTATTTGGTTCAGGAGGTGGAAATAAGCCCTGGAGTCCTACAAGGTTTAAAAAAAAAAAAAGTACGTTATCGACTTTTCACACAGACACCATTTTAAATTTTACAAAATATACCAAACTGTTCTGTTAAATAAACAAAAAGTGGAAAAGAAGGAGCATGCTGGAATGTCCTAAGAAAGTTCAAATTCAGAAATTCAGGGATTTTAGAATGCCAAAAGTAAAAATAAGCCATGCCAAAGTGAATAACAGTTGGCTGAGCATTTGGAAAAAAAGTACCTTCACAGAGTTTGAGAAGTCTGAGAGCTGAAGCACAGGAAAAGATAGATAAAGGATAAGAGAGAATTCCAGACACAACAACACTGATCCATTATTCAGGAGTCAAGATAAGAAATAAGAGCTACTGCTGGTTATGGTGCGGTACACAACCTACCATTAAAATGTTAATACATTTGCATTTACAATCCCGAAGAACACAACAAAGGTAAATGTATAGAGTCATAACACAACAAACTTTAATCAGTGGGGTTGGTCATTTTTCTGAAACTTGACATTTATTAATATTAATATTAATTTTTTAAATGAGAAGCATTCTCCCTCTGTTTGATGTCTTACCTGAAACCAACACAGGAGGGAGTGATATGCAACAAACATTTAACATTAGTTGGCTGATGTATTGAGGGGGAAGGAATAAACAGATGAATTAAGGAGAAAGGTAGCGGTAGATAAAGGTAAAGAAGCAAAGTGTGAGAGTGCCAGACATCATGCTGCTTGACCTTATTGACCCCATAAAAGGCTAATCCTGAAATTGGTCTATAACACACTGCTAAATCACAACACACGAAGGTGAGCAAAGGTTTAACAAGCATTAAAATGAAACTGCACCCTATCTTTCCCATAGGAAAATCAGATACAGATTAGGGGTGTAACCAAACAGGAATACATTATTCAGATCAAACAGATAGAGCGTCCTAAAGGAACACGGATGCAGCAGGTAGTGCATTATTATTTTTTTTTTTTTTTAAACTCTTGACAGCTTTGAGAACTAGGATTTCACTGGGGGGAAAAAGTTGTCGCACATGTTTTATGGTTTGCTGTAACGCACAACATTTTGGGCTAGAGATCCCCCCCACCCCCCCACCCCCCCTCGGTCATTGGCGTGCATTTCTGATTTGCATTATCTTATCAGCAATACGTAGACATTTAATGGAACCGATCAGCACTGCTCATGAAAGTCAAAGGCCAAGCTGTTGGTCTTTAATTGTCATGGTTTCATGTGCTCTGAGCTGCACATCTTTGCTGGGCTCGCCACAATTTAATTAATTTTAAAATTACACCCACAAACAACTATAGCAGCAGACTGAGTAACACTGCACAAAATATCTTATTAACTTCACTCCTCAATTTAGTTCTTAATACAATGTTTATTAGAAGCAAACAAATTTTAAAAAACCTGCGACTAGTGACTGTACATGGCGCTCTAAATGACAAGAGGAGAACTGACAGTATATCAGAAAGCTAAACTGAGTGCATTTTAAAATGATCCAAATATCCACTTGAAGAGAGAACACATTTGTCCTAAATAATTATTAAGATGTACTAAATATTAAATTCCCAATGACTAAATAATGACTGAACGTATGAATCAAGTGATTTACGGCTCAGAGAATTGCCAGTGAAACGTTAGGTACAGCCTATTTAACAAGAGACATTTTCCTATTCTTATTTCATGTTCTTTTTTTTTTTTTTGGTATGCTGTAAGAAGAAAAACAGAACCTAATTATTTAACAAGTCATTATTATTGCTGGATTCCTTGATTTTTATTTTTTTTTATGAAAGATTAAATGCTCTGTTGGACTCCTAATCTGATTAATGTTTAATAGGAAATAGGAATTAATATTGCACAGCATTTGACTTTTCCAGTACAAACGTGCAGTAAATCAGCAGTTTAAAAATCATAAAACCATCACAAAAATCTGTTTAAAAAAAAGTGTAGCCATCATATAGTGTACAGATTAATTTTTTTTCACAGTCAGTCACAACTGAGGATTGTGATCTCTAACCAAAAATTCTGATTCATTAAGCATGATGCGGCTTAGAGAAAGACAAATTGAGAGTAATATAAATCAGAACTGCACTGATCCAAGTAGCTGCCTATGTTATTCATGTATTCATACAAATATATAAAAGAGTTTTACTGCCTTCATAAAATTTAAGCCAGACCATGTCAATGGGATGCTTCCTATATTTTAAACCTAAATCTTTCAGAGGCTGGGTGTGTGTGCGTGCATGGGCAGTCTGCTACACAGCATTTTACACGCCTCTTGCCATTTGCTCAAGCTACCCATGAAAGTTTTTTTTTTTTTTTTAGATAAGAATATGAGAAGGAGTTTATTACTATCAATTTAATAATCCAATATGAGAGAATCTGTTTTTTAAATGATAAAACTACTATTTATGGGGGCACGGTGGCTTAGTGGTTAGCACGTTTGCCTCACACCTCCAGGGTTGGGGGTTCGATTCCCGCCTCCGCCGTGTGTGTGGAGTTTGCATGTTCTCCCCGTGCCTCGGGGGTTTCCTCCCCCAGTCCAAAGACATGCATTGTAGGTTGATTGGCATCTCTAAATTGTCCGTAGTGAGTGAATGAGAGTGTGTGTGTGCCCTGCGATGGGTTGGCACTCCGTCCAGGGTGTATCCTGCCTTGATGCCCAATGATGCCTGAGATAGGCACAGGCTCCCCGTGACCCGAGAGTAGATCGGATAAGCGGTAGACAATGAATGAATGAACTACTATTTTGGTGGAGTTCTGGACAAATGTGTTTTACAGGTGCAAAAACAACGGTCTGGTTTACCTTAATATCAGAACTGAAGTTGGAGATTTTCTGCCAGCCGGCGTTGTGCAGATGGAAGTTTGCCCATCGCAGGAGCAACTCCTCTGGGGAAAGTTTCATCAGATCCTCCAGAGTCTCACCTTCTCGGAGCAATGCTGCCAGCGCTGGGAAAGCACACACGTGCACATGAGTCAGCACAATGATGTAAACACACTTAAACCTGCACAGCCCCTTCAGCCTGCTGGTTGTGTTTATGTATAAACATAACATGGGTTAAAACAAACTGTTTTCTTCAGCATTCCAGAAAGTTCATGTTATATTTTATCTGCAATTTTAATACTTTACATCTACTCACATCCGTATCAATTTTATTTACTTGTACTAATCTTTCTGCACACATCCACTGTTTGCACTGCCACTTGATTTATTTGCATGCCTTGTCTTCATTTGAATGCATGTAACCTTACATAGGAAATGAGGTAATCTAACACAATACTGCGTCAGTGTGAGCAAATTTACACTGTTTCTACCGAATTATACTGTACAAGCACATTCAACACTATTGGATGCCCTGCAACAACATAGGTTAATATTTGTTTCTCCACCATGTACCTAGCCCCACCCTGAGAAGAGTACAGGTTTGACTCCAGTCTTGCACACCATGTATTACTGCACATGTTGTATTTGATGCAAAGCTAAACCCTTCAATGTCTACAACAGCAAATCAGATAGAGCAAGCTTTATCTGAAATCAATTCATCCTGAATATTTGTCCGGCAGCGTTGATAAAATTCTTCTCTGTGCTTCATAATTTACTCCTACATAGAGATATTGTTTGTCTGAACTCCTGGCCAATGGCATCAGCCTACTTTGCCTCTGAATGTTGTCAGCTTTTGGTCACCAGGTTAAATAGAGCTCACCCTCATTCCTGCTGAGCTCGATGTCTGCAAACAGACCAATCTTGATGATCTGCCACAAAAGGCCCAGCACCAGATGCGGTTTTCCTTCACGCAGATCCATAGCGCCGATGTTCACCACGTGGCAGCCGATGGCTGAGGCGGAGTTCAGCGCCAGGTTGAGGTTCTCCTACGTGACGGGAGTAAGGGATTGGGTTAGGGAAGCTGGGTCAGACAGTAGCTTCATTTATAACTAGAAAACAAATATTTAACAATGCACAAGTTATTTGCTAAACAGGCAGCATTTTTTAAATAATTTTTTGAATCCCCTAAACAAGGAGTGCAGTCATGGAAACAACATAGCAACACAAACCTGTGTTGTGAATGGAGTCAGTTTCTTCTTGTTTATTGTCCTCTCGTCAATAGTATCAGGGACAGACAGGTTGATCATTTTACTGGTAGGAGAAAAGAAGTTGTTTTCCTCCGTAAAAAGGGAATATATAAAATGATGAGAACTAGAATCTGTATCCAACAACAATCGTCTAAAGAGAATCCATTGGAGAATTTCTTTTCCGTGTTAAAAGGATCATCTAACTGGACTCACCACAGCACAATGCCATCACCCACAGCCTTGAACAGGTCGTCTGTGTTGGGGTTCATGGGCAACACATGCTTGCAGTCTGGGTCCTTCTCCAACGCAGAATTGATCCAGTTCACGAATGCAAACCTCTCCTCCTCTGGATCACACACACAAAAAAACAAAAACAAAGAAAAAGAAAAGAAAAGAAAAAAAAAAAAAAAAAAAAAAAAAAAGAATCCAAAGCGTTTTCTTTAGTCAGATTAAGTTAGTTATCTAATGCTGCAGCATACGTGCAGTATGAACAAGCCTGTGTAATGGGTGCTGTATAATTTAACTAATTTCAATCAAAAGGTCTTGCTTTGTTATTGTAAATTATTTCTGTACTTCTTTAACTACATTAATTTCCTCTTTTATTCAGCAACGTTATGTTCATATAGTTATACATTCATTTCGTCATTATCAAAAATGGAGGACGTCTCCTTTAAGTGATGTGTTCCAGATCCAGTTGCTCTCCTTCGATTTACAGGAAGCGCAGCTGAGAAGAGGGTGAAGTTAATGTTGTGTGGAAAGAGCATAGATTCAATGTCGAAGTCTCATTCATCCAATCCACGCAATGCAGAGTAAACAAAAAAAAATAAAAAATTAAGAGCTGTCACATCTGCTTAGTTTTATTTGAAAAAGCTTTTACCTGAATAAGAGTGCTGTGTGCCTGCACTGGACAGTTCAGATGTTCCCCCAATGGCCAGGATGCCCTCTTTCTTGTTGATAGCATTGCGGAAGGTCTTTGCAATATCACTGCTTTTAAGCTCCTGAAAGATCTGCAGAAAATGTGCAAAAGAAGAGCAATGTAATTGTGGGATTTATTTGTGCTTCAAGATTACTGAGACAGCTGTGTAATCCTTTCAAAAATACACAGCCAAAAGTACAGATGCGCTTTTTTGACATCCCTGAGCCTGTCACTTCCAGGCAAAAACCATAGTGAAACCGTGCTGACAGCAACTGCAATATAATCTCCCCTCCACGCCCTACTGACTGTCCCAGCAGAGTAAACAAACCCTAGGGCACTGACGAGGAAAATCCCCATCAGGCTTCTCACGTCAAGAAGCCTAGAGGAAAGGCACTGCCTATTGTACAGAATGGAGGGTCACACAGAGTTGCAGTCATCTCTGCTTAGACATTTTGCATCAAGATGATGATGAGTCAAAAGTGAGTGACTGCACACTTCCTCTAAGCAGTCAGACAGACAATCTTATAAAACTTGGAACCATATTTAGAAGATGATTCATATTCACATTATTCACATGCAGGAAAATCATCCAAAACAAGTGCAGAAATTAAAGACAAATAAGTCTAGCTGCTGGGCAAAAGAAATGGCAGCCTATAAAAACAAAGTAGCCTTGGTATGTGTCTATGGTAACCAAATATTAGAAGATTCAGCAGATTCGTGTTTAGGAGGCACTTATAACTTTTAGTCAACATTTTCTTATTTTCAGCTCTGTGAGCTTTGGCTTTTCTTTTTTTCTGCAATTTTGTAAGTTGTCACCAAATGTCAGATGTGCTGTGAGTATGCTTTGGTATTTTACAAATGGAGGCTATTAATCAACATACACATGCGTATGCAGCAAATCAGTGTTACTGAAGCTTCTGTAAATCTGGCATAAATGTTTAGCTTGGATTGGTCTATAAATCAATCTAAAAAGACCTATATGTAGCCTGACAATACCCAACAAGCATGAATGCAAATTAGAAAATGTAAAATGCCTATGCATATAAACAGGTGCATCCAGAATACAGTGAGAGAAATCTCTACATGGTGCTTCACTGACGTCCTAACAGCTGCCAATTTTCTGTAAAAATGCTCCTCGATAGCTAAGAGAAGAATGCAAGATAGCTACTACACAGAATGCAAGATTAAAACCCATGTTGTTTAGGATCGTATCAAATAGAAACATTACATAAATGAGAACCGTGGTAAATCCTTTTTTCCCCCCAGTATAATTTTCTCTCGTTCAAAACAAACTCGCTGTCTATCCCAAAAGCCTTTTTGTGTTTCAGGGGGATTAGTTTAAAGTAAATCAAGGACTTAGCACAATAGACATCCCTCTCTGCTAAAAACAAATCTGACAGAGACTATGGTTAATAAACATTTGCTCAAAGATAATTACTATTTTACCTTAAACATAAATGGTGCTTAAAAAAAAAAAACCTGCTGACGTTCTTACCGAAACAAATTCATCAAAGCTGATCCTGTTGTCCTTGTCCTTGTCCCCCTCAGTCATCAGCTTCTGGATGATCTCACGGACTTTGTAACCAGGAAGGGGAAGGTTGGCCTCTTTGAACAGGTCATGGAGCTCATAGTCATTAATGAAGCCATTACTGTCCAGATCTGTAGAGATCATACAAGCACAATGATTTCAAGGCACAGTTTAGCAAGTTAACCTACAGTGTTATTAGGAATGCATTCATGTGAAAAACATGGTTCATTAGTCTGTTAATTAGTAAGATCCACCCAAAAGCAATTACAAAACTGTAGTGTTTTGCTTTTCAGTTTATCCAAACAAACAGTTCCACTATGAAGCAGTTGAAATGAAGCCATGTCTCCTGAGAGATTTAAAGCTTTATGCACCCACTCACTTCTCCCAGAATATTAATGTACATGTAGGAGCATATAAAACCTTCCAATAATCTAATAGCACACTTCAACATCTGTCCTGTTACAGAAAGGTGCAACTTAGCTAGTGATATACTGTATGATATAATATTATAAATGTATTCATTCTTTAGCTAGCCGGGCATTGGTGGCTCAGTGGTAGGTTTCTCGCCTATCATGCGGAAGGCCTGGGTTCAATTCCCAGCCAATGCCCAAACCCCAGCCACTGGATGTAGTGCCAGTCCCAAGCCCGGAGAAATGGGAGGGTTGTGTCAGGAAGGGCATCCGGCGTAAAATCTGTGCCAAGTTGTTGACCAGTTGGTCCGGTGTGGCGACCCCCAACAGGGAGCAGCCGAAAGCAACTAAATTTCTTTAGCTAGCTGTACACAGAGGTTATTCATAAATGCGTTACTTTATAATAAGTACAGGACTAACACTGAAATCTTCTCATGTCCTTCATTTATTTTGTGACTTTAACCTTAACTGTAACTAATTAAATCAAAACACCAGACATGATGAAATAAATACAGCAAAGAGAAAAAAAAAAAAGGGTTTTAATTAAAAAAAAAAAAAAAAAAAAAAAAAAAAAAAATCATCATAAAAAGAAGGAATTCTTTTCATGCCTTAAGGCAGGATTTTGTCAGGTTTCATACAGACTGTCAAGTGGAGATTTTTCATGAGATGCTGTGGCACAGCTTTGCTTCAGTAGGTGAGTCATTCTGAACTAGGCTTCATACACAGGTAGCACATGAGGAGGACGTACACATGGGCCTTCATAAACTGATTTAAAAACTTTTTACATAATCTCTTTTTTACTGGTACAAATTTTTCATGTGAAATGTTAACCGTCTGTCAATGTTTATTTCTCTTTTCTAGCTGGATATTTTAACCCAAAATCGTTTCATAAGCGAAAGTACGCCGAATTACCAATTGTGCAGTATACCCTACATGCCCACAGTGTTGACCAGTGACTTTCTGCAGGCTGCACAGTCTCACAAGGACTAATTATATCAGACTAGCATTAATGGATTGATCTGGGAACGACGCTGCATCATGCAAGTCAGCCATTTTAAGCCTGAGCTAAAAGGCTGCACTGTGATGTATAGATTAAACATCTAGGGTCAGCATCTGTCTTTACTCAGCAGACTTCTCTGCCAGGAGCTCTGCTCTGCACTTAAAAGACTGAGTCATGTGCCACAAAAAATATAATTAGACTAACATAGGCTTGTGTCCACTGCATTTTTTAAAAGCAGCAAAAAGAAATAAAAAGCACCACAGTTAGCTAAAGGGACACTTCCAATCGGTTTAGGCTTTACATGCATGTTTTTGCTCTGCAGTGAGGTCTGAACTGAAGACAGGGCATGGAAGAAATTAACAAGAACACTGCTGCTAATAACGCTTAACAGGGACCTTAGCAGACACAAATCATGTTTAGCTAGCAAAGGAACAAATCAAATGCTGAGTGTTTGGATACTGTAGAGTTTTTTGGGTGGAAAAATATAATCAGAATGTAATGTTTTGATGAATAATTTTATAAACATTTAAAAGCACAGTTCCATCTTTACTTGGAACAAGGCCCTGCCATTTGCTGAACAGAAATGATGCAATACTAGAGAGGACAATCAGGGTCAGCACTGGAAACCAGTAAACAGTTTTTTTTTGCATCATAATAATGCACTTGAAATACCTAGAAAACACACATTTTTCCTGCATTTCTGTTTAAGACTAAGCAACAGATTTCCTGTAAAGAAATAAACGGAAACACTGGCCTCAAAGTTTATTTTGACCGTTGCAGCCCTTCATGCGTCTCGACCGCTGTCATCAAAATCCCAGACGTAGACGCACATGGAAGTATTTATGGTTGGAGTGCATTGTTCATTTTGTATTTACACAGGGAATAATGCAACAGGTCAACACACACTATTCAAAAGAATTACTGCTAAATAAATTCCTTTTTTGTTACTGTCGTTGTTGTTAAGGGTAAAGAAGGTGCCGTACTGCTGTTATTAGGTTATTTTCCCCACTGTCTGTGGTCAACAACTGGAACAACTTTCGTCAACTTTCTCGTTTAAAGAGACCAGTAAGGCCGTGGATCACTCAAGAGCACAGATAATGTAACGGAGCCATTTGAAAACCATCAGAAAGATGCATGTCTGCATTTCTCTTAAAACACTCTCAAAAATAAACTCATGTCCCTGAAAATATGAAAGAGTTTAGCCAACTGTTAATACATAAACGTTAAAAAAAAATTACAGTACAACAGTCAATAAACGGTTGTAATCACATTCACATTTATTCATAAATCCTGCCATTTGCAATGAGATTTAGAGCTGTTCCAATGCATTTAGTCATTCAGACATTCATTTCACACAAGCATCAGGCACAACCTCAGAGTGCAGGATGCATGCATTTGTAACCAACACTGTAATATACATGTTCAGATATTACATGTTATACGTGCCTAATCAAGGACATGATGAAACATTAACTTTTTATACCCCTACTGTATCATGCAGACATTAATTTTATGGCCATATATCTTTTCTATCATACAGTATGTACTTGTACTATGTACAGACTGTGATAGCTGTCCTCACTTGCGGGGGGAGGGGGGTTGATTTTTTTTTTTTTTTTTTTTTATGTCATGTAAGCTGTCTCTGCATGTGTCTTCAAATGAAATAGCTCATCATTCTGAGTACAAGTGTAATACGCTGTTGTCTTCCTTTTTTCCTTACACATAGTAGGCACACCCAATTCAATTATTAAGTGTCTAACTAGCCGGACGAGCCTTGAAGTAAAACGTCAAATGGCTTCAGCCTTGAGACGAGACAAAACCAACATAGTATAAATTCCAAAATAATTAAGCAAACGTTGTTCTGTGTAGTTCCAACAGCAAACATTCACAACTGTTTTTTGGCTTTAATGAAAGGGAAGCTGCTCACTCCAGGAGATTCTCAGCTTGTGATTATTGTGCAGATTTACCGGCCAGACCGGCAGAACAGGAAGCCCACTCACCGACTTTTCCGAAGGCTTCACGCAGCTCCTCCAGCTCTTCTTTGGATATTTTTGCTGCCATCTCCCTAGAGAACGACCTGTACCTTCCTCACTCCGACAATGTGCCTTTTTTCTGCTGAGAGAGAGAGAGAGAGAGAGAGAGAAAGAAAAAAAAGAGGTTGGTCATGCAAAATAAAGGACACAATTCACTTTCAAGGTCATTTAATTCCTTGGCTTTACTGCCCATTGAACACGTAACGATCCATTCTCAAGCTGAGGTGCAAGGCTAATACACAGTCATCATCAGTCACACTCACGTACACAATACAGTACACTTACTTTGCATGAAGTGCAAAGCATGTAAATAAAGATCACTACCTTTTGCATTGAATTGGGGGAAAAGAGTAAGTTAATGCTACTGAATGCAAAACGTTTCATTCTGATGTTCATTATAAAAACACTGTAGGTAGTGGTCTGTATGCAAACTGAATCATTTCCACATGGTCTTTATCTAAATATAGACCATGTGGAAATTATTCAGTTTGCATCCAATGCAGAGAATGCAAAAGATAACAAAAGGTTATCGGTGACTATCTGAGGAGCTCAAGAAATACCAAATCTATCACATATCCAGGCCTACAGTCTGCAGGGTTTGATTACACCATCACTGCAGATTTGCCCATCAGAGGAAACCTGGAGCACTCTGGGTTTGCTTGGATTTCTTATCTTCTGTGAGACAACTGGATCAAACATCTTTTAAACTAAATAATCCCAAACAACAGAGTAGCTGTTATTATTATATTATACCGAGTTATTATTATTAAAACTGATTATGGAACAGATTTTTAAATAATCAGAAATTTACAGAAAACATTTGTCCAAGTCTATATTTCTCTAGATTATAAACAAGTCTTCCACTATATAAGGCTTGTACCACAATATGCAAAGAACTGCTAGAAACTTTAGGGGGGAAATAAAAAAAAAAGAAGAGATTCTCTGAGGCATTTCTTTGATGTATATTGAGGATATGTATCCTGATATTTCAATATGGAGAAATGCAGTAGTGTTGTATTGTTAAAAAAAATGTTCAATCATATCTTACTTAAATAAAAAATATTTTAATATATTTGGATTTTAAAAGATCATTACACTGCTGACTAAACAGAGTAAAGTACTCCAATTAGGACTATTCAAATTCCCTCAATTTTTCCTAAATTTTTATTTACATTCATCAACTTCAGAGAGTCAGATTTACTCTTACAAACAAGTTGCTTAATAGCAAGACTAGGAAAAAAAATGATGCATCTGTGGTTACAGATCTGAAGAAGCCAGGCTGAACCACAGGACACATTAAACTGCCTGGTTTCTCAGCAATGACTCAATGCCACGGCGGGCGGAGTGGCAGAGGTGGACTTGCACACACCCATCACAATGCCTTTCTGTCACTCCTCGCTCTTCTATGAGAACAAAACACAAGCCATCCTGAACTGGATCCCTCCTACACACATCATCAAAACAGCAACAATGAGACAAGCCAAAGATGAAAAAAAAAGGTTGTTTTTATACCATGCGCTGGTCTAGCCTTGTTCAAATATGAAATTAGTCTTTCTGGTTTTCTAGATTAAACCTGACTCCAGATCAGCTTTGATGACTGGATAATACCTATACCACAGCTCAAAAACAGTCAGTCATCGGAAAAAAATGGCTTCATCTTCAGCACAAGACGTCTTAATGTCTGTCTGATCCCGTAACAGAGCAACATCTCAGACACTCCACCCAAAGCACCACTGCTGTCCTGCAACAAACAGCTGTTCCAGATACCTTCTTCCTGCTGTGCTTAATTATTTTAGAATACAGGCTCATTCTGGGAGAGAGAATATGTTAATGAGCCACAGCATTTCATTTGAGTCAAGTTTCTTTTCATCTCCAATGAGTTAAAAACAAACCATGCTTAACATGAATTATTACTTTTTACTTCTCAATCACAAACAAACACAATCCCACAGCTTTTCTGCCTTTATACGTTAAAACACAACAGGGCCTGGAGTCATTAAAACATTATGCATTATTAACCAAAACACTTTAGGCACACAAGCACACACAAACGCACTCCTCCCATGGGACCCAAGCTGCCAGACTAAGCGGAATATCCATGTGCGCGCTATCCGCCCAAAGTGTCCTAACAGCCATAAGCCAAGGAGAGAACAATGAAAATGTGGAGGGCACAGCACAACACAAACTCTTCCTCTTCAGTCCTATAGAGCTGCTGACGGCAAACTAATTAAGAAAAAAAAAAACAGCTCAATGTTCTACAGCTGTGGTTAGCCAACTAGCTGGCAATAAAGCAGGATAAAGAACACGAACATGCTTTTCCCCTGAAGTCTAATGCTGAAACATGAGAGCACAGGCAGCGAGTTAAAAAGGGTGAGCAGGAGAACGAGCAAAAGAGTGTAAAAAGAGAGAGAAGGAGAAGGATCAGACCTGTGGTGCGAATGGCTGCAGAGACTGAGGCAGAGGCACTGCTCCCTCCACACCCTCCAAGGCGAATGTGGAGCGCCAGCATTCCTGTCTGCCTCACAAAGACCTCAGGCAGCAAGTCAGAACACTTCCTGCCCAGCAATGGGAGCTGCCTCCCTGCCTCCCTGCCACTGAAGAGTAAGGGGGAGGATGGGGAAATGTCCTAAAATGTGTGTGCGAGAAAAGCATATGCGTTTTCTTTACCGCTGCCTCACTTCCAGATGTAAGGTGGTAAGGATTAGTGAAGCAGAAACTCCACTAGCTACTGCATTAACAGAATCCATTTCTATCACAAAATACAGAAGAACTGCAAACTTTATTTCGAAGAATGCACTGGTCTCATACCTTAACACCATGCATTCAATTCCACTGACGTCATTTGCACAGCAATTTTAACAACAGACATGGTCACAAAGCAGCTTCACAGAAATCCGGATGTCACTTTATATTTAGATCCTTTATGAGTAAGCCTGAGCTGACAGTGCTAAGGCTTCTACCTCATGTTGTCTCAGGAAGTTCTTCCTCCAGATAGGACTCAATCCAGACTCAAAACCAGTCCTTTTCTGGGTGACACCAGATTATAAATCATTACTCTTTTACAACTGTATAACATTAAACAGTACTAAAAGGTGTATAAATGATGCTCAGTAGGAGTGCATCGTGAGTAAAAGTCCTGGGATGAGAACATGGTCTAACATTCTTTAGTCTTTAACAGTACAGTACTACAAAAGTAGTTCTTGAGTGCATGTTTAGAGTATGCAGGAGAAATTATTTACCAAATCAAGGGTCAGACTTGGGCATAAACCGATTTTAGACATGGATGGAACGGACTGGACATTAAATATTTCAGACTCTGACTGTGGCATGGTGGTTGTTGTTGGCTGCTTTGATTTTCACATGCAACAGTCTGTAAAGGTTGTAGTGAGCAGAAAAACATCTCGAAAATCGAACACTGAGGCAGATGGGCTACAAAGGCGCAAAGTCACTTTGGGATTCAATCCTGACCGCTGAAAAAAGGTTCTACAGTGAGCACATAGGCTAAACTTCTTTTCAGTCTTCAACTGTCCACTTTTGACTTGTTCCCACTGTATATTTATCCCTTGGAATTATAATACTTCTCTCTTTTGGAATTAAGGGAAGAAATCATTTTAGCTCTGCTGTAGTTCAAAAGTTCTGCCTGTTATAAGAACCCATTTTCAGAGAACATACTGTAATTCGAGCTCGTATGAGCCATGCAGGGTGAAAAACATACCCATATACAAACAAATAACCTCAATTCCATCAGAGGAAAATCAATTTCAGAGAAAGAGATGGGGAAGGCCATGGGTGTACACAGATGTTCTCATTTTCTTATTAAACAATCGACCGCGTGGCTGTAAAGAAAGGGCCTGCAACTGAGAGAGAGAGAGAGAGAGAAGTTAATTAATTTTTATAATATGATTCGTCTGTCAGCAAAACGGTACAAGTGACATAACACAAGCTCATACATGACACAGGATATCACCTGTTCAACAAGTCTCGGCTTGTGTCTCAGCAACAAAAGAGCTTTAAGATTTTGCATATGTTGAGACGTTCATTGCGAAACATATGGGAGCACCAGGATGAGTGGAATTCCAGCAGGGCGAGGACACAAATCTGATTCACCAGGCTGAATTGCTGTTCTCCATGTCTTGCTTACAATTGGTGCCTAAGGAACAGTCGGGATAAACACATGAGGGACCCAAATCATGTTGTCGAGCAAAAGATGACAGGTGTGTGGGCAAACTGAGCATGCACACAGGCAACTGTTTAAGTTCATCAGATAGCACACTGCCCAAACAAGGTTATTTCTGTGAAGCCTCAAAGCATCAGCTGCCTTGTGTTATTAAGAAAGATACAAGCTTTCATGATAAAAGAAATGAGACTGTGTGAATGTAGTTTCTCCAGGCCAGCTGTACCCAAATTTGACATCTGAGCCATTACACTGTTCACAACACCCTAGTAGTGTATTGAAACACTGAGAAACATTTATGGCCAATATCCAATTTTAAAATACTGAACAAGATCTATAAATGATATCTTGAAAGAACATTTCTGAAATATGGGAAAATCCTGATTCTTGGTAAATGCAAAATGAGAAGTTTAAAGGGCAGCACTGTGCTGCTGCTCCACAGTTTCAGGCTCCCTGTTACGAATCTTGCCTATTTGTGTTCATGCAGGTTTTCTCCCACCTCTCAAAAGCATGCTTCATGCCCAGTGTTCCAGGGATTGGGTTAGGGTTTTTATGGACCTGGAGACTATTTTAGGAACAGTGGATGAGAGGTAGGAATATCTATACCCTGGATGAGACACCAGTCCATCACAGTCCCCCACAGTCCAACACACACACATGCATTCACACACTCAATCGCACATAGAAGCAATTTAGCAGAGACATGATGAGAAAATGCAAAACTTCACAAACAAATCTGGATTGAATTAGGGATCCTGGAGATGCGAGAGCCATGCCACCATGCCACACAACCGGAGGAATCTGCTTACTACATTCTGTAGACACTGTGACTGTCAAATTATTTCAATAGACATAGTAATTTAATTAATCTTAATGGACCTATAATTATAATACTGCCACAGGCAGAACGCACATTGGCAGTAGCATCATACCATGCTTAAACCACGACAGGTGAAAACAGGTGTCACTTTCTTAAGCAAAGTAAAATAGAAACATGCATGATGGACATATTCCATGTGTCACTTTTTTTGCACAGAGGGAGAGGCACTGGGTTCATGCATTTGCTGTTTATTTTACCTTGATACCCAAAAATTAACCAGCAATGAAGAAAGCTTTTGAATGACGATGGGTTCCCTTCTGAGCCTGGTTCCTCTCGAGGTTTCTTCCTCACATCATCTCAGGGACTTTTTCCTTGCCACCTTCACTTCAGGCTTCTCATTAGGGACGAATAGTAAGTTAACTTTAAATTTTATCATTTTTTTCTTGGTTTCTATACTTCTGTAAGCTGCTTTAAATAAATTGAATTGAATGCAGGGCAGGGGGGGCACGGTGGCTTAGTGGTTAGCACGTTTGCCTCACACCTCCAGGGTTGGGGGTTCGATTCCCACCTCCGCCGTGTGTGTGGAGTTTGCATGTTCTCCCCGTGCCTCGGGGGTTTCCTCCGGGTGCTCTGGTTTCCTCCCCCAGTCCAAAAACATGCATTGTAGGTTGATTGGCATCTCTAAATTGTCTGTAGTGTGTGATTGCGTGAGTGAATGAGAGTGTGTGTGTGCCCTGCGATGGGTTGGCACTCCGTCCAGGGTGTATCCTGCCTTGATGCCCTATGACGCCTGAGATAGGCACAGGCTCCCCGTGACCCGAGTGTAGTTCGGATAAGCGGTAGACAATGAATGAATGTCATCAGGAAGAAATACCTGCTAGAAAAGGAGCCAGTCTCATACCAAAAGATCTTCAGCCATGCAGTCTGACATGAGATGTGCGCTTTACAACACACTTGAGCTAATTACAGTTCTCCAATCCCTGACTGCAGGAAAGTAAAGTCTAAATGACAATGACAACCTGACCCAGTCACATTAAACAGCATGGAGAGTAATATCTAACACTTGATGCCAGCCTGAGGTAAACAGGGGTTCAATGTAAGTGAAAACCAGACCACTGCTTTCAAGAGGTCTAGGGATCGCCAACTCTGGGCTCAAACAGCAGTCATTTCATGCATACAGCCTATGACTGAATACGCACGAGACCTACAAGGTCAACAAGGCCTACAAGGACCTACAAGGTCAACCATCAACCATCCCTAAACATGAACAACGATAGGACACTTGTGTTTTCCACCTCCTACTGTACACACGTGTCGAGTAACTTTCATGCAGGAAAGTTTCAACAGAGATAGTGTAAAAGCATAAATGCACAGAAAAACATTCCTTATGTGCAAGTCTAACTACACTATATGGCCAAATGTTTGTGGACAATTGACTATCACACCCTCTAGAGAGTCTTTCCGAAACTGGTGCCACAAAGTCTGAAGCACACAACTGCATAAAATCTCTTTCTATAGAAGCATTAAGATTTTCCTTCACTGGAACTAATGGGCCAAAACCTGTTCCAGCAAAGACGACAATGGTTTGTCATGAAGACATTGTTAGTTGGTGTGGAAGTACGAGAACATCTAGCCCAGAGCCCGGACCTCAGCCACACTGAATGCCTTTGGGAGGCAACCTCATTAATGCACTTGTTGATAATTGGACAGATCACCACAGTAACGCTGAAACACCCAGTGGAAAGCCTTTCCATAAAAGTGTTGGTTAGTATAACAGCAAAGAAGGGACACGAACTCCATATTACTGGCCATGTTTTGGAACGGGATGCATAATGGTCGCATACTGTATATGTAAGGGACTAGAAATTCTGAATAAACCAAATGATGTTCTGAAGCTGACTAAATTTAGACTCAAATACAAATCGGTGAGATTACAATAAGGGCAGGTGTGGAAAGTAAGAGTGGGTAGCTGCAGTCACACCTAACTTTCACAACACAGGAACACACTCCCTCAGGCAGAAACAACTGAAAAGGAATGTATGAGGTGAAGGGCCAGGATCAGTAGCTTAGCCTTGATAAATTAGTTTAGATAGATAAATTAGATGCATATTACATTAGACAGACAGACTGATTTAATGATCCAGAAGTTTATTAGGTTACATTAGTACTCTGTTGTTTGCAGTGAAATTCAGAGCTACAACGCATTACTAACAGCTGTCATTCTGGGGAAACAACACTCAAGAGAAAACAAGGTCTCGATGTGTACATAATTTAACAAAATTATGGTAACAAATAAATTTAAAGGAGAGAACTATCAAAGCATCTTAGTAAGGTGTTGGGTCACTATGATGGATGGGGGAGGAGTCAGTCTGGAGACTATTCCAATCAGGGAATTTACCATCCATGTCCGGGGTGTCCAACCTTATCCGCAAAGGGCCGTTGTGGGTGCAGGTTTTCCATCAAACAGGAGCCACACCTGATTCCACCTGTTGGATCAGTTGATCTTGGCTTAAGACTCAGGTGTGGCTTCTGCTCGGTTGGAATGAAAACCTGCACCCACAACGGCCCTTTGTGTACAAGATTGGACACCCCTGCACTCAGTGAACAAACTGCTCTTTTCTTTTAATTTGCCAATCGTCTGTAAGGTTTACAAGCTGTGCAGAGACATATTAAGCCCAGAATTAATATTAACTTCCAGTTGCTCAAGATGATCAAAAGTAGTGACCCTTTATTGCTAAATTTCAGAGTTGTTGGTCATTTCCTATTCAAACAGTGCACGGCAGTTGCTGATGGTGATTCAAAGCCGCCTCCGTGACTAATAGCTCTAGAAACCGATGGCTTTTATGAGAGGAAAAAATTTGGCACTATTTAGTCCGGAGAGACTGACACACTTAGCAACTTCCCAGTTCTGAGCTGAGCACCAACAGTGGAAAATAAGATTTAAAGATTTAACCAGAAAGGGTAAAGGCTTAAAAAAAAAACAAATGCACAATACCCTGAGTAATAAAAATGACACCACTTACATGAGCCCATAATACTCTGAGAACTGTTACTAATACAATAAAATAAAACCCTTAACCTAAGAATGTAATGCAGTAAAAGACTCCGTATGGGAGTTTAGCCCTTACTTAAATGGTGCTTTAATCCTTTAGCCTGTCCGGCTGTCTCATCGACTCACATCTACTGCACACTCAAACAGAGCAGCTCCCTGAGCTTAATCGTTCAAGATAATACCACCATCAACATGATCATGCTAATTATCCTATGGATCACTAACTAAACTCTAGAGTCTGTGCTGTAAATCAGAGCAAACGCATCGCATATCAGCTTTGCACTGGGGAATTTCTGAGTCCAGTATTTGCTGCTTACCGTTATCCATCATGTTTGAGATCACTGAAATATTTTCTCACATTCAGCTTCTATTAAACACTCCACCTCTGGCATCAGCATGGCACACAGCCACAAAAATAACAAATACATCATCATATAACAAATCAGCATTGAACTGCTAAGCATATCAGTAATATTTAAATATAAACATATCTGAAGGGTTTCGTTGCTGCTTTCCTTTAAGAACTAAACCTACTCATAACTGTGTCTTCGATCAAAACTAGCAATTTTGTGTAACCTCAATAATTCTACATCAGCACTAACTCATTCCTCTAAGCAGCAAATTCCCTAAAGCTTAATTTAGCATGAAGTACATCACTGAACAACAGCACATTTTTCATTCTGATGCTATTTGCAAAGTCGGTTTGGTCAAACGGCATCCTGACCATATGGGACAAAGGTGACAGCTCCAACAATGTACCGCCATATCGAGTGTGCTGCTACGGTTCAGCTACCCTTCAAGGACGTTACACAAAATGGATAATCAGAAAGCATAAAAGACTACCAAAAAAAATGCTAAACACAAAGGAACGTTTGAGTCAGCAGTTAAACTCTAAGATGTAAAGTGAAGCTGCTCTCCCGTCATTCCTGTAACACTGCAGTTGAACTGAACGGTTACTCTGAATCCACTCTCATTCGACCCAAGCATTTTCTGCTTTATATATACGCTTTTGAACAGGGCCTTCATCACCCGGCACTAGTCTCCAGAAAAGCCAGAACCAGACATTCCTAACAAGCTGAAGAATCTGAGTCTAGTTTCAGGGGCAGTGTCTAAAATGTTGAGCAGCTACACGAGTGAACACACAGGCCTTTTTCTGTTTCTGCACAGGGCCGGTTCCCCTGGTGGGAGTGCATTCATATTTCAGCAGAAGGGAAGAAGGTTTAAACGAACAGCAGCACCGAATTCCAGAAGTGACTTCGACAACTCCCTGTGAAATAACACTGCAATACAAAGTTCACGGCTTATACCTACAGTAAAGTCTAAATAAAACGCATTAGAGGCGGTAAATTACATTTAGACAAGTAAATCTGCCGTTACTGAATGTGAGACAAGCGGCACTTCATGTAGATTCCCTTTACTCCATGTTGAAATAAATCACTGTTTTACTTCAGCCCAACATCTGGCAATCGCATTATTTCAGATGTTTTCAGCTGCTTTTAGCTCTGTGCTGTTTTACTTGAAACTGATGCTACCGTTATTTCCCTCTGACATCACTGCTAATGACAGTGTCACGGTGCAGTGCTACAATACGGAAAGCCTTTACATTTATGCACCTTTACACTGCAACCGAGTATTAACATGGTGCTGGATCATGAACTCACACAATTGAGGTTGCACAACTCACAAAGTTTTCCCAGTGACTGTATACACAAGTGGACGTTGTAATTCAAAAATGAAGGTATGCTGTTTCAAGCTGTAAACCTGAGCAAAAGGGCGAATCGGATAGCGCCAATGACTGACACATGACCCAGTTACAGTGTTCTACAGGTGATGAGGAAATGGTGAGTAGATTCGATGTCTGAGAGTCTCAGACTTTTACCTTTTTTAAGCCTATAAAGAGCTCAGGTAGGATCCTCCAGTTTTCCTCTCTTTTTTTATTCGCTTTAAAAACAAAATACTGACGAACAACCAACCCTTTGCAAAAGCCTGTTATATATCCATAATTTAATCAACACTGATCTCAACATTATCTATTATTTACTACGTAATTGTGAGTTATTCAGTTAACTATAAAAAAATGTAAAAAAAAATAAATGCCTAAAGCAAGTCCTGGAAGCGGAGGCGTGTCACCAGTTTACCCTGATTTATTATGCATCAATGAATTATATAAATAACATAATATTTCATTAAAAAATTGTGTTATAACAGAAAATAAGCATTATGCAAGAAGTGTTTCGTATACAAAAAAAAGCACGAGAATAATGAAAATGCTGACCAAAAATGCCTGTTGTTGGGGCAAGGTGAAACTAAAGATCATCATATTTTAATTGCAAAAACAACCACCATCACTAGCTTACAACAAAAGAGCCAATGGATACAGGCTGATCATGCAGTTTAGCATAAAGCCAGCATCCACCAGCCACTGCATGTTGCTGAGCTGCATGTCCTCACACAGGAATGACGTTTAAACAAATACATTGGCAGGCTACATGAACATGGCGAGTGAACACAGGCCTGAGAGTGAGTGCTCACATTGTTCTAAAGAAAGACCACACCGTGTCCATCATATTCCAGGAAAGTTGTTTGGATTGAGCGTAGTTATGCTCGAAACATGAAATATTTTGCCATTTTCTGCCAACCAAAGCCTGGGAACCTGGGACCACGCAATTCCAGCTAGCTTCACTCCAGATATCCTCCTCTCATTCAGCAAAAAAAGAAGAAAGAGAAATGAAACCTCCTAGGTCTCAGTGGCCATCCGGCTGCGCTACACACATCAGCCAAGGAGCAATATGATTGTTGGTAAAATGATCTTGTGTATTAATTAATTTTACAGATGATATGAGCTTTCTGCATAAGGGTCACACTAGTATTTGAAAATACTGAGGACACCAAGCAAAATAAAGTGAAGCACACAGCTGTTATATAACAGTCTGACTTCCGGCAGATTCAAGATTTCGCAAGGAAATAATGAGTACACAGGCCAGACTCAAATTATACTTCTATGTGTGATGTGAAAAAAGAAAACACAGTTCAAACTAAACTTCTAAACTTCAGCTATTCAATCTGCATGATTTAGAAGGACATTCATTAAAATTGTGACAAGTTCTACATTGTGCTAGATCTTATACAAGTAGAAATATATACACACATACACATATATATATATATATATATATATATATATATATTAAAAAAATAATAATTCTGAAACGCTTTTAGGTCTTGCTTTAATCCCTCAGCCAATGAAGTCACTCAGATTCAGGCACAATTGATAACTGGAATAATCCTAATAAGAAAAGCTTCATTTCTTACAATCAGTAACACAAGCCAAGACAGAGCCGCACAACGCACCTCCCCTTCATTTCAACTTTTCCTAATATAGCTTGTTTGTGAGCAAGAAAATGCATGTTTGTGAGTCAGAAATACATTTTGTGGTTTGTCAGCATTAAACTAAATGCAACCTTTATTCAAATCAAAGAACTTTTCTAGTGGAATATAGCAAAAGACTTTTCATATAAAAATGTTATTTAACAGTAATTTTAACATCAACATCCAGCAAGACGCCAGACTAGGCTCAACACTGGAATTTGTATTTCTTCTTCTCTGTTTCCCCTCTTATCTGAATGGCACATCGAGTTTGGTAAAGCCTAGTTAACAAGGAGATTTATTCATTTTATTCTTTAGTTGTCTTTCTATAAGAAATAGCAAAAGTATAGAAACTAGAATGTGCATGCGATCCCTTTTCAGAAACTATATTAAACCACTAGCATTGCGTTTTATCACCAAATTTCAGCGTGTTTGAAATTGGTTGAATGCAAAGCATCTTAGAAACAAAATCTTGTACACTTAAGTAGAAAACATACAGCACTAAGATCTGACACAGACACATTTGCCGTTAAAATATTAACTAAAACACCTTCAGAAACTTACAGAGTGCACAAATCGCCCACAATAGCTAAAGAAACAATCTGGCAGATGCAGAAGCAGTACATAAAATAATGGAAAATTTAACACCTGTGCTTTCTTATCTAAACACTTCACATACCACTCATCACAGCGAGAGACACTTAGACAACTGTGCACTGCAAGACAGTTTGCATCCCAAAACAAAAACAAAAGAGGAAACTGGAAGAAATGTACCATGTCAGATCAGCAGCCTTTGCATATCTGGTAACAACTAGACTGCATTTGAGATGTTAACACACACATACTTGGGTTTAGACAAACCATTTGCATAATTCAGATATGACCAAATAAGTGTGGCTATGTTTTCAACTCGGACTGCTTTCCATACTCTTCGTTTTTTCATCTACATTAACCTCTCTCAGGCATGCTGTGAACACACCCTGGACGGCAAGAAGACAAGTCCGGTACTGGCGCACGCACGCACACACACACCTCCAGGGCTACTAACTGGGGTCTGACTTGCCAAAACAAATGAGGAATAAATTCCCATTCCTGCAGATCCAGAATATTTTTAGCTTTTCTATGAAGTTCTTTCACAAATCAGTTGTCACAAAACATCTATATATAAATACATGCATTATATTTATACAATAACCACCACCTTGTCTGGCTTATGTATGTAGCCACAAGACTTCATGTGCAGAAAATGAGGTGAGAGTTACATTATTTCTTTCTATCCTAGGACAAAGATGTCACATGTCATAACTCAGAGCAGCGCACTATGATGTTAAAATGCAGAGTACTCCTAACAATGTGTCCCAACATCGTGTCCACTTAAAGGTCTGCAAATCTTACTGACTCTAACCTCTACTGAACATGCTTCCAGTTAAAAGCTATAAACAGGACGGCATCCATGATCATAAAATAACTCCAGCATTAAAATATATGCAAAGGTATTGATTTAGGCTCGCTAACACACACCCTGGGACAGACAGTCTACTACTGCCATGTTATTGCTGGATGAAACCAGTGGCCCCGAAGGAAAAGGCGGAGCTCCGCCCCCTCTAGTAATAATAAAGCTGATCGCACAACGTCATCGTCACTACATCTCATACCTTGCGTGTTATAAGCGTGAAGTGAAAGCGGGCAAAAAGTCGTCTTTGGGTGAATAATGGCAAGAATTTATGAATAAACAAGTCTTTCTGCTAAACTTTTGCGTCTCACGCTACAGCTAAATAATAAGTGGCACCAAGCTCGAGTTCATTTATTCACTGCTACACTATTCCCTCACAAGTCTTTAGGGTTTTTTTTTTCTCTTCGAAATACAATTGCTGAGTGTTGCCAAACAGGTCAGACGGGGTTGTGACAGTCTGAATAAGTCGACAAACACAGACGAAATGTTAATTAAGCGTCCATCTAAAGAAAACAAACAACTTAAATACTGAACACGCCAGAAAAGGTTCATTGACATTAGCAAGCTGGCTAGCTGAAAATAACCGGTGAGAAATCATGTTTCACTTCACAGCCTAAAAAACCCAGTACAAAACATGCAGAAATATATCAGAGTAGACGAATAAATCTACAGAGGTAAATAAAAAAATAATTAAAAGAACGGCAGTATGGAAGAAAAGTTGGTGTGCGTTCATGAAAGTACACAGTTAACTTACTCACAACTGATCCCACACTGCTGACTCCCCGGCTAGTGTCCGACTCCCGGCCTCGGCTCCACAAATCTCTCCCCTACACTGGATAACATGTTAAAAGCCCCGCCCACACTCTGCTCTTATTGGTCCAAACAGCTATCTTTAATAAGGTGTGTTAAAAATGATTGGACCGATTCCTGCTTTACGTGGCAGCCACCCGCCTCTACAACCACTCCCCTCTTTATGCAACGTTACAGCTCACTCTTGAATTAAAAGAAGTTACCTGTTGATTGTGGTGTACTATTGAAACTTTGTGTTTTGAGTAATTCACTGCCCTTTTTTAGTGCAGTAGTGTGCTTTATTACAAACACCCATCTCTTAGTGACCGCTTTTGAGCTACTTAAAACATAGTGTTTATCTAAATATAGGCCACTATTCCTAGTCATTCTGCTAATATGCAGTAAGCACACCCTTTTCTGACTGTATAATGCTCTGCTAGATTGTAATAAAAGGTTCTGTCTTCGTGAAATAGCCATCAAGGTGTGGGATGAAGGCCGCTCTTAACGCTCTAATCAAGGTTTGTCAAAACATATCCTCCCCTGCACTGTCTCGGTCTTTCAGCAGTTGCAGTCTTACTTGCCCAAAAACCCTTGTAGTTACTGCACTATCAAATTGACAAACATTAAATATTTAAAATACATCATTGCAGCCAATAGTTTTTTCATAGATTTTGCTTTTGAATTTTAAATGCATCTATTACAAGTTAAACCAGGTCCAGTCCACACAAGAAGACAAGATATGGGCTCTGAAGGAGTGCATACAGTGCCCTCCAGAATTATTGGCATTTTCATAAAACCAAGCAATTACTCATCAGGATCACTGTGTATCCAGAGCTTATTCCAGGAATACTTGGCGTGAGGGCGTAAAGGTGTAAGGAAAACACCCTGGATGGGATGACAGTCCATCACAGGACACCAGGCACACATACCATCTCTGACTCATGCACACCTCAAGGCAATTCAAAGACACCAGGATGTTCTGGGAGGTGAGTGGAAACCAGAGAACTCACATGAACATGCACCAACACAGACAGTAACTTAGGCCTGAAGACTGGACACTACACTATTTGCACACTACAAATGGTCATGCTGCTATGTATATGGTTACAAACATATATGTAATGCACGTCACGTTCCGTCTTGCCCATTGCGCATGTTTTTGTGTTCTGTTTATGTTCTTTTTGTACTTTGTCTTTGCACTGTTTGCACCTGTTTGCACACTTTGCACTTTATGTAGATAGAACAAACATCTGTCCTAGCTCTGTGTTGTTGTTTCGGTTTTTGTAATTACATGTTGTGTGTTGTTTTAATGTAGCACCAGGGTCCTGGAGAAAAGTTGTCTCATTTCACTATGTACTGCGTCAGCTATATGTGGTTGGAATGACAATAAAAGCTTCTTGATTTGACTTGACTTGGAGCAGTAAGACAGCAAAAGTGTTTGCATAGAATAAACATTATATCATTTATCATTCGTTCATCTTCTGTATACTCCCAGTCAGGGTGGTGTTGCATCTGAAACCTATCCCAGGAACAAGAGCACTATGTTTGCACAAATTCACACCAAGCAGCAATGTAGCCAATGGGAGGCAACCAGAGAATACAGGAAGAGCATGCAAAACTCCACCCAAGCTCAGGTTTGAGCTCGGGACCCTGAAGCTTTGGAAATCACACACCCATTCACACGCTAAAGACAATTTATATTAGTCTAAAACGTATATCTTCAGACTGGGGGAGGAAACTGTAGTACCCAGAGGAAACTCCTGAAGCACAGAAAGAACATGCAAACTCCAAGCACAAAGAATTAAACCCCCAACCTCCCAACACTTATGGGAGATTTTTTTGACTAATGTCTTAAGCAATGCTCTCCAACACTATCATCAAAACAAAAAAATCAAGGGAATATCATTTGGAAGAATGGTGTTCAATCCCTCCAGCACTACATGTCTATCAATAATATTCAAATGGTTTCATTAACAGGAGCTTGGTGTACCGCTCACATTGTTCAGTCTATTCGGTTCCTTAGTAGTAGTACTTCCTGGAATTGTGTTTTCCCAGCTGCAGGCACTTCCTACTGGATAGGTGATGAAAAGCGACAGATGCTAAGCGAGACAACCAATGGAGTTCTCTCACAAGACACCTGTCGAGCCTGTTAGATGTGTAAGTTTGTGGAGAGATCTGTGGAGAGAACTGCTATATCAGATCGACTGTAATTACATCTCTCACTATCGTGGGATTTGAGCTGCTTTATACAAATAGCTGCCTTATGTTGACCCAGCAGTTGTTATTATTTTGACAAATCTTGTATAATTAGTAGATTTATCTTTTAATCTCATGCTATAAACTGACTTTGGTTTATTCTGACTGATAATCTTTTTTTTTTTTTTTTTTTTTTTACTGTGCACCATTTACACTATTTTCTAACATTTGTTTAATACTATACGTGGTTGGTTTGGTTAGAGATATACTCAATTTTTCACACTGCACACAGGCAGAAGATTTTACTGCAGCTAATCATTCACTAATCACTTTGCTCCTTGCCCTGCTATACCATTCTGCTCATCACGTGCAGGATTCTTCATGTTTTAGACCACATTTGACGCCGTAAAAGTTATGACATGAAAACATATGAGTGTTCAGATATGGTAGAGCCATGACTTTATAACTCAATAAATCAGTAAAATGACAGCTCTCAGGTTTTGAACGCATTTACAGTAAATATGTAGCACTTCATGTTCCAGTATTTTGACAGTACTTCAATGATCCACTGTGCCATTGGATCATTGAGACTTAAGATTTCTTTCAAAGCTAATGCTACACTGTGATGCATGAACGTCTTTATATCTGTAAAGCTGATAAATGCAGTACTGTAGAATGACATGTCAAACATGTAAGGAATAAAACAATGAGGCATGCAAATATAAGAAGAAAAAATGCAATGACATCCTGCACGTTCTTTATTTCTCTTATACCCCAGCAGTCTACCAACAATTCGCATTAATATACTTCGATCAGTTTATAGTTTAATGTTGTGGAAAGTCTGCAAGACAGGTTAGTTAAGTTGTCTTTATTTGTCAGGTATACATTACTGCACAGTGAAATTCTTTCTTTGCATATCCCATCCTTGGGGTTTGGGGTCAGAGTGCAGGGTCAGCCATGATACAGCACCCCTGGGTTGGGGGCCTTGCTAAAGGGGCCAACAGAGGCAGCTTGGTGGTGCTGGGGCTTGAACATCCCATCTTCTGGTTAACGATCCAAAGCCTTAACCACTTGAGCTACCACCCCCACCCTTTTTTTTTTTTTTTTTTTTTTTTTTTTAATTTTTTACTACATTTATAGATTACTGTCTGTAACAGCAGCACTTGGTCATTCAGTGGTTCTGACCAATCAGAATCGAGCATTCCACAGCACTTTGGTATAGCACCAAAGAACCATAAACTCAATTAATGAATTATTATTTTGGGATAGAACAATATACATGCACAATATGACAAAGGCAAGTGGACGCTGTGTGGTTCCTCCTCAATCTGTCCACATAGTCTCTGTATGCTGTAGCATTCCAGCATGACAATGCCCCAGTGCACAAAGCGAGCTCCATGGAGACATGGTTTGTTAAGGTTGGAGTGGAAGAACTTCAGTTTCCTGACCTCAACCCCACTGAACACCTTTGAGGTGAACTGGAATTCTAGTTACACTCCAGACCTCCTCACCCAACAGCAGTGCCTGATCTCACTAATGCTCCTGTGGCTGAATGGAAAAATCCCCACATCCATGCTCCAAAATCTAGTGGAAAGACTTCCCAGAAGGGTGGAGCTTAATATAACAGCAAATATTATAAATCTGGATTGCCACATTAGAAAAAACACATATAGGTGTGACGGTCAGGTGTCCACAGAATTTTGGCCATATAGTGTAGCTTGTAGGGAACGTCCTAGTATAATTTTATGATACTGCTAGTTGCTAATTAACAAAAGAGTGTGATCAGGAGCCAGTACAGATTTAAATGAAGTTATGATATAATTGCAGTCTGGGAGAAAGCCCTTGCCAAGCTCAACCTTCTTCTTAGCTAACTTCCTTTCAAATTCCTGTCTGTTGCTCCCAACTATTCGACAACACCTACACAAGAGTCTTTAATGAGCGAGCATTTTTAAAAAATAGTTCCACAGTCTTTCTTTAAGTCCTTTTAGTTGAGGATGTGGTCGTACTCACAAAACTGTGACTTGATATGTTTTGCATTATTCTGTAGCTCAGTATGGTATCTCTCAACCTCTCCATTTTGACTAATGCTAAATGACAAGGTCCATCAGTGTTTGCTGCACTAAGTTATGCCGACTGCATATTGCAAATAGTGCGTCATACAAACACGGGGCAATCCTTCAGCTTTTCACAATAGGTTTTCGTGCCATTAATCTCCTCTGAGAGTGACGCCGAGAGCAATTCGGACAACCTGTCCACAATTATTCACAATAAATGGACATTCACCTCCAAGATATTTAAAACATTATAATTACTCTTAACTTCTAGTATAACTCCTCCTCATTCTCCAACTATTAGTACTACTCCTACTATTCATAATGCTCCTCTGAATAATGCCATTGTTCATACAACTATTCCTACATCTATCACTCCTCCTCCTACTACTACTACTACTCACTAACACTGTTATTACTTGAATGTCTCCTTCTCTTTCTCCTTCTCCGGTGAATACCCACTTTTCTTAATATTTCTAATCTGATACTACTATTTTTCATATTACTATTCCTACTAGTATCCCTCCTCCACCTCCTCCTCTTCCTACTCCTACTAATACTTCTACTCAAACTTATCCTTCTCCTCCTTCTCTTATCTACTTCTACTATTCCTATTACCCCTTACTCCTATTATCCTATACCTACTATCCTACTACTACTACTACTACAATTACTAGCACTATTATTACTCAAACCTTTTTTTCTTTTCCTTCTCCTACTATTAGTACTAGTCCCATTATTATTATCCTCTGAGTTCTACTATTATTCATTCAACTATTCCTACTGCTATCACTACACATCCTCGCACTGCAACTTGCTCACTCAGATCCACTAGCACTGCTTGACTGGTCCCACCATCTCTCAGGGAAGAAGGTAGGTATACATCTAGACTCTTCTCTGTTCTTGCACCGAGGTGGTGGAACGAACTTCCCCTAGGTATCCGTACGGCCGAGTCTCTGACCGTCTTCAAAAGGCAACTGAAGACTCACCTCTTCCTGAACTTAAACTAGCTCTTATTTTTCCCAGTTTACGTATTATGTTGCAAAGTTTAAAAAAAAAAAAACTCAGTTTAGGCTAATGGTATCCCAAGTTTGTGTCTTATTGAACCAGTGTTAATGTATTCAGTGACTGAGAACTAAAGCACTTTTGTACGTCGCTCGAGATAAGAGCGTCTGCCAAATGCCAGAAATGTAAATGTAAATGTACATCCTACAACACCTCTTACTACTACAATAGCCAGCACTGTTATTACTCGAACTCATCCTTCTTTTCCTTCTCCTATTATCATTCATTCATTCATTCATTGTCTACCGCTTATCTGATCTATTCTCAGGTCACGGGGAGCCTGTGCCTATCTCAGGCGTCATTGGGCATCAAGGCAGGATACACCCTGGACAGAGTGCCAACCCATCGCAGGGTCCTTCTCCTATTATTATCCTATTAAGTCCCATTATTCTTACCATTACTCTTCTGACTGCTACTATTGTTCATACCACTATTTCTACTATCACTTCTCTCCGTCTTCCTCTTCCTCCTAATAACACAAATTTTATTAGCTGAACCTTTCCTTTTCATACTACTACTTTTTTATTGTTCCTACTACTGTTACTAGTACTATATTTCTATTACTCCTATTAGTCCTACTACTTCTATTAGCACTACTACTACTATTACTAGATAGATAGATAGATAGATAGATAGATAGATAGATAGATAGATAGATAGATAGATAGATAGATAGATAGATAGATAGATAGATAGATAGATAGATAGATAGATAGATAGATTTGTATACTTTACCTTACAAGGGAATAAAAAAACAATATGCCCAATCTATATAGAAAAATATATTACTCAAGTAAGACTATAGACATTTTAGTACATAAGAATCAATCAATAATACTGATTTATCGCATATCCCAACTTCCTCAGCTGGGATATGCGAAGAAAAGAATTCCACTGTGCTGTAATGTATGTGTGGCGATAATAAAGGCTTCATGCCCCACTTCTAAAATTCTAAAATTATCATATCACTGAAGCAGCATCCAGCTTTTGGCAATCCTAATTCTATCAAATCTGCCTGACAGTCATTGTACACTAAAAATAACACATTTCTATATAGCATATATAGAACAAAACAACATTCTTAATTCCAAATGTATTTCAAATAGTCTAGCTCTTAAGCACACAGGACAAGCTGGTTTTCTCAGTAAATGATTTTCTGTGCAGGCTCAGAAGGCAGAAATGTTATCCTTCCACATAGGAAGTATCTGTAGCATCGACATTCTTAGCTCGGGTGGTGTTCTTTAGTCTATTTAGAGAGGAAAAAGGGAATCTAGTAATGTAGATTAGAAAATGCAACTATATCTGCATCATCAGGCAGTCTGTCTGGTTTTCACCAAGTCACACGAGGTGTGTTTTTTGTATTGTTCTGCCTTACAGTCAGAATGGTCTTGAATCAGGTTTGAAAAAAGGTCAAATTGAATCGAAGAGTGAGTATGAGGCTGAGCGTATTCCAGTAGGTGGACCTGGTTTTATTTTTATCGTCCCAATCTTATATGCAGGGCCTTGCTTATCCCCACCCTCTTATTATGGATGACTCGAGAGTGAGGCGTGTGCTTGGGAGGAGGCCCAAGAGGCACATTTGGGTGTGTATCAAGCCTCGAGCAGTGACTTCACTTCACCAACCTGAAAAACTCACATCACACACATTACATGAATATACACAACAGCAACAACAGGTGATAGAACCAGACAACAAACGAAAAAATTCCAAGAGAGTTTGCAGAATATAAGCACAGGTGTGACATTATGGATGGATGCAGAAACAGTGGATTGCATTATTCACATTTTAGTTAAAACCACAAGCATGTACATCTAATACATACAGCTGAGTGTTTGAGGGCTAAGGGCAATGACAGCCATTTTTGCCCTCTAAGTTTGCATATGAGTGCTGTATGAGTGCAGATTTTGTTTTTCAAGGTACAACTAATGAGGTAGTTGCCACCTCATAGCTCCAGGGTCCATGGTTCACTCCTGAGCTCAGATTACTGTCTGGTTTTAGTTTCGTCCCACCTCTCAAAGTAGGTGGGCTGGCTAAGACTGATTCCCCCCATTAAAACACATGCACATATTCATACACCCGTTCACACCTAGAGCAATTTAAAGTAGCCTTTTGACCTACCTGTTTTTGGGAGGTGGGAAGAACCTGGAAGAAACCCACATGGACACAGGAAGAACAGGTAACACAGAATCAATCCAGAAACCCTGGGGCTGTCAGGGAGCAATACCACCCAGTGGACGACCTGATATCAAAGTACAACTAACGTAAACGTAAATGACAGGTAGAGTAGTGGTCAATGAGCTCCAATTATAATCCATATACAAAGAAAATTGTGTTGAAACAGTGAAGGCACCAATCATAATACAGCGGTGGAACAAGCTGTCAAGCTGTTATGAAAAAATCAACCGTGACATAAAGACACGATCTGAAAAATGTAAATTTGTGATTATGTGAAACTGATACAGATGTAATATCAGGTATTGTGTATTTCTTTCTCTTTTTTATGCTCAGAACAATGTATCTGTAACGGTTAGGGGTGGGGTTGTGTTTTATTGTGCTATTGAATATGTATAATAAAGAATTTTAAATAAATAAATAAATGAATGACAACATCCACAATAATAACCTTAAATCTTTTTGTGAGAACGATTACTAATGTCTTGTCAGAACCCAGCTGTTGGGTCATGAAGGCGCGGACAGCGTAGCAGATGGTAACAACAGCTAATAATCAGTTGTTACATACAATGCAAATATATAGTTAATAAAGCTACAGCTAAGGGTCTTGCCCAAGGGTCCAACAGTATATCTTTGGCAGGAAGTGCACTCCTTCCAGACACCAATTACTGAGCTCAGACATATCAACATTGTAAATATGATTAAATATGAAACATTTTAATAATTGTAGTAAAATTTTACATAAATTATTTAAAAAAAAAACTATAATAAATTTGAAATAATGTGTTGCCAAAAAAAATAATACATTCAGGTCAACAAACTAAACAATCAGCCCCTTAGCCTAAGAAAAAAAGATGGGGGACAAGCCAAAAGAAACTTCCAGTAATCTATAAATGAGAAATAACATTGAGAAGTTAAGCACACAACTTACAATTACAGCATTGTGAAAATATTCAGCGTGAGCAGCATAGTGGGCCGGTCAACAATGTCTGCTTTTTTTCTTCTATATGACACAACATCAGCTGCTATATTCTGTTCTTCTAGACTGGGACAGCTTTCACATCTCGTGTTAAAGTGGACGTGTGCTTCCGGTGTTCACTATAGACGTGGTTCTCTTTCTGGACATTTCACTGTTGATGAGCTCTTTAAAACTCATAACCACACTGGATTATGGATGATGCCGTTCAATATGGTTATTTTGCATAATGTTCCCTTTTGGCACTGAATAGAAAATACTCTAGAGAGTGCAAAAGCAGCTCTGAAGTGAAATACCAGTTACATCTGGTGAAAAGGAAATAACGAGAAGGGAATTTTGTTGCAGAACCATTACGCCATAGACCTTGGGTGTACAGTCTTATCCAGTACGGGCCGGTGTGGCTGCAGGTTTTCATTCCAGCTAAGCAGAAGCTTAACTTCTATTGAAAGCCAAGATGAACTGATTTAAAGAGGTGGAATCAGGTGTGGCTTCGCTGGAATGAACACCTTTACGGATAAGATTGGTCGAGAAATACATGCAAGTCATACAATTCTTTATTAGAAACAACTGCACACCTACACATATACAGTACAATTATCCAATCAACCTATCATCAAACAGCAGTGCAATTTAGATGCAGACCAAGTGTTCTGAGTCTTCACATCAAACATAAGGACAAATGTGATCTCAGTGAATTTGACTGTAGCATGGTTGTTGATGCCAGTTTGAAGATTGGAAAAAGACCAAGCAACGTTTTTTTCCTATCTTCAGCTATCCAGTTTCTGTGAGCCTGTGCACACAGATTCTTGCTCTTGGCTGATAGGAGTGGAGCTTAATGTGGTTAATTTGCTGTTTTAGCCCATCCCATGGCCATTGAGTGTATATTAGACTAATGTACAGGAGCTATTATTATTATTATTATTATTATTAGTAGTAGTAGTAGTAGTAGTATTAAAAGTAGTAGTTGTAGAAGTAGTTCTGCTGAACTACTTGCTAGTGCCACAATGGCTCTATTAGCCTGTGGGAAGCCATTAGACCATTATTCACTTGTCTTTTTATTTACAAGGTCACAGACAACTTCAGTCAAGTACAGACAGCATGTCTCAAGCTCTTACACCATAAAACAAAACTGAAGTGAACTGGAAACACTTTGTTTTTTACAAGACATGATTCAAGAGGACCACAAATTGGGACCATACCAAAGCCACTGTACTGAGATCATTTCTGAGCAGGTCTTGGTATGGTGTGTGTTTGTATACAGTCTGCAAGGGGTCAAAGATAGAAGTTCATGTGTCGTCAATGGAGTCTTCAATCTGAGAGCACTTTGAATGCTCGGTTTGTGAAAACACCCTTTATCATAATTGCTGAACAACAGCTAGATCTCTAAATTACAGTTGTTGTTTTTTATTCAAGAGTACACTAAGAGGCATGGCTTGATTCTGATGTTTCATCTTTTTTTATTATATGAGGTATTCTCATTCCTCTATAGCTATTATTCATTCATTCATTCATTGTCTACCGCTTATCGGATCTACTCAGGGTCACGGGGAGCCTGTACCTATCTCAGGCGTCATTGGGCATCAAGGCAGGATACACCCTGGACAGAGTGCCAACCCATGCAGGTATAAAGTACACTACAACATCTTACTACTACTGAGCACTTATATTATATGAGTATTCTCATCCTCTCTATATCATTCATTCATTCATTCATTGTCTACCGCTTATCGGATCTACTCTAGGGTCACGGGGGGCCTGTACCTATCTCAGGCGTCATTGGGCATCAAGGCAGGATACACCCTGGACGAGTGCCAACCCATCGCAGGGTATACACACTCACTCAATCACACACTAGGACAATTTAGAGATGCCAATCAACCTACAATGCATGTCTTTGGACTGGGGAGGAAACCGGAGTACCCGGAGGAAACCCCCGAGGCACAGGGAGAACATGCAAACTCCACACACACAGCGGAGGCGGGAATCGAACCCCCAACCCTGGAGGTGTGAGGCAAACGTGCTAAAAACCAAGCCACCGTGCCCCCCCATAGCTATTAACTGGAGAAAAAACTTCTTAGAAAAATAAAAAATAAAGACAAGATATTGATGATGTCCAGCTATGCTAGGGTACTTAAGCCAGAGTGTGTTTCTTTAAATTTCTTTCAAGGAAAATTCCCAGAAATTCAGTGAAAGTGCAGATAAGGTGTCAATCCTTCACAGTTAAAAGTGAAAGTGAAAAGGTTGATGCCTTTAAAATGTGCTCAGGTATTAAAAAAAGTAAAAAGCAAATGTTTTAGTCAGTAAAATTAAGCGTCATGTCAGTCACTGTTAGTTTGCTGATCATATGATTGATTAATGCTACATATTGCTAATGAATTAATTGTTAGTAAAAAGGTTATGTTAATAAGCAATGTATACCATTAGCTAGAATTTAACTTGCTGGACACTGACCTATTAGTTCCTCAAGAGCTCTTGGTTGCTGTTGTAAAAAGGACATTATAAACAGTTATTTACATTATTTACTGTCCAGTGTCACTCAAATGAGGATGGGTTCCATTCTGAGCCTTGTTCCTCTCATTCTTCCTCATTACATCTCAGAGAGATTTTCCTTTCCACCGTTGCCTCAGGCTTGCTCATTAGGGATAAATTTTAGGGATAAATTGTAACTTAACTTTAAACTTAATATTTATATTTTTTCTGTTTCTATACTTCTGTAAAGCTGCTTTGACTCAATGTCCATTGTTAAAAGCACTATACAAATAAATTGAATAGAACTGAATTATGTTAGCTTACTGGAATCGATGCTAGGCTAACCTGGATTTAGCAAAGAAAGCAGGTAAACGTAGTTAAATCAAGTCAGTTAAAACATTAGATAATCAGTAAAATATATCCCAGTTGTGTTTTTTTCATAGTAGACAAAGTTCGTGCCTTCTAGGGAGGAAAAGAAGACCCCAAATTTTATATGAGCAGTTATATTTCAATACCTGATGATCTCCTGGGATTTTCACACACAGAGGCTCTGCAAAAAAATCAGTTCTGCAGAATGTAAAACCATGTTGATGAGAGAGGTCAGTGATGAATGGCCAGACTGGTTTAAGCTGACAGAAAGGCTAGAGTAATTCAGTCAGAAAATCACTTTGTACATATGTGGTGAGCAAAAAGGCATCTCAGAATGAACAACATGTGAAAGAGCAAAAAGCTGGAGCTTTAGTGAGCACAGACAAAAACTGGACTGTGACCTGGTCTGATGGAAGTCCTTCTGAGGCACACAGATGATTGACACCATCAGCATGAATCCATGAACCCAACCTGCCTTGTGTCACCAGTCCAGACTGGTGGAGGTGGTGTAATGGTGTGGAGAATGTTTACTTGTCACTTTATCATTTGACTCTTTGATACTGACCATGTGTTTTCTTTCATGACCACAATTTACCATCATCTAATGATTACTTCCAGCATGATACTGGACCATTTCACAAAGCAAAAGTCATCTCAAACTGGTTTCATGAACAAGACAATGAGTTCAGTGTTCTTCAGTGAATTTCAATGGATCTGAATCCAATAGAGCAGGAGATTCACAGCATAAAAGTGCACCTAAAAATCAGCAGAAAATTAATGATGCCATCATGTCAACATGAACCAGTGATGCTGCTATGTTCCTAATAAAGTGACCAGAGATTGTTAAAATAAAAAATACAATATTTATGTAAGTATAAAATTATTCATTTTCATGTTGCTTTTGTTTTTAAGAAAAAAATACAGTGCAAAAACTGGTAGTACTGGAAGTTTGTTTATTTTTTTTCTCATCTTAATACACTTTAGATCATAGGAAATATTTCTCCATAGTCTGGGATTATGTAAGCAGTGGCTCAGCTCTGCCTACATCCCGCCTTCATTTTCATGCCGGAACAGGTGAGGTTGCCACTGCGAATCCAAGCGTCTCATGCTGGGATGTCAGTGGGCCAATCATACCAGAAGCTGCCTTCGCTACCATATAAGGCAACAGGCTGAGCGCTCACAGTAGCATGCAGTGTGTGTGTGTGTGTGTGTGTGTGTGTGTGTTTCCCTGCAGAAGGCCTGCATTGTTCCTCACTTAGCCAAAGGGGATACAGATGCCAACCACATGTCTAAATATAGAGCCCAATTTCACAATAAAAATATGGTGGTCCCATCAAAAAGGGAGTGACTCAATACTAATATAACCTCTCGGGGTGGACCAGTGATTGCTATACTATGGTGGCTTTTGTTTGTTTTTTGTTTTTTTTTAACCAATTGTGAGCTGAAGTAACTATATTTTATAGTGATGGACAGGGAATAAAAAAACAAAAAAAACAATGTTGTTCTCTAAAAGGAATGTTGATGGCATAAGTCATTCAGCCCAGCCCTGAAACCATTATCTGATCTTTGGATACCTGTGAAGATGTTTGGTTTTAAATCCCTCCCCCAGGACAGTAGGGGATTTTCAACCCCTTTGGTGGAGATTTATAGCTCTTTTTATGGTAGTGTTCTCCGCCAGCTAGTTTCCTGCATGACATAAGCGCTCGCTTAACTTTAGGTATCTGCTGATTAGAGCTTGTTTTCATGCCTGCCAGTCATTTGAAAAGGAAGGGCAATACAGCACGAGAGGCAAACCTGTGGCGCGAGTGTGGAGCGATCTTGTCCTGAGTATTAGCGCAAGCTTAAACTTTTCTCCTTTCTGCTCTTCCTACAAGTAGCTCACATTTGTTTTGTCAGTTATTGTATCACTTTTAGCTTCCCTATCTGCTGTTAAATTGTGTGTTTGTGTTGTCTTCCATCTTATTTATATCTAGGCTTCCGAAGAAACAGACAGGGGTAATTTCATTACCAGTCTTACGAGGTACACTTATATTGGCAAAAGTTTTGGGACGTCTGCCATTGCACGCACATGAATGTAATATGGAGTTGGCCCACACTTTGCAGCTATAACAGCTTTAACTCTTCTGGGAAGGCTTTCCACAAGGTCTAGGAGTGTGTTTATGGGAATTTTTGACCATTAAAGGTGGTCAAAAATTCCCATCCCAAAGGTGTTCTATCAGGTTGAGGTCAGGACTCTGTTCAGGCCAGTCAAGTTCCTCCACACCAAACTCACTCATCCATGTCTTTACGGACCTTGCTTTGTGCACTGGAGTGCAGTCATGTTGGAACAGGAAGGAGCCATCCCCAAACTGTTCCCACAAAGTTGGGAGCATGAAATTGTCCAAAATGTCTTGGTATGCTGAAGCATGAAGAGTTCCTGGAACTAAGGGGCCAAGCCCAACCCCTGAATTCACTGATTTGGAGGGGTGTCAAAAAACCTTTGACAATATAGTGTATATTTGGATATTTGTACTCTACTTGAGTGCTTTTTAAACCAACTACTTATGTAATTACATTTCCAGGAAAATAGCATATTTATCCTTGGTATCTTTTTATTTAGACCTTCAAACATCTCTCAACCAGCCAGTGACTCTACATGATACCTCAATATAATATACCTCAATTTAACCATTTCAATGTAGCATCAGTGTAGAAAAAACTAGAATTGTGAGTTCCAGAATTCATCATCTGTGGAGACCTACACAATACAGTCACTGAGCACAAAGTAGAGCCTCATTTTACTCTCAAAACAGTCTCAGTTCTTCATGGCGAGGATTCCACAGGATGTTGGAAACATTCCAGTGAGATTCTGGTTCATGTTGATTTGATTACATCGCAAAATTCTTGCAGATGTTTCAGTGCACTTCATGCTTCAAATCTCCTGTACTACTACATCACAAAGCTGCAAAGATCCCAAAGATCAGCAGGTATAGAAATAGTCAAACCAGCATGTCTGGCACCAGCAAGCATGCTACAGACAAACTCACTGAGATCTCATTTTTCACCCCGTTATGATGGCTGAACGTTTCCTGAAGCTGCTGTCTTGTGTCTGCACGATGTTATGTACTATGCTGCTGCCACACGATAGGCTGATTAGATAACTGCATGAATGAGAAGGTGTACAGGTGTTCCTGCATATTAAGACTACTTTAAATTAAAAAATAAATAAATAAATAAATAAATAATTAAAATTTCCGGATTTTTTTTTCGTATCTACAAAAATAAAGGCCAATATTTCTGTAGTATCTACAGAAATATTGGACACTATTATATGACTTGATTTGATATTACATGCAAAGAAATTCATTTATAACATAAAATAAACATATTTAAAATATTTTGTTATTTAAAATATATATAAAACATTGAATAGCAAAATGCTCATTTCAGAAAAAAACAGGGATGAAATATTGTAAATCTGAAAAACCAGAAACAATGGATTACATAAGTTTATTCATTCATTCATTGTCTACCGCTTATCCAATCTACACTCGGGTTACGGGGAGCCTGTGCCTATCTCAGGCGTCATTGGGCATCAAGGCAGGATGCCCAATGGACAGAGTGCCATGGACAGAGTGCCAACCCATCGCAGGGCACACACACTACGGACAATTTAGAGATGCCAATCAACCTACCATGCATGTCTTTGGACTGGGGGAGGAAACCGGAGCACCCGGAGAAGAGCACGGGGAGAACATGCAAACTCCACACACACGGCAGAGGCGGGAATCGAACCCCCAACCCTGGAGGTGTGAGGCAAACGTGCTAACCACTAAGCCACCGTGCCCCATGTAATGCTCATGTAATAATTAGTGATTTAAGTCGCTTCATTAAGAATAAACAAGTAATAATAAATAACAAATTAGACTTAATTTGTTAGACTCAAGCCTTAGCAAATAGTTTAAAAACTCTACTATAAATATTACTCATAATGCTTTAAGACAAAGAGGAGGTTGTTTTGTGAGCCTGAAGTGTCTGAAGGCTTAAACGGATTCACATCATCATGAACTGTTAGCAATCAAGATATCTCGATGAACAAATGTGTTTAATTGGGATGGAATAAAAGAAACACGAGTCTGAACAGTGCAGCGGCAGCAACTTGTGGATACAAAAGTTTTCAAAGGGATCTCCACCACCTAGTGTACAGAATCAGCATCGCATCTTCTGACCAGCTTTAGAGAGGAAAGCAGGATAAAGTTTCAGCACAGGGAAGCGGCAGGGTTGAGGAACATGATAGGTTTATTAAAGATTCATGCAGATGGATCAGAAATAACAAACTGCTTCTCTCTCTTTCTCTCTCTCCAGACACACACACACACACACATACACTGATCAGCCATAAGATTATGGACCACCTGCCTAATATTGTCTTGGTCACCCTTATGCTGCCAAAACAGCCCTGAACCATTGAGGGATGGACTCCACTAGATCCCTGAAGGTGTGCTGTGGTATCTGGCACCAAGATGTTAGCAGCAGATCCTTTAAGTCCTCTAAGTTGAGAGGTGGGGCCTCCATGGATCGGACTTGTTTGCCCAGCACATCCCACAGATGCTCGATTGGACTGAGATCTGCGGAATTTGGAGGCCAAGTCAACACCGCAAACTTGTTGTTGTGCTCATCAAACCATTCCTGAACCCTGGCACGGTGCATTATCCTGCTGAAAGAGGCCACAGCCATCAGGGAATACCATTTCCATGAAAGGGTGTACATGGTCTGCAACAATGCTCAGGCAGGTGGTACGTGTCAAAGTAACATACACATTTATGGCAGGACCCAAGGTTTCCCAGCAGAGCATTGCCCAAAGCATGACACTGCCTCCACTGGCTTGTCTTCTTCCCATATTGCATACTGGTGCCCTGTGTTCCCCAGGTAAGGGACACACACTCACCACTCATCCACGTGATGTAAAAGAAAACGTGATTCATCAGACCAGGCCACCTTCTTCCATTGCTCTGTGGTCCAGTTCTGATGCTCACATGCCCTTAGTTGCCGTTTTCAGTGGTGCACAGGGGTCAGCATGGGCACCCTGACTGGTATGTGGTTATGCAGCCACATACACAACAAACTGTGATGCACTGTGTACTCTGACACCTTTCTATCAGAACCAGCATTAACTTTAGCAATTTGAGCAACAGTAGCTCGTCTGTTGGAGGAGATAATCAGTGTTATTCACTTCACCCATCAGTGCTCAGAATGTTATGCCTGATCGGTGTATGTCTCTCTCTCTCTTATATATATATATATATATATAAATAAGAGAGAGAGAGAGACAATAATCTCTTCTATCTATCTCTCTCTCTCTCTGTATATATATATATATATATATATATATATATATATATATATATATTATGAGAGAGAGAGCGAGTGTGTGTGTGAGACTGTGGTATGGTTATTGATGCAAAAAGGGCTGGTTTCAGTAATTGCAAAATCTGAAACTGCTGATCTCCTGGGATCAGCCACACACAATAGTCTCTAGGTATTACACAGAATGCATTACATTGTGCTGCTCCCATATTTTTGGCTGATTCGTTGTCATTTCATTATGTACTGCATCCGTTATATATGGTCTAAATGACAATAAAATATATATATATATATATAGCATTTTTAAATCTAAATTAATTTGTTATATTAGTAAATATATTACACAAGTCACCAAATGAAGCATTTACAAGGTTCATTCATCCTTAGTGCTGGTTTGAACCTCTTGTGAAAATTAAGGTGGTTTGTTTATATTTTAGGAAGCAGCTACAGATGTCTAGTTCATGTCAGTTACGTACTTTTCAGTTTTTCCAAAGGCATAGCGGCAGGGAAAACCCCTTTTGTTTTAGGCCACATCCACTTCAGGTCTAAATCTGAAGACAGCTATTGATATGAATATTGAGAGCATAGAACAGATGTGTTGCAGCACCTCTACCATGCACACATCTGCCATTTTCCTTATTCACTGGTTTTTCAGAGTAAACTAATAGAACCAGGGTCTTGCTTTTTAAACATGTATTCTAACAACTACTCATTATTGACAAAAATTTAGATTAAGCACACAAACCACAAAGCAAACTGGTAATTAAGGCACTTTTAATGGCACGTGGCATCACCTGAGGCATTACACAGAGCAGCACCTTGATTTTTAACATTCCATTTTAACGTTCCATTACTGTCTTAAACACTCTTGTCCACTTCCACCTAAATGTACACCTGCTGTCAAACACTTTATCAGCTCAAATAAGATCTGTTTCAGAGACTGAGCTAAGTGCGGTAGACTTCAGTGGTAGAATCAGCCCACGAGGCACTGCAACTGCGTCCACAACAGCTGATGTAACATTATTACAATGCTAAGCAGTTAGCAAGCTGACATGACTCTCTGTGCATGGTTCAAAGGTAAAACTCGATACAAACCACCATGGAAAAGTTTCTATGCTTATGCTATATCCTCTTCCCTGGCCACATGTGTCAGATAGTAGGCACTTGCGAGTTGTGAGGGAAAGTTGACAAGGGCGTATTAAAACATTAATGGAAGGCAGGACATCATCACAAAGCTCATCATACTTTAAACATCCAGATGCTTTAAGGAAACTGAGCACAGAGTGGTACATTCACACACCCTAGAGAAAAGCAACTACACTAACTAGGGGACTGCTTCGTTTTGGCTTTGGAACACTTCAAATGTACATGATTCAAGAGGTAGCGTGGAAAAACATTGTGCTCGTCCTCATGCATCTTCAAACCTGGAGTTTTCACCTTTAATGTTAGAACAGGTCAATGAACGACTGCATAGCCTGTGGAGGGTAATGATGCATTCACCAGTAAAACATCACAATAATCACAAACATCTGCTCTGCTGTCCAGAGCTTTTAGAGTAACCTTCTCAGTTACTGATCCTAAAAAGGTTTAAAACACAAATCAAAAAATTCGATTAGACTTTAAATTAAAAAAACAAAACAAAACAAAAACAAACAAAAAACAGATAGAAATCAGACAGAAATGAAACTTTAAATTGTCATTAACCAGTAAGGCTTGTTGAGCTGTAGAAGGTTCTGCTGAAAAAAGGTTCTTGAAACATCAACCTTCCACTGAGGAACTGGAGTATTCCCCAGCTCTGTGCTTAACTCATCAGGAAACTGCAAAAAAAACAAAAACAAGAAAAAGCTATCCGTGTTAGTTAGAGAATAATTACTACTAGAATTTAGACATTTTAAACCAATGCAAAATCTGATGTCTGAATCTAATGTTTCTAAACATCTAAAAATACTGGAAAATAATCCATTCGACTTTACCAGGATCTATGAATTTCCAAGTCCATCTCTTATATATGTGTCAGTGATAAACAGTGTTTTTCAGTCTTCATTTGCATGTTATATTCTTAGCAATTTATTTAAAAGGAGCCAAAACTGTATTATACAAATTCATTTACACTAATCAGGCATAACATTATGACCACATGCCTAATATTGTGTTGGTCCCTTTTTTGCTGCCAAAACAGCCCTGACCCATCATGCATCATACACCTTTCTATCAGAACCAGCATTAACTTCTTCAACAATTTGAGCAACAAGCTCGTCTGTTGGATCGGACCACACGGGCCAGCCTTTGCTCCCCACACGCATCAGTAATCCCATGACCCTGTCGCCGGTTCACCACTGTTCCTTCCTTGGACCACTTTTGATAGATACTGACCACTACAGACTGGGAACACCCTCACAAGAGCTGCAGTTTTGGAGATGCTCTGATCTAGTTGTCTAGCCATCACAATTTGGCCCTTGTCAAATTCGCTCAAATCCTTACACTTGCCCATTTTTCCTGCTTCTAACACATCAACTTTGAGGACAAAATGTTCACTTGCTGCCTAATATATCCCACCCACTAACAGGTGCCATGATGAGGAGATAATCAGTGTTATTCACTTCACCTGTTACTGCTCATAGTGTTATACCTGATCGGTGTATATAATCATGCCCGATTTCCATCACTTCAACCCTGGCTAAGGTAACAGTAGTCTTTCTTTACAGAAACAAACACTGCTGTGTTAGAGACTAGGCTGCTGAGGAATCCTAAACTCATGGATCACTTTATTAAAAACACATCAGGAGCTTCAGCTAATGTTTAACATCAAACGTCAGAATGGGGAAAAAGTGTGATCTCTGTGACTTTGTCATGGTTGTCAGTGCCACTCGGGCTGGTCTGTGTATTTCTGAAACTGGATAATGAACCCAGGAGATCAGCAGGTTCTGAAATACTCAAAGCAGCCTATCTCTGCATGCTGCTGCTGTGTTATTGGCTCATTAGATAACTGCATGAATATTCAGGTGTTCCTGATAGCGGTCTGTATTTACTAGATATTTGTCTTACTAAAAATTAAAAAAATGTAACATGACCTGACTGTTAGTTATGCTCTGGAGCTCATGATACAACAGCTAATCCTATATAAAAAGCCTGCCTATGGTTTTTATCTAATCCAGTAATTGATTTCTACGTAAACACAACATGCTACAATGGACAACACGTGATATACTTCAAATTGAGATGATCAGAAATATAAAAATAAACATAAGTGTCATGAAAATGTGCTTTTATTGTAAGCAGGACTATAATGATATGAAGAGTCTACCTGTAAGGATATCCGTGGTATTTGGCCTTGAAGATGGACAACAGCCAGCTGAAGAAGAGTATCACCAGCCCAATTCCAGCCACACACATGACTAGATATAAGAAATGTGAAAGGATTAGAGTGAATGTGGCCGAATTGTGGCATTAAAACGTCATCTTGTACAATGCTACCTAGATAGTATATTGCTCGTCATTAAATCACTTCTAAAAGGCTTTACATCCTGAACAAAAGCAGAATAAAGGGACATACGTTTCCTCTTCCCGATGTCCATATCGGAAGTCGCTGCGCTGTGGAGAAGCACCATTCCGAAAGTAATGGCTGCATCTGAACCAGGGCGTTAAGGTGTGTCTAAGAAAGTTAATGTAATTATATTCTCCATGCATTTATACCACAGTGCTGTCGGATTCTCAAATTCTGAAGACAATTTCCTGTGACAGTAAATCTTACAGTAGGCAAAGGTTTAAATAATGCACTAATGATATTGTTTCTATAACAACTCATTCACAGGGACCTGTATTTTGGACACCCCATAAAATCTAAACCTAATTATAAAAAAAGTAAAAAAATGTGTTAGAATTTAACAAAGAAAAACATTTAGTCTTCGATACGAGAAGGATTTCTCTAAGGAAAAAGTTATTTAACATTTATGTTTTGATGGTCAGTATGTCTCCTATGGGCATGTTCAGGACAGAAGACTTTCAGTTCTTCTTTACAGTTTGTCTCTTTAAGAGGGAGAAAACAAGTGAGGTAAGGCTGGTAAGTGATAACAGCAATTTGTGCTAACAACGTTTAACATTACCAGTAAACATAAATGGTTAAAAAAAAAGCACTTTTGGACACAAAATAATATGGATATAAGCAACTTTGAGAGATAACAGGTAACTCTGCATGGTCGGTGATTTGTTTTCTAGAAAATCCCTCCCTTTCCTTACTTAACCAGCAGCTCAGAGTCTGCAGCACGTGTGACTGGAGCTATTTGAGAACTGTAGTCTTAATAATATAATGGATACTGAACAGAAGAACAATGTGTGTCTCGGCCACAAACTGAGCTTGACTGCTGCCATGGATGTAACTCTGAAAAAACAAAACAAAAAAACACAAAAAATCCCATTCAGAATTATATTTAAAAAAAAAAAAAAGACTTCCAGCCAGCATGCTAACATTTTGGTGCTTGAACGTTAAACTCACCACTTGACCACTGTTAGGATTTTTGTGAGCGTATGGAGGCCCTCGAATGTGGTTCCACATCTGACCAGATGTCATGATCAGAACAAAAAACTGAGGAGAAAAAGAGAATATTTGTTTGACTAATTTAATAATGTAACCTGTGTAAAAAAAATCAGCAGACTTGTCATGACGCTGTTCTTTGTGGTGAAATGCAATAGATGCAGGTGAGGTGGACGCTTCACATGAAGAGATAGAATAAATATAAAATTACTGAGAGGGTGGAGCTTTTCTGTGTAATTTAGCATTTTTATGTAAGAAGTCTACATTGCCAGTAGATTTTAAAGAATGATGCACTTCATGTGACGCAGTATCTATATACACTAACTAGGGCTACTTGTCACAATACGTTCCAGGGAACTCTCTTATCTCTTATGCTATAGCATGTGGGCTCAAGCCTAGCATTAGCAGGTAGTCAATAACAGCAAGGTTTATACAGAAGGAACATGTTTACACTGTTTATGCATAAACATGGTGAGTACTGACCAGTGCTGAGAAAGCCCAGACGTTTTTGTTGTAGAGAAACTCGAGATTGTTGCGCCGTACATACGCCAAACTCCCAATGAGAGCCAGGAGCAAGCCCAGCATCAGCGGCCCAGCGTAGTTCGGTGGTCTAATCACCCTGATCTGTCAGGACAAACAAACCCCTCCAGAATTATTGGTACCCATAACAAAAGAACAAAAATAATTTGACAAACTTCACACACAATAATTCATATTTTCTACTCAAACTAGTACTACTACAACTGGGGACAGTGGTAGCTCAAGTGGTTAAGGCTCTGGGTCGTTGACTGGAAGATCAGGGTTCAAGCCCCAGCACCGCCAAGCTGCCACTGTTGGGCCCTTGAGCAAAGCCCCCAACCAACCCTGCTCCAGGTGTGCTGCATCATGGCTGACCCTGTGCTCTGACCCCAACCCCCAGGGATGGGATATGCGAAGAAAGAATTTCACAGTGCAGTAATGTACATATGATGAATAAAGACAATAAACGAAGCTATTTTTGCTTTTGCAAAAAAATACTTTTTTTAAATATTAATATTTCCTCCCAAAATATGTGCCAAAATTATTGACACTCCTTAGGAATATTTAAAATAAATACAAATAAACTGTCATTCTTGAAAAAATGATTCTGGCTTCTGTCAGTCCCAATGAAGTGCTGGCCAGGTACAGAACTAGACCTGCTATCTAACACTTTCTATTTTAAAATGGAAATGTTTGCATAACACTTAATCACTGCAATCAAAAGGTTTTGAATGAATGTTAAACATCCAGATGTGCAATGTTTTGCCTTGAAAGAAGATCTACACACAGCTTTAAATGATATCTGTATTGTTTGGAACATTGCAAATGAGTTGAAACCACAAGCTTCTGCTGGTTTACTTGCAACACTTTTTTATACAAGAAACAAATGTTTCAAAACGCTAAAGCAATTCTGCAAGTCACACTGGTGGAAAAAAAAAAGAAACATCAGGAAAATTACATATGTGAGACATTTTTAGGAAACAGAATAACTTACATGGACCTCGGTTCTGTCTGCAACCCATCGAGCGAGCTGCTCAGCCGCAAAGCCTCGAACCTGCAGCTCGTAGGTGTCTGCACGCTTGGGCTTCCCCTTGGGTGGAAAGTTGATGAAAGTGGGGGCCGAGTTCATATTAAGCTGGAGAAAGAGATGTGAATTAGTGCAGCTGTACTTTAAACTTTCTGGCTGTTTGCTAACTAGCCACTCATCTCTATTTGAATGCATGCCTAAAACGGTCTTCCCATGCAAATCTACTTACTCACTGGAAAGAAAACTTCTAGTCCACACACTATGGATTCATGTGGTTTCATAAATAAAATATAATTTATACCATAAAACAACTAAAAATGTACAGATTTTACTATTAAAAATAGCTTCAGAGTAGAGTGAGAGTGTAGTTGTTTAAAACAACAAAAAAAAAACATGGTTACCATCTGAAACACATCTGCGCCTTCGTCAAAATCCACCATTGCAAAGAAAATCTTGTTGGTGAACGCGCTCGAGTACCGCCAGGAATTTGCAAGGATTTGGTATTCATCATCCGCCTGCCTGTATACATAATGACAGAAGAGCGATGGTTTAACAAAATATTTAAACTATCACGCGTCAAAGTGTTATATATAAGTTTTATCATATTATTAACACTTTAGTGGTTATTTATCTTAAAAACGCGACAATGTTTTTAGAATTTGCATGGAATTATCAGTGGCTTAGTGGTTAACAAGTTACTCTCGGGTTTGGGTTTTCGATTCCTGCCTCCGCCCTGTGTGTGTGTGTGAAGTTTGCATGTTCTAATAAAGAGGCTCTATGAATACTCAGCACATTTTCCCTACATGATTTATGTGTGCGAATAGCTTTGTGGGCATGCGATTCAATTTTTAACACCCAGATTCACTCATACACTACTCTGATCACTCAGGTTGGTCATCCTCACGCTCTATTACAGAATCCTCATGCTCGATTACAGACACTGTTTAAATGCCAGAACTGGAGCTCTAAGAAATGGACAAAGAGGTGGTTTAAATATTCATTAATGTAACCTAGGCCAGGGCTGACCAGTCTTATCCACAAAGGGCCGGTGTGGGTGCAGGTTTTCATTCCAACCGAGCAGAAGCCTCAACTGAGTCTACTGAAAGCCAAGAAGAGTTGATTCAATAGGTGGAATCAGGTGTAGCTTCTGTTTGATTGGTATGAATACCTGCACCCACACTGGCCCTTTGTGGATAAGATTGGACAGCCCTGACTTGCTATTCATGCAACTATGCCCGTAGCATGCTGTTTGTTTAGATTAGGCATGATCTCTACACCTGATACACTATATTGCCAAAGGTTTTATGACACCCCTTTAAATCATTGAATTCAGGTGTTGTTTTTCAGGGGTTAGCCTTGGCCCCTTAGTTCCACTGAAAGGAACTCTTAACGATTCAGCATACCAACTTGGTGGGAACAGTTTGAAGATGGCCCCTTCCTTTTTACCAGTGCACAAAGCAAGGTCCATAAAGACATGGATGAGCGAGTCTGGTGTGGAAGAACTTGACTGGCCTGCACAGAGTCCTGACCTCAACCTGATGGAACACCTTTGTGATGAATTAGAGCGCTCATCCATGTCTTTATAGACCTTGCTTCGTGCACTGGTGTGCAGTCATGTTGGAACAGGAAGTGGTCATCACCAAACTATTACCACAAAGTTGGGAGTATGAAATTGTCCAAAATGTCTTGGTATGCTGAAGCATGAAGAGTTCCTTTCACTGGAACTAAGAGGACAAGCCCAACCCCTGAATTCAATGATTTGGATGGGTGTCCCAAAACATTTGGCAATAAAGTGTTTTGTTTACAACCATAATTATTTTCAGGTTAGAATATCAGTGTCTTGCAATAAATAAATTAAAAGAACGTAAAGAAAAAAAAGAATTTTAGTGTCATTTTCTTTTATAGGCTGGCTTTACACAACAATGAGCATGCACACAGACATTCGCAAGCCACGCTATCCGTGCTCCCTTTTACGAAGTTGTTATTATAGTGTAAAATAATCTGGAAAGCAGAAAATTTGCTCATGGTTCGTGACATTAACTTAGCCTGGTGGCAAGCAGATGTTTATACTTGTTTAGCCACTGAGTGATAAGCAGATTAACTGGTTATAAATAATTTTGTTTTGAACACAGCTCGATCCTAAGCAAAGTGTGTCTCCTCACCTGCAGACTCCACACTGCCTCTGAGGCTGCAGGGCCGTGAACATGATGATGACAGAGTAGTTGCGTGGAGGCGCTCGAACAAATCTCCTGAACTTGTCTCCGTTCATTCGGATCACGGCTCTCTTCGCAGCCCAGTCCATCATCTGTCCCACTTTTTCAGAGAGCAGCGTCTGAGGACAATTATACAACACGACACGTCTAACTGACTTACTTCAGTTTTATCAGTCAGATTACTTTGAGGGCTGTATGATGTCACAATTTATGACAGAAAAATAAACCAACACACTATTATTATCATTATTATTATTCCATATGTTACATAGTACAGCTGTAAGAACAAGCAGCTCATTTGTTTAACATAACTTCCTGATTTGTGGCTTGATGCGATTTCTCCAGTATGTAGAGCCGTGTTTCTCAAAAGTTCACCCTTTATCACTACAAAGCGAGCACTGAAAGACCAGGCTTAATAATGTCAACCTGGATAATTGCAATATAAACATACACTATATTAGCAAAGGTTTTGGGGTTGAATTCAGGTGTTAGGCTTGGCCTCTGAGTCCCAGTGAAAGGAACTCTTAATGCTTCAGCATACCAAAACATTTTGGACAATTTCATGCGCATGTAACGTCCCAAAACTTTTGGCAATATAGTGCATGTTCACTTGCACTGAAGTTGTGTCTCTCCTGAACAGCTCATTTGTTTAGCTTTACTTCCGGACTCATTTGCTTACCTTCCTTTGTTTCAGAGTAAGAAGTGTAGGAAATGAAGGTTTATTCATATTGTAGAGTAGTGTAATGACGGAAGTATTGGAAATTTAGATTTGGATTTAGTTCTTTTATAGCTATTCTATAAACAGAATGTTCAAGCCACCAACACAGCTTTAATTTCTGATATATATAGATTTTTATGCATGCTAGCTAACACCTCAGTGCAGGCTACAGCTCACCTCACTAGCAGTTTTATAATGCAGTGTTTAACTCGCACACATCCTGCATGTCATACATTAGATAGAGAAGCAGAGCGGCGGATGAGGTTTAGCTCGCTAGCAAACACCGGGCTAAGCGGATTAACTGACAGCTCGGAGACTTTAAACAACCCCATGAACTCTCCGCGACCACAAGCACAGCTCACTGACCTCTTTCTTCTTCTGTCCATTTGACGGAGCTCCGTAAAAGCACAGAACAAAGCAAAGTGCGAGCAAAAGTTTAAGCAACATTTCTGAAACTGCCACGGCGGAGCACCAGCGCTACTCCCCTACCCTCATGTAACTTTTCTATTGGACAGACTGAGCGAGTGCCACGGCTTTTCAAAATAAAAGCTGATTAAAAATGTTATTGTATTTTTTTTATAGTTATTAAAAATGATTAAAAAGTAATAATTATTATAGTTATTAAAAATTATTTAAAAAAAAGTTAATTCGTGTGTTTACAGTTTTATTCGTTTTTAATTATCTCTTAAACGTACGTAAACGTTACTAAATATTTAATTTCTATGTTTGTATTTCTGACTGTAGGCTGATTTTGTGTATTTACTGTTTGTAAGGTGAATACTTCATTTTTTTATTCATTTACCACTTGTTTGTTTTGTATATATATATATATATATATATATATATATATATATATATATATATATATATATATATATATATATATATATTTTAAAGTTTATTTACTGGTTTACATACTTAATTCGTGTGTAGTTTTAATATATGAATATTTGCTTTCTTATTTTTTATTTTCATTGATTTTCAGATTATTTATTTAGTGAAAATATGTATTTGTGTACATGGACATACTGTTATTTACTATTATTATACATATATTTCTTTATGTATTTTGTTGTTTCTTTATTTTTGTCTCTTTATTAAAATCAACATAACTTATTACTCTCTGTTATTATTAGTACTAAATAGTTATATATAATTTCAATCAGATATTTTACTGTTTTTATATCTGCATATTTTTATCCATCCATCCATCCACTTATCACTTATCCTACTGGGTCTCTCTCTCTCTCTCTCTCTCTCTCTCTCTCTCTCTCTCTCTCTCTCTCTATATATATATATATATATATATATATATATATATATAATTTATTTATGTATATTTCTCCAGGGCCGGGTGACATTTTTCCAGTCTTCAGGTATCCAGTATGTGAGTGCCCTTGATATCCTCAGATTCCTGTTTTTCCCTGACAGGAGTAGAACCTGATAGATAGATAGATAGATAGATAGATAGATAGATAGATAGATAGATAGATAGATAGATAGATAGATAGATAGATAGACAGACAGACAGACAGACAGACAGGCAGGCAGACAGGCAGACAGACAGACAGATAGATAGATAGAACTTTATTTTCATTGCAAGTACAGGTACATAGCAACGAAATGCTGTTTAGCATCTACCAGAAGTGCAAATAGTAGAAATTGTGCAAATGAACAAGTGCAGATAAATATGTAAATATGTACATCAGCGATGTGCTCTTCTGATGTTGTAGCTCATCTACCAATAGGGTTTGATGTGTTGTGCTTCCTGGAATGCATTTATTTGTAATTGAGTTATTGTAGATGTCCTGTCAACTTTAACCAGTCCAGCTATTCACCTCTGATCTCTCTGACCAAAAATCCAAGAGATCAGCCGTTTCTGAAACACTCAAACCGGCCTATATGGCACCAACAACCATGCCACGTTAAAGTCACAGAGATTACATTTTCTCTTCATTATGATATGCAAAATACAATGGGACCATCGCAACTGGCCCACCTTTGCAGGTACTCGACCCTTCACCAACTGTGAGCCAGTTGCATTGCTTCTCCTCTCCTTCTCTCCTCCTTTCAAGCATCAAGTCAAGGCTTGGCTACATCTCTGAACTGTACAAGGGTTGGTAGTTACAGCTGGTATGTGTATGGCGAGTGTACATTATAACAGCTAGAAATAACCACTCCCTCAGGAGACTCTTTTTTTTCTCTCATGAGAGTCCTTACTTGGAAGAATGAACTTGGTGATAAAATGAAAGATTTCCACTTGACTGTTACAACAAAGCACTGACACTGGACAATCCCCCCTAAAATGTTAGGTAAACTTTACATCATGTGTTTTAAAAAAATCTGTTTGTGATAGATGAGAGGCATGATTTTTTTTTCTATATGGCTTTCATCTGAAGACAGATGTGACACAGATGTTGAGCACAGCTGAAATACAGATGTTAGCTAAAACTATGGAATGAAAGCTTTCAAACAATGCTTCTTGTTTGTAGACATACACACAGCACCTTCCTCATGTCCAGCTTTTAGTGATGCGTCGTTCATGAACGATTCGAATCCTTAATATGACTTGATAACAACGAGTCGACTCAGAGAGCGCTTCGTTCATTTTGTATTGACCGCGCATGCGGAAAACTTGATAAGTTCATCTTATTCATCTAGTTAATCTTATTCTAAATGTGATTAACGTTTGCGTAGGTAGATGTGTCGAGGTAATTGGCTATTAACACGTAACATTCTAATTATATTCTGCTGAAATTAACGAAATGAACTCGTAAAAAGATCAGTTCATTTTGCTAAACAAGATTCAAAGATCACTAAAAGGATCCGAACTTCAAAGATCCGAGTTACTAAAATGATCCGAACATCAAAGATCCGAGTCACTAAATGATCCGAACTTTTAACACCGGCGTCTCCAAACACACGTCACTTGACGTATTTTTCTCCCAACACCTGTATCCTGACAGAGCAGGCAGTCTACACTCTGATTGGCTGTTCACTCAAACCATGCACAACCGCGGGCCAATAAGAAATGTTGTACTTTATGCTAGTATGACTCGTGAACCAATCAGAGTGCGGGTGATAGAATGCGTCGGAAAACGGGTAGGGGGAAAATAACGCCCCTTGACCCCGAGCGTTGTGCTGAACATCCGGGCAACAGTGTGGTGGTGTAGTGGGGAAGATGGCGGCGCTGATCCTCCCTACTGATTGGATCAAAAATTGGGAAAAATCCGGAAAAAATGAGTTGTGAGTTAAATTTTGCTTATGAGACATGTAGAAACAATTATTGTTATCTGTCTGATTTAACAGTTTAAAAAAATGGATGTTGGCGCGGGTGAAGTGTATAACATCACTGTTACGGCTCCTTCATTGTCATGATATTCCATCCAGTCGATCTACTTAGCCTCTTTAGCATCACTAGCAGTATGCAATGCGGTCAGTGCATGGACATAAGGTAGTTTAGCATGCTCAGAAGCTAACTTAGCAGCATCTCTGAACGTGCATATCTGCGCCGTGTTTTTCTTTTTAACTAAAAGAGCCAGGACTAACGATCACAACATCCTTTTAGCTTGAGACGAAGCTAACTAGCAACTAATAAGCGCGTCTCATCATACATATACTCGTAGGCTAACATGCTCTTGTTAGAGATGCATAAACCACGAGCAGGTCTAATCTTTGTGGGGGAAAAAATATGTACATTAAAAATAGGGAACTGATTTAAAAAAAAAAAAAAAAAGCGCTGAAATTTGTCGGTACTCATGTTTCACGCTGTTAAAAACAGTTATTTCAGACCTATTCACATTGTTGCTGCATATGCACGGCTAAAAACTACATCTATAAAGAAACTTTGGAAATCCTACAAGTTCATGTGTTTTTGCCTGACAGGTTATCGGGTTATCTTCCGTGCTCACGTGTACTGTCGGTTATCAGCTAGCTAGCTGCCTCCACGGCTAAAGTCAGTTGTTGCTAGCTCTTCAACATTCAGCTTTAAATATGAGCAAACTTTACAGAGTTAGCGGGTATATTGCCGAGTATTTTAGCTTTAGTTAATTCCTCTTACATGTACCACTTACATAATCTCGCATTAGCTCTTTAGTTCGTTGCGCAAAAGACTCTCGCTCTTGGCTAATCAAAATGTTGCCGTTTATTTTGTTCTATAGTTTAGCGCCTGATATTGAACAGGATGTTGCTCAGTTGTGGTGTTAAACACACAAGAAGAAGAGGATGCATTCACTGTGTTACATAAGCAGTGTTAAGCAGTCTGAATGTGTGAACTGTTTTAAAAAGCACGTTTAAAGTTGTTAGAGTAATGAGGAGAAGACAGTTAGCGCCAGTGCTAGCGGTCTGTGTCGCACGATTTGGCGGTAGAAGCAGCCTACGGCGTTGACTCGTTTCACCTTTTTACTTACACACACCGTCAGTGTTGTGTTAAATGTCACGACCAGTACACACTCTGGTGTTCGTTAGGACGACATCTTGTTGCACTGAAATAAGTCAAGTCGGTTTAACCGTCATTCTTCAAGAGACATCTTCACTCACTGGAATGAAATGTCGTCTCCACACACAGGTGAATAGCACACAGTGTTAATACACGACAATAAAAGACCCCTGGATTCAGTTTCCTCCATGTAAAAATCCAGTCTAAAAATCGAAATGTTATTAATTGAACATTTAGAAAATCTCACAACCGTGGGGTGAAAATTCAAGGACAAATTTAGGAGGAATGGACCAAAAGTTTTGGGACACCCCTCCAAATCATTGAATTCAGGTGATGTTTTTCAGGGGTTGGGCTTGGCCCCTTAGTTCCAGTGAAAGGAATTCTTAATGCTTCAGCATACCAAGACATTTTGGACAATTTCACATTCCCAACTTTGTGGGAACAGTTTGGGGATGACCCCTTCCTGTTCCAACATGACTGCACACCAGTGCACAAAGCAAGGTCCATAAACACATGGATGAGCGAGTTTGGTGTGGAGTCCTGACCTCAACCTGATGGAACATCTTTGGGATGAAATAGAGCGGAGACTGTGAACCAGGCCAAGGATGTCTGTCTTTACATGCACATGAACTTATTATTGAGTTGGCTCGTTGTTTACAGCTGTAACAGCTTCAGGCTTTCCACAAGGTTTAGGAGTGTGTTTATGGGAATTTTTGACCATTCCTCTAGAAGCACATTTGAGAGGTCAGGCACTGATGTTGGATGAGAAGGCCTGGTTCACAGTCTTTGCTCTAATTCATCCTAATGGTATTCTATCGGGTTGAGGTCAGGACACTGTGCAGGCCAGTCAAGTTCCTCCACACCAAACTCGCTCATCCATGTCTTTATGGATGCTCATCCAAACTGTTTCCACAAAGGTGGGAGCATGAAATTGTCCAAAATGTCTTGATATGCTGAAGCATTAAGAGTTCCTTTCACTGGAACTAAGGGGCCGAGCCCAACCCCTGAAAAACAACACCTGCATTAAATGATTTGGAGGGGTGTCCCAAAACTTTTGGTCCATTCCTCCTAAATTTGTCCTTGAATTTTCACCCCACGGTTGTGAAAGGTTCTGAACAGCCCAGTTTGTGATGGCTAGATGACTGGGTCAGAGGTTCGCATGGTTAACCTCTGACCCAGTCATCTAGCCATCACATTAAGAGTTAAAGAAGCGAGTGCAGGCAGGTTGGAATGGGTGGAGAAAGGTGTCGGGAGTTCTGTGTGATAGGAAAATATCAGCGAGAATCAAGGGGAAGGTGTACAGGACAGTGGTGAGACCGGCCATGCTGTATGGTTTAGAGACAGTGTCCCTGAGGAAGAGACAGGAGTCAGAGCTAGAGGTAGCAGAGCTGAAGATGTTGAGGTTCTCTTTGGGAGTGACAAGATTGGACAGGATTAGGAACGAGTACATCAGAGGGACAGCTCATGTTGGATGTTTGGGGGACAAAGTTAGGGAGGCCGGATTAAGATGGTTTGGACATGTTCAGAGGAGGGAGAGTGAGTATATTGGTAGGAGAATGTTGGACATGGAGCCGCCAAGCAGGAGGCAAAGAGGAAGGCCAAAGAGGAGGTATATGGATGGAATTAATGAGGATATGAAGCTAGTGGGTGCAAGTGTTGAGGATGCAGAAGATAGGGATAGGTGGAGAGAGATGATTCGCTGTGGCGACCCCTGAAGGGAAAAGCCGAAAGAAGATGATGATGACTGGGTCAGAGCATCTCAAATACAACAGGTCTTGTGGGGTTTTACTGCTACTACCTGTCAAAAGTGGCCAAGGAAGGACAACCTGGGAGCCTGCGACAAGGTCATGGACACAACTCATTGCTCATGTGATGCGAAGGTTAGACGGTCTGTTCAGATTCCTCAGAAGAGCAACAGTATACAAATTTCTGAAAAAGTTAAGCTGGCTATAGTAGAAAGGTATCAGAATGCATCGCTGCTTGCTGTGTGTGGGGCTCAGACCCGTCAGAGTGTCCATGCTGACTACTGTCCACCATCAAAAGCACTTACAATGGGAGTGTGAGTATAAGAACTGGGCCATGAAGCCATGGAAGAAGGTGGCCTGGTGTGATGAATTACATTTTCTTTTACTTCAAGTATGTGTGTGTTACTTACCAGGAGGAAAGGTGGTACCGGGATGCATTATGAGAAGAAGGCCAGTGGTTATGTTTGGTTTATCGGTGTATGTATGCTGAACCTGTGCTAGAGACTCAGTACCTTACACGAACCCTGACGTGTGTTGCTTCTCTCACCACTTTTTTGGATATCAACTTTGTCTTATTGACCAGATTTAAAGAAAAAAAAAAATCTGATTACTGGGAGAGATGATAGGAAACAGCGAGCATGTCCTAGAGTACCTCTTTACTTTCTACTAAAATCCCAGAGATACTCCAGTATAAATAATGTCCCCGTGTTAAATCAGTCCAACCTGGAAAGGATGTAAGAGCATAATTGTGAGCGTGGCTTCTCCAGAAAATGTCTTACTATTGGTGGGTATTTCACATTCAGCATTATAAGCTAGAGAAAGATAAAATCAATCAATAAGCCTGAAATGCAGAATAACTGGAACTGCGTAACAAAGAAGAACTATGCTGTATGGAATAAAACCAGCGTAAGCAGCTGGCTGTCTCTATGGCGGCATGATGTTGAGCTTGACAAGCCGAGTAGCAGCGGGGTGGAGAAACCGTAACAAGTGTTTATCAAGTGCACCAGCCAGTTGCTCCAGCTTATGTAGTGCTCTAAAGTATAAGGAGCTAGTTGTCGAGTTAAGTGACAGACTTGAAGGAAGGAAGGAGTAAGGATCATGTATGATGTCACGTTTGCACTGTCGTCAAAACCAAATTGCTGTAATTCAGGTTGAAGCTGAAGCACATTAGGTTTAAACATTTCTGTATCCGCTTGTCCTGGATGCTCAGGCAATATCCACTTCTGTGTATTTCTCAAGCAGAACCTGCAGCAATGTCACGTATTCCATTATTTCTCCATTCCTGTCTTGTAGCCTGCAGCTGTGTCGGGACCTGGCAGGCAAAGCCGACGATGAAGTGTTCCTTAAAGGTGAGTCAAAATGTCTTTTTGGGGTCATACATAATTGTGTTTTGCTTGACTGCAGCTCTGTTTCATGTGCTTTTAAAACGACCGTGATTCTGAGTTTTGTGCGTCAGAGCCTTATGTAATTCTTGAAAGAACATTCATAAGTGGAACCTTCAAGAAAATGTTTTCGTCTTGTCATTTTTTACCATTACGCTATGATGGAGTAAAGCTTGGGTAGAGAGATTTATTTTTCAAAAGCAACACTTTCTGTATTACATCTACTTCATACACTATATTTGTTGATTATAAGTTTTGGGACCAAATCATTGAATTCAGGTGTTGGACTCGACCCCTTAATTCCAGTGAAAGGAACTCTTAATGCTTCATCATACCAAGACATTTTGGACAATTTCATGCTCCCAACTTTGTGGGAACAGTTTGGGGATGGCTCCTTCCTGTTCCAATGTGACTGCACTCCAGTGCACAAAGCAAGGTCCATAAAGACATGGACGAGTGAGTTTGGTGTGGAGGAGCTTGACTGGCCTGCACAGAGTCCTGACCTCAACCTGATAGAACACCTTTGGGATGAATTAGAGTGGGGACTGTCCCTGTGATTGATACCTCTGTGGATTGTGTCTCGGTATCTGTGTAGGTAAACATCTTACATTAGAAATACAGTTTACATTAGAAATAGAATCAAAATATGTGAAATTGAAGGACATGCATATTAACCCCAATGAGGAAGTGACATTTCAGGCACAGTAAGACCAAATGTTCTAATATTTTTGCTCCATTTGTGGAAACACATCCTGAAGAAGCCCCTGGTTAGCTAGTGCTCATCCATTTGCACAGTCCTGTTAAAGGCCTGTTCTTTTTCATCTTCATCTGATGGACTTTTATATTTTATAAACAAATTATATTCCTAAACATTGTCCACTGATGAGGCCACTAACGCTGCTTGTAATAACGTTTCAAGGTGAAAACCTCTGTGTGGTTTTAGGAAATCTAGTCACTCTTGGAACTCTGCTTGACCAATCAAATTTAGTGGACTGCTGTATAATCGAATTCCAGGCTCTCCCAAATGGAATTACGAGCTACTTATGGATGAACCTTTTCATAATACAGGCTCTGTCGTGTCCATCTCCACCACACAGAATAATGATGTTTTCTTTTCCATATTTAACAAAAATAGCTTTAAAGTCAAGGATGCTTTAAGTTACTCTCATTTGCTATTTTTTTTATTTTTTTTTTTGTAGAACTTGGGTCATTTTTTACATTTGCTGATCACCAAGTCCCCATGATTTGGCTTCTTAGCTGTGATTTGATTCCATATGATGCATTTCCTTTCAAAACAGGAAGTCAGTGTGAGATCCATGCTGAATTGTGTGACTCTCGTATCCATGGCAAAGAGCACACACTGCTTCTCTTCATCTCATATGACCGAATCTCCCACAAGGATATATTATTTTAGTGTGAGAAATCTGATTTGGAACGCTAGCTCCACCCACTGATGAATATTATTACCATGGCAACCAGTTGCAGGAACACCTATTGCTGACAGTACAGCGACTGGAGAAAGTGCTGTATGTGTGAGCATAGCATGAGGGCCCCACGTTAGTAAAACACTCCTCTCAGAAGCTCCTGACACAAACCCCTCTCTCATCTAAATGAAAACCTTTTTTACTCAGTCAGGTGCTGGCTGGAAATAGGAATAATTCACTGTAGCAGAACCCAGAGTCAGTCTTTTTATGGCTGCTGTTAAAGAGCAGGCCGTGTCAGGGGGACGAGGACGTGTACGTTCTAGAGAACAGTTAGACCATCACAGACTTTTACCAAGAAATGAAAAGACACAGCAATAGTTTTTCACGAATTCGAAAATTAAGATGAGATTTCTCTCTCTCTCTCTCCCCCTCTCCCCCTCTCCCCCTCTCTCTCTCTCTCTCTCTCTCTCTCTCTCTCTCTCTCTCACTCACTCACTCACTCACTCACTCACTCACTCACTCACTCACTCACTCACTCACTCACTCACTCACTCACTCACTCACTCACTCACTCACTCACTCACTCACTCACTCACTCACTCTCTCTCTCTCTCTCTCTCTCTCTCTCTCTCTCTCTCTCTCTCTCTCTTCTCTCTCTCTCTCTCTCTCTCTCTCTCTCTCTCTCTCTGTCTCTCTCTGTCTCTCTCTCTTGCTTTGTCTCTTTCTCTTGCTCTGTTTGTCTCTCTTGCTCTGTCTGTCTCTCTCTCTTGCTCTCTGTCTCTCTCTCTTGCTCTTTCTGTCTCTCTCTCTTTTGCTGTCTGTCTGTCTCTCTCTCTTGCTCTGTCTGTCTCTCTCTCTTGCTCTGTCTGTCTCTCTTTCGCTCTGTCTGACTGTCTGTCTCTCTCTCTTGCTCTGTCTGTCTCTCTTTTGCTCTGTCTGACTCTCTCTCTCTCTTTCTCTCTCTCTGTCTGTCTCTCTCTCTTTCTCTCTCTCTCTCTGTCTCTCTCTCGCTCGCTAGCTCTCTCACTCTCTCTCTCTTTTGCTCTGTCTGACTGTCTGTCTCTCTCTTTCTCTCTTTCACTCTGTCTGTCTCTCTCTCTCTCTCTCGCTAGGTCTCTCTCTCTCTCTCTCTCTCTCTCTCTCTCTCTCTCTCTCTCTCTCTCTCTCGTTTTTGTGTCTCTCTCTCTGTCTGTGTGTGGTTGTTTGTATGTGTATAATCCCTGAGGGACAGGTCCAGAGACTAATTCTGATTCCAGGTACACGTTGTTAAAGGATGTTATCTGTCTGAAACACTAGTGCCTTTACAGAACTCACATCATTTGAGGGACGAGCCAGCGGACTACAGAGTCCCAGAAATGACACTTTTTGTTTGCTGCTCTTGCGTTTATTTTTCTACTTCTGTGCATGTGTGCAAAGCAGAGGGTGAAAGAGAGGGAAGAGAATGAACTGTGAATTAACATCATTCACCTCACAAGAACTCTAGGATTAGATGAAGAACATGGAGGACTGAAAGCCAGCATGTTTCTGCTGTTCAGAAGCACACTCCTGAAATTATTCAACATCTTACACTTTTCTTTTAAATCCAGCATGGCTTTTCCCCATGGAGCGTGCAGACGAAGTAAACAGGGAGTCATTTGGGGTTGTGTAGACGGCGCTTAATAAAAATATTCCTCTGGCGATACCCTATGATGTTTTTATTTTCACTTGAAGAAGAATGTGGTGGCATTATCGTGAATTGAATATTTGATTAAAAACATCCCATTAATCGATGTAATTAGCAGCCTAATTAGCGGAGGCATTTGAAACAAATTGAACGCATGTGGAGGTTTTGTTGTCGACTCTGTATTGTGCAGCGCTAATCAAAGACGACAAAAAATGATATTTGATATTTGTTTAGAAATAATTCAACCAGCATGTTGTTCAGATTTAGAAAGAAAAAATGTTTTCTTTGTTGTGTAGACGTTTTAAACATGTTTTTTGTTTGCATTTGTTTGCTGTAGTTATCATTTGGCACGGCACCGAATTGTGTGGCACACCACGGTGCAGCTTGTCCCCCAGGGTTCGGCGGACATGTAACCTAGATTCCTCAAAGGCTTAAAATAGTGTTTTAAAAGCACAGTAGAGCGCCCTTTCATTTTGTCATCAGTATTTAGAAGTTAACCCGAGGTTTGTGTTAACTGTGCTTTCTCTCTGCAGATCTCCAGATGGCCCTGTACGAGCTCTGCTGGCACGTCGTCCACGGCGGTCTGAAGGTTGACGTGGCTGCCAGCCTTCTGGCTGATGTTACGGTGAGTCTCAGCACTTCACCACTGCCTTATTGAGGTTAGGACCATCTGTTAGGACTTCAGCGTGGGGAAATCTCCTGACGTTCACTGAGCCGCGGGAAAGTGCAGCCAAGAGCAAGATTTAAAAACGGACATGATTGATGCAGAATGATGCTTCACTCCTTCACGATGGGACATTTGTTCCTTTCAAACGCTTCTGAAGGATGTAAACGTACTTGAGGGCTCTTTTTTTTACTTCAGTCACATAGGCAAACAAAATATACTTCAAACAAATTGAGATGTTTATGGACTTCAGTGTCACACAGCGTCTCTTTGTCTCTGCTGAGCCACAGTGTTTTATGTTGTAGATCCGTGCCTCTTCGCTCTGAAGTGAAAGCAAGTCTTAAGCCAAGTGCACACTACAAGTCTTTCAGACTCTGTGTGATCAGATCACGCTGTACGACTTTGTGTACAGTACACAAGCTCTCACACACTACAGATTCCTGACAAAGCGCCCAACCTGATCCCTAAATCCCAATTTTTTTCTCCACGGATATAAACACGAGGGCTGTTTACACAGAAGAATGTAAGAGACAAAACGTGAAGGAAGGAAGGATGGCTTGCTGAGTAGTGAAGACTTCACATACAGAGACTTGCAGTGAGAAAGCAACCTTTCGTTTCCGATGAGGGCTGATGGCCTCCAGAGGTATGAGCATGATCAGGTGTGGCCGTGTTCAAGTCGAGAAAAGTTCTATGCAGATACGGAGAAACTTGGCACAGCGACTACCAATAGGAGTGAAGACGGATGCGTGGTAAAGAGCACACTGCTTCTCCTTCATCTCGTATGATATGCTGATTTTCACAGATGTATGGTTTATAGAAACATCAAATCTCCCTCCAGAATGTTTCATTTTAGTGGCATCAGATCTATAGACCCTTTTTCTGTTAGTAAACATTTTGACGTTTTTTGTGGGAGGAGCTTAGGTGGAGGCAGAAAGATTTCCCAGACCACTTTACAAGCGGTAGTTATCAAGTTTTGTTTAAACAATGACTGGTCAAAATCCCAATTTATCTGACTGTTAGGTCACTTACTGTCCAGGGCCGTGAATGTTGTTTGAAAAAAATGACCTTTTAACAGACGGAACCAGACTGGCCGACTCATACACGCTCAGTCGGGTGTATGGACGACATGACAGGATGACCTCCGGTTGAGTGACCTGACATCTACACCTATCTGATAGAAAAACCGAGCGCTTCTGGCAACTGTGGAAAGGGAGATGACACAAACTGTTTCCCTTGTTTAGTCTTCAGTCATTAGCTACCAGTTAGCTAACTTACACGCTAAAAAGTTAGCATTACATGAGAAATCATTTAACTTGTTCCCCAATTTCTGATGAGATGGGCATGTATAAGAAATATTTAGACACGTATTTAGACACCATAAAGCCAATGGATATCAATAATTTCTTTAACCTTATCTGATATGAAGTGTGCGCTGCAAACGCGAGCATTTTTGATGATTGTTTCTGTCCAGTCCGCTCGTTTTATTGCATTTAACCACAGCTGTCGTCTTTTATTTTTTATTTTATTTTTTTGTCTGGCGATGGAAGCAGGTATGTGATAAAACTTCAAATTGGAGCCTGTACTCTGTCGATTCTGTCACCCGACAGCACAGCAAGATGACATTAGCATTCCTTCTGTAGCTGACTCTTTACTGGTTTGTATTTGTTTGCCTTCGGCTAGCGCTGTGGCATAATCGTGACGTCAAAAAGAGACACAAAAAGGGTCTATTAGGAGTGCTAGTTTATCAGCTCCACCAACTGATCAATGTTATTTCTATAGCAACCAGAAATAGGAACACCTAGTGGTGACTTCATACTCCAGTGACTGGCCACTTGCAGATATAGTCACTGTATGTGTGACTGTAGTTGGTCTGTTCTGCAAAGAGCAATGGCTTTTTTCAGGTCGTCTCAGGGAGGTTTTCATCGCTAGCTTTAGATATCTGTAAAGCTTCTTTGGCCATGTCCACACGAATACGTTTTCATTTAAAAACACATATTTTTCTATCCTTTTTGGCCTTCCGTCCGCACCAAGACAGTCAACGAAACCGTATCTTTTTGAAAACGCTCTCCAAAGTGGATAAATTTGAAAACGGCGTTTTTGCGTCACGGTGTGGACTGTGAAAACGGAGGCTTTCGAAAAAGATGACGCATTTTGAGTCATGTGACCCATTCAGCATACATTCTCGCTTGCTTTCGCAGCTTTATACTCCTGTGTTACTCGCAGAAACAATTCCACCTCACTGTCTGTCCATTTAAAAAAAAGAAAACTCGCCGCTTTTCCTCGACATGTTGTCGCGACGTTTCAAAGAGCTGGAAACGGCAGGTGGAAATGACACAGGTCGAAGCTTCTTACGTTACTCATGCACAGAACAGGGATGTAAACGTTTCCAGACGTTTCAGTGCAGAAACTGTTGAAAACGATAACGTGAACGTGGAGCGTTTCTAGACGAAAACGCCGTTTTCAAATTTATCCGGATTAGTGTAGGGCTGCAGCTGTCGATTATTTTAGTAATCGAGTATTCTACCGATTATTCCATCGATTAATTGAGTAATCGGATAAGAAGTACTTTTTCTTTATTAAAGAGGAATACTAAATATGCAAGAGAAAATAAGACAGGAGGGGGCACGGTGGCTTAGTGGTTAGCACGTTTGCCTCACACCTCCAGGGTTGGGGGTTCGATTCCCACCTCCGCCGTGTGTGTGGAGTTTGCATGTTCTCCCCGTGCCTTGGGGGTTTCCTCCGGGTACTCCGGTTTCCTCCCCCAGTCCAAAGACATGCATGGTAGGTTGATTGGCATCTCTAAATTGTCCGTAGTGAGTGAATGAGTGTGTGTGTGTGCCCTGCGATGGGTTGGCACTCTGTCCAGGGTGTATCCTGCCTTGATGCCCTATGACGCCTGAGATAGGCACAGGCTCCCCGTGACCCGAGTGTAGTTCGGATAAGCGGCAGACAATGAATGAAAATAAGACAGGTCTCTTAAAATGAACAACTAAGTTGTTTCCTATTTAGAAAAATGAAAATAAAATCTAAACCCATTTAGTGCGCTTAATTGACATATTACATTCAAAATACAAATATATAAATAAAAAAACTTAATTACTTAAAAAAAAAAAAAAAAAAAAGGTAAACATAGTACAACCTAAAACAAAATAATAATAATACCTAAACATTGCATTTATGTTGTGCAACTTGATTTTCAAGTTTCAGTCTAACTACAGCTCAAGCGGGACATAAGCCTTTACTGTCTTGCTGAAAGACTTTGTGGCTTTTGTAAGAGGCAAAAATTAGTGGACAGGAAGGTAACCTGGAAAAAGAACAAGAGTCTGTACACATAAAATAAAGAAAAACACATTTTTCTGTAACATGAAATTAGTTATTTGGAGAATAAACCCTCTTAAATCTCTCTGAATATACTGGTGTGTGTGTGTGAGACAGAGAGTGAGGCTATCAACATGAATGACGCTTAGGCTTTCACAAAACTTAGCTCAATTAGGGACATCATAACTAGCCACCATACTGATGTACGGTCTTAAATAGTCACTACATGTAGCCACAATCCACATACATTTTTACGGGCCTTAATTTCAACTAGCAGTCATTGATTTAAGCTTAGTGCGAATGCTAACGTTAGCTTGTGTTGACGCTGTGGACTTAAAGCGGGGACTGTGTGTTTTCGAATGAGATATTGAAGTATGGAACTTGTACTGTTGTAGTACACCAGTTCAATCTTGCAGTAATCACACTGTACTGAGTTTTCTGACTGTTTTTTAGTTTGAAATGATCCCAAACATTTTCTTTGGCCTGAATCTTTTCTCCCCGAGTTTAGCAGGTTGTGCGTCAGTAATAATGGTGAAACGCAGTGCTCTGTGTGTACTTACAGTAAATAGACTAAACAAAGCTTCGAGGCAATAAATTTGCCTCGATTTTTTTGTATTCGAATTACTCGAGTTACTCGAGGAATCGTTTCAGCCCTAGATTAGTGTAGACGTAGCCTTTAGGGCATTGGCGGCTCAGTGGTAGGTTTCTCGCCTACCATGCGGAAGGCACGGCTTCAATTCCCAAACCCCAGCTATTGGATGCAGTGCCGGTCCCAGACCCAGAAAAAAATGGGAGGGTTGCGTCAGGAAGGGCATCTGGTGTAAAACCTGTGCCAAGCTGTGCGGACTGGTTGGTCTGCTGTGGCGACACTGAACAGTGAGCAGCCGAAAGCAACTAGTGTAGACGTAGCCTTTATGGCAGTGGATTTGGATAACAGCGCTATGTAAATAATAATACATTGAACTGAGTGTAGAAAGTTGCTTTTTGCTTCTTTCCCCTCATTGTGTATCAACAGGAACCTTTTGGGTATTACATTTCTTTAAAAAAAAAAAGCAATGTAGGAGCAACATTATTTTTCTCATGTGCTCCCACCCATTTCCATGGATGATGAACTGGATTTAGGATCTTGGATGTAACCAGAATCGAAGCTTATGTCTGTGTTCCTGTAAGATGTCTGTCCTCCAACCACATGATCGTTATGTGACGCACTGTGAGGAAATCACGCTTAGCTAGACAGGTTTGTCTTTGCTCAGATCCTTGCTGTGTTTACTTAGTGTTATCTCTACAGGATGGTAGCTATGGTGAGATTAAAAAGCAAATAAGAATAAATCCACATCGTTTTTTGGTGCCTTATAGTTGACTTGTCTGTGGTTACAACTGGATTTTGTTCACACTGCCACTTAAAGCTCATTGCTAATAACATGAGAGCTGCGATGTTTGTTTTGCTAACAGGCAGTTGAAATGAAATGTTCTTGGTTATCAAAATGATGTCATACTTTATTTCATGGCTAACAGTGCTGCCTGTAGAGGACTGCTGGGAGTGAAATGATTACAGAAATGGTCATAATCACTATATTGTAACCATTGAAAATTGTAGTATATTGAATAACCTGCCCTCAGTGTAGAGGGGTGGGCAGATTACAAGCTCGGACAGATGGAACAAGTTAATTACAGTGCTGGGAAGACAAGGAGGTTGAGAAGACCAAGTGCTTGTAGGATAACCAGTGGTTTGTAGTTAAGTGTGTTTCCTTCATTCATTCAACAACCAGAGGAATAAACCTCCTGGGTATTTATTTATTACTGCATTCATGTTCATACACTGATCAGGCATAACATTATGAGCAGTGACTGGTGAAGTGAATAACACTCATTATCTCCTCATCATGGCACCTGTTAGTGGGTGGGAATTGTGATGGCTAGACGACTGGATCAGAGCATCTCCAAAACTGCAGCTCTTGTGGGGTGTTCCCGGTCTGCAGTGGTCAGTATCTATCAAAAGTGGTCCAAGGAAGGAACAGTGGTGAATCCGTGACAGGGTCATGGGCAGCCAAGGCTCATTGATGCACGTGGGGAGCGAAGGCTGGCCCGTGTGATCCGATCCAACAGACGAGCTACTGTTGCTCAAATTGCTGAAGAAGTTAATGCTGCTTCTGATAGAAAGGTGTCAGAATACACAGTGTATATTATTGTGTTTTTTTTTTTTTTTTTTAACACGCACGAACTGTTGATCGCTTTATTTGCTACCTTTAATATCGAAGTTTCAGGTGTTAGCACTTCCTGTAGTTTGACCTTCTCCCAAATCTGGATTCGGTCAGCTTATGGGAACTTGGTGTGCGTCTCAATCAGCTCTCTAGCCCCCTAGCTGGGGAACACCTGTCTAGAAATAAAGCAGAGCCGAGTGTGCAGTTAGAGGAAAATGATCAACACAGTGGTGTCATGCTCTTCCTCACCCCGAAGTGTTAACTACTGCAGCAATTTCCACATGATTATTATTTTTGAATTTATCAAGACAGTTCTCAGTGGGTACATGGAATGGTTAGGAATGTCTGTGAAACAAGTTACTGTAGCTATGGACACACATTCCCTCACCAGAACCTGTCTTTTCCTCTTGAAGTAAATAAGGCAATCAAACCAAAATCGCTGATACAGACTTCCACAATTTTACAGAAATGTGTTATTGCACAAGACGTCTTTTTTTGTTATTGTCCTGAAAATTTTGGGTTGTTTATTAATGGAGCTACCGTCAGATCTATTGTTACAGGATATCAATCAACACCTCCTGACCAATCCAAATCAATGACGCTTTGGTCTAATCGTCTGAAACACTTTCCACCCCCAGGCAAACAATCCGTTCCATTTCCAGCGATGCAAATGTGCAAAGAAATAAAGTTGACTTCAGGGAGCGAGGGAACATCCTTCACCCGGGGCTGTAGGTCGAAATTAGGTTTGGCGTCAAGCGCCGTGTTCCTTACACGCTGCCGAAAGATGTGAAATGGCTTGTCGCCGAGGTGTCACACACTCATTTAAACTCCGAGATCAGATCTGGAGTGCGTGATTGTTGCAGTTGCTTCTTTCATCTGCGGCGCGGAGAAGCACGAGCACGTCACAGATTGCTGTCGCAGCCGCCGTGACAGTTTCTCAGAGATGATGAAACTTCCGCGCTAAGCAAAGCTGAAATGTGCTGCTGATGGATTACTCGCTTCGATCTGCTTCCTGCCGATGCACTTCTCTGCTTTTCTTTTGGATTAGCTTCATGTGCATCAGTCAGTGTTGAGTCCAGATTCAGCATTTCATTACAAACCAGCGAGTTTTTTTCACTCCGCGCGCACATCAGAAGCCGACAAGGCATTGACGTGACCCTGAGATCACGGTGCTTTAAACCCATCAGTCATTACGCTCTCTGAATTATGTCTAAAAACACATAGCCATGGTGACGTTTTGTTTGGCTTCTTTTTCACCCTGTAATCCTACCCAAGCCTCTGTTCAGATTGTTGCACGTCGATGATGTCTGAGCTGCAGCTTCATATCGGAAAATACGGCTTAGAGAGCAGAGTGACGAGCTGCTGCTTTATGACTACTGTGTGATGTGGCCTCTGAATTGTATTGATTGAGCTAATCCTGATTTTGTTTCTGTTTCAGGAGCTGAGGGAAGAAATGCCTTCTGTTTTAGCCGATGTTTTCTGTGTATTAGGTGAGCCTGGTTGCTCATTTTTATTTTATCGTTCATTTTTCCTAATTAATCAATTATGTAATTTTGAATATCTGGGTTGAGGAAATGATTAAAAAAAAATGTTTCATAAAAAATAAAAACTATGTAAAAGCAATAAATTAATGAATAAACTTAATATTATGACTTTTTAATTTGATAATTGAAAAATCATTCTTTTTAACGGTTTAAGGTTATCTAAATATTAATTCATGAAATTATACATACACATACAATTAAAAATATAATTTATAATATAATAAATATATCAATATAATTAAATTGATTTGAATTTTTTAATTTTTTTAAGTTTAAAGTTTTTTGTACTTTACAACATTTGAGCATTAATATGTATTGATGTCTTTTTCCTGCCTGTAAGCACAGAGGGCAGTAAAAGTGGTCTGCTGTCATATTTATGATTCACTAACCTGTGGGTTTGACTTTAAATGCATTTCTCAATGTTTCTCTTCCACAGTGTTGTGCTAAGTGAAACACTGAGATCCTTTAGTTGTGACACATATAAACTACAGAAGGTGAACTGTTTTCTTAAGCAAAGATCACTACTCGAAGGAAATGTTTTATCCTAACCTCAGAGCAGTTGTAGGTCAGTGGTGTCTCTTCGTGGTGTCTCTACACTTCCCTATCAGCAGGTTGTGGCTCCAAAGCCCAGCACTACCAAGCTGTCCCTTGCTGTTGTGTCCTTAACCTTATTCAGCTCAGTTGAAGTTTGCACCCTGTTAGCGTTTGCCACCAAACCTTTAAAGCTTTGCGGGGATGATCGGCTTTGAATAGGACCGTTTCTGGGCCATTTCTTACTTCTAGCCAAATGAGCAGCAGCCAAACGTGCCGGTGAAGCTTAATGTTGCATGAAAGTAGAATCATAATTTTTTAAAATGGGGGAAGTGGTAGCTCAGTGTTTAAGGCATTTGAATCCCAGGACCAGCAGGCTCCCACCAATAGGTCCCTGAGCATGGGCTTTAACTCATCTCATTTACACAACTGAGCAGATCTGAGTGTAAGTCTCCTGATACGGACGTCTACCAAATCCCGTAATGTAAAATATTTCAATTTTCTTATGGTTTGTAGGAAACGCGTTTAAATTCAAGTGATCTGTCAGGTCCCCTGAACTCCTCTCTAACAGTGTTTAGGCTTAATAATGTTCCTAGACCCTGACCCTGTAATAACAAAATAATTTTGGAGACTGTAAGCCCTTAGCTGCTCTGGATAAGAGCACATGCCGAATCCTGTAAATGGCATAAAGATAATGACTCCATGGAGTCAATAATAAATATAACATCTTGGATAATAATGACTTCCACCTATGTAAAAAAATAAAAAGTTGTAGACACCCTTCCGACATTTAATGGGCCCTACTTTGATAACCACTGATCTCTTGAAGCTGAAAATGTGTACTTTGCAGTGCTTAGTGTTTAGTTGGGGTCAGTTAGTTCACAGTGAGTGGGACTGACTATATAACAATATATACTCATCATAGTCCTCCATGCAGAAGCATAAGTCCAGGTGGTGGAGGTGGACCTGATCCCACACCTCCTCTAACCCCTAATCCTCCTCACTAACCCTTATCCTATCCCATGAGCCACTCTACATTATAGAACAATTTATTTTTCCAGCCTATAGTTGAATCTTATGGTTAGACTAGTCCAGGTAGGAGGAGCCGAGTCAGGTCCGACTCCACCCACTGGACTTTTAGTTCTGCAACACGGTGTACTTTAATACCACGACTATTATCCTTTATTGAGAACGTTACTTTTTATATCCTGGTTACTTTAACCCACTTCTCCTGTGCAGATATCGAGACCGGATGTTTGGAGGAGAAACACAAGCGAGACCATTTTACTCAGCTGGTGGGAGCGTGTTTGGTAAGCAGGTTTGGTTTCCACCTTCTTCTGTCACTGATGCCCTCATTACTGCAGTGCAGCACTGCATCCAGGTTCATACGCTAGTGATCACCACTGTGTGGCAGTGTTGCCCTGTCCACAATGCAAAATCCACCCTGCCTTTCCCAAGTGCTGCAAAACACACAGATGCTTGCAGCTGCCCCCTTGCGATGAATAATTTTCCCTGCGGTGCATACAGAACTCTCGGATTAGCTATGATATATGCGGCTATAGTTTGACCTAATTTCCGTCCGGTTAAACATGTATCTCAAAAAACCTGAGTGTTTTCCCCATGGAGTCACTACAGTTGCATCTTAATTACACGTGAAATGGTTGTGCGAAAGAACTTCAGACATTTAAAGAAGATTTTTGAACAAAGTCTGAAGCCAGAACAGATTTCCAACCTGACTGGCTAATTTCTGCTCTCAGGTGAATGAGTCATAAGACCGCCACTCTTTTCAAAGCGGCTTCAAATGACTGAAAGCAGAGTGCCTATATGCCACGTCTAATTTCATTGCTTCTTCAGGCGTACTTCTCTTGTAGATGTATTGAATGCGACAATTCTGCAGCTGTGTATTTGCTACCACAAGCCACTCGGTGAATTATATATTTTGTTTTGCAGTCTGCCGCTCACTAACTATATCTCTCGCCTTCCCAGTGTTGCGTTTCTGACGCCATCCTGAAAGAGAGGCTTGACCCCGACACGCTCGAGTCCCTCGGCTTGATCAAACAGGCACAGCAGTTCAACCAGAAGATTGTCAAAATCAAGACCAAGCTGTTGTGAGTAATTGAACTGTAATGCATTCTCGCTGTACTCATTATCAAGCTGTCTTCAGCCATATCTTGTGTGTGACTGTGTGTGTGAGCGTGTGAAGGTTTAACGGCCTGATTATTTCTCTGCATCTGTAAATGCGCACATAATAACTCGTGCTTTAGAGAGCAGTGACTGCGCAACCAAATCAGACTTGAACAGAAAGCTGAGGAGAATCCTGCCATGGATCGGGGACATAAAATGCCGGATGCAATGATAAATTTGTCAACACTGTACTTCAGAATTACTAAGTAGCAGTTCTCTGAAATTCAAGCCAAAAGCCATCTATGTTCTTGCTCCAATTCTGAGTTATAATACGTAGATTATCTGGCCAAAAGTTTGAGGACACTCGCATCTGCTGGTTGAGTGACCCATTTCTTAGTTAGCTCACTTTGCTACTATAACACCATCCATTCTTCTTGGAAGGCTTTCCAATAGATTTTAGAGTGTGGCTGTGGGGATTTGTCCATTTTGCCCACAACAGCGTTAGTGAGATCAGGTATTGATGTTGGGTGACCAGGTCTGGGGTGTGGTCAGTGTTCCAGTTCATCCCAAAGGTATTCATTGGGGTTGAGGTCAGAGCTCAACTCGAGTTCTTCCACTCTCATGTCTTCATAGAGCTTACTTTGTACACAGAGGCACTGTCATGCTGGGACAGGTTTTAATTATTAATCCTTAATTGTATGGAAATAAAATCTTAACTACAGCATACAAAGACATTTTAGACAATCGTTTCTAATTTTGTGGCAGTTTGGGGAAGAACCAAATATGTACTGGTTAGTATACACAACACAAGTGTTCAGGTGTGCAGTTCCTCTGTATGTTGCAGGATCATCATGGTATTACTGGGTAGGACCTCTCTCAGACTGCCTCAGTTCTTTGCAATATGGATTTTGTAAGGTGTTGCTTGTTCACCACCACCAACAGCCTGAACTGTTCACACAAGGCAGGTTGGGTCCATGGATTTCAATACCAAATTTTGGTCCCGCCAAATGCATGTCGTGGCAAAAACTGAGATTCATCAGACCAGGTCTTGTTTTCTCAATCTATTTTCCGCAAGCCTGCGATTCCAATTCCAATCCCTGTCTTCTGCCTCAAGGTTGGACATTTTGTGCTGACCGTGGGTGTAAAGAGGGCTTATTTGAATTATCGTAGCCAGCTTGAACCTTCTCTGACTATGTTCAGCAAAAAAAAAAAATCAGGATGATTTTCCCAGTGTTATCTGCAAAGAGCCAGCATATGTGCAGGTTTTCATTCCAATCAAGCTTTAGCCACAACCGATTCCTCTTTGTTTAGCTTTCAGCAGACTCAGGTGTGGCTTCTGCTTAGTTAGAATGAAATCCTGCACCTTCACCGTCTCTTTCTGGGTAAGATTGGACACCCCTTGACCTCCGCATGGATCCAAGATGATCAGCATTTTCTAAAAATGCTTAAACCATCCTTGCTCTCACCAGCAGCCTTGCCATTTCCTCAGCTCTTTCCTTGTTCTGATGTTTGATTTTAAGGCTATCTGCATGACTTGTGCATTGCTCTGCTGCTTATTGGATTACTGCAGGAATGAACAGGCGTTCCTAATAAAGTGGTGGAAGGCCATGGTGGCCGCTGTATAAATCAGACTTAAGGTATGAAAACTTTTGATCCATCGCCTTAATTAGCAAAATGAATTTATACCAGCACCAGGACGACAATTAGGCTAAAATTAGTGGCCTTTTAAATGACTGAAAATTGGCACATACAGATGACAAGTGACGAATGAAAGGAACGAATGTGAAGCTGGCTGGCTTTCAACAGGACCTGTAACTAAAATGCGGTTTGTATTTAGATCTGCGGGAAAGTCATCTGCTCACTGGACAGGTGACTCATGACTACTGATCAGGTGACAGGAACAAAATCCAGCTCCTTGCTAATCTACAATTTAATTAGTGGTTCTTAGCCAATCATAACATACTACATACACTCTGTTGCCAAAAGGTTTGGGACGTCTGCCCTTGCATGCACATGAATGTAATATGGAGTTGGCCTGCCCTTTGCAGCTATAACAACTTCAACTCGAGGATTTCCACAAAGTTTAGGAGTGTGTTTGCGGGAATTTTTGACCATTCCTCTAGAAATGCTTTTGTGAGGTCAGGCACTGATGTTGGACGAGAAGGCCTGGCTTGCAGCCTCTGCTCCAATTCATCCCAAAGGTGTTCTATCGGGTTGAGGTCAGGAATCTGTTCAGGCCAGTCAAGTTCCTCCACACCAAACTCGCTCATCCATGTCTTTATGGACCTTGCTTTGTGCACTGGTGTGCAGTCATGTTGGAACAGGAAGGGGTCATCCCCAAACTGTTCCCACAAAGTTGGGAGCATGAACTTGTCCAAAATGTCTTGGTATGCTGAATCATTAAGAGTTCCTTTCACTGGAATTAAGGGGCCGAGCCTAACCCCTGAAAAACTACACCTGAATTCAATGATTTGGAGGGGTGTCCCAAAACTTTTGGCAATATAGTGTATTTTTACTGGCATACCTGTTAGCTTTTTGTTAAGCTGTTACTAATGACGCTTGCGTGAATGAAATCTTCAGCCATTGTACCGCCTCAGGGTTTATTTTTGCTCTACAGACATCCACCAAAGAGAGAGAGAACTTTTCTACCAGCCGGTTTGGCATGGCTTGGTGTATTACCCATAATCCTCCATGTTGACTCTATTTTTCACCACCACACGAGCCGGACCTAAGAACCCGTGCTGAATTTGGTTACTCTTCTTTGGCCTGGTACCAGCGTGTCAAGTTAAAAATATCTCAGCCTTTCGACTATTTCCGAGGCAACATCACAATTTTATACCACAGTTTAATGTTGCTTATCGTAGCTCACTAGTAAATTTCATTCGGTGATCCAAGTAAAATCCGCTGTCTTCAAGTTGAGGTCAATTTCCTGTGCACTTGGTTTGCATCCTACACTGCATGTTCTAGCAGTAGCAGCTACAAACCAGAGGAATCATAACAAAATCACTTCAGCTGCAGTCGAAAGGTACATCTCTATATATACCTGGCACGATGCATATTCTGATAAATGTGGATTTTTCCCAGAACATTCTGTACAAGCATCAGACGGTAATGAAGCGCACACACAGGATGTTAACGCATGTGAGTGTCTCAGACCCCCTACAGCCTGCTGGTGCTGGGGTTTTAAATAGCAGAAGAACAGAACAGGATATGGAAACTCAGTGCTAACATGCTGGCTTTCTCAGGCACTCTGACGAAGAATAGGTATCTAAGAGATTTTCTTGCCATCTTTAAACATCCAGCTCGCATTGTCTGGTTAGCTTCGTGTCCCTCATGCACTTTTTGTGACCCCAAACTGAGCAGTTCACTTCTCCAGCTCAAGTTATGGAAATCAAAAGTGTTCTTCACAAGAATACTTTTGAGCAGCTTCACAAGTGTGACATGGGCTTCTCACCACTACAATGGTGCATAGTGTAGAGACTTTTAAGCTTCAGGTTTAAAGTATGATTGATTTTTTTTTTTTTCTTTTTTTTTTTTTTTTTTTTCTTTCCTCCCCTCCTTCATTCCTTCCTCTTGCCTGTGCAGCCATTTGTTTGTTCGATAAAGTGCTATATCTTGTGTCTGGGTGAGGGGGTAAAGTTTACCAATTAAAACCTGTGACTGAGATGGCAAATTGAATTTATTAGTTGTCTAGTAGTTCTTTCGGCTGCTCCCTGTTCAGGGCCGCCACAGCGGATCATATGGTCCGCTTGTTTGGATTTGGCACAGGTTTCACGTCGGATGTCCTTCTTGACACGACACTGCCATTTTATCCAAGCTTGGGACCGGCTCAGAGAGTTTCAGTCGTCTAGTGCGAAAGGTAAAGAATAAATTTAAAGCCTAATTTTTAAGCTTTCTCTTTTTTTTTTTTTTTTTTTTTTTTTTAAATATATAAATGTGTTTGTTTAGAAAAGGGAAGGCATCACCGAACACTGCTCTGCTCCTGCACTCTAGCTTTTGTTCTGTGAGAATCTATTGCTGGTGCTAAGAGTCTGGTAGTTTGGTGCATGGCTGCTGGAGCCAGACGTTATTGCTCCACTTTCTGCTTCACGCCGACTTGTCAGAAGGGGGAAAGTGTTATAAAATAGAAATGTTTCTTGTAATCTCTTGTCTTGCCACGTGTTACCACTTTGATTTGACGACTGCAAGGCCTCTTAACTTTTTTCATTTATTGTATTGTCTTCCTCTGTCGCGTTTGTCTTGTTTCCTTTTCCGAAGCGCTGCCTTGTGTGTGAGTGTCAGGAAAGTGCTGCAACTCTGTAATTTGCCCGCCACCTCATTTTCTTTTATACGCAACGCACTCCACAGGGCTTCCACTGACAATGATTAATTTCACGCCTTTGTGTCGGTCTGTCTCTTAGAGTTCTTATCAATTTTGGAGTGCTTTCTGCACTGGAAGGCTCGGTTACCTCTCTGAATGGGGCTGTGCTTGTCATTTACCTCCCTATACCACGCATGAGCACACTCGCTAACTGTTAAATGTGCAGAAATTGCTGGAGAAATAAATTCTTCACATCGTCTTTGGTTCAGCTCTGCTCGCAAGTCTAGTGTGTGTTCGTTTTTGCCCCAAAGGCAAGAAATTACATTCACTGCGACTGATTGGCTTCTGTTTTGCAGAACAAACTCGTCTAAAAAGTGCTGATTTGGCGCCATTAGAGCCAGTTCCCTTTTACTGCCTGCTGAATCTGATCAGGAAAAGCTGAAATGTTTTTTATATTGAAATACACCAATAAGCCATATCATTAAAACCATTTACAGGTGAAATGAAGGTCATTGAATATCATGATCTCGTTTAGGGCTGCAGCTATTGATTATTTTAGTAATCGAATATTCTACCGTTTATTCCATCGATTTAATCAAGTAACCGGATAAGAAGTACATTTTCTTTATTAAAATATTACTAAATATATACTAAAATACTAAATATGCAAGAGAAAATAAGACGGGTCTCTTAAAATGAACAACTAAGTTGTTTCCTATTTAGAAAAATTTAAATAAAATCTAAACCCATTTAGTGCGTTTAATTGACATATTACATTCAAAATACAAATATATAAATAAAAAAACTTAATTACTTAAAAAAAGTAAACCGTACAATCTAAAACAAAATAATAATAATTATAATAATACCTAAACATTGCATTTATGTTGTGCAACTTAACTTTCAAGTTTCAGTCTAACTACAGCTCAAGCAGGACATAAGCCTTTACTGTCTTGCTGAAAGACTTTGTGGCAAAAATTAGTGGACAGAAAGGTAACCTGGAACAAGAACAAGTCTGTACACAAAATAAACACATTTTTCTGTAACATGAAATTAGTTATTTTGAGAATAAACGCTCTTAAATGTCTCTCTACATACTGGTGTGTGTGTGTGACAGAGAGAGAGTGAGGCTATCAACATGAATGACACTTAGGCTTTCACAAAACTTAGCTCAATTAGGGACATCATAACTAGCCACCATACTGATGTACGGTCTTAAATAGTCACTACATGTAGCCACAATCCACATACATTTTTACGGGCCTTAATTTCAACTAGCAGTCATTGATTTAAGCTTAGTGCGAATGCTAACATTAGCTTGTGTTGACGCTGTGGACTTAAAGCGGGGACTGTGTGTTTTCGAATGAGATATTGAAGTATGGAACTTGTACTGTTGTAGTACACCAGTTCAATCTTACAGTAATCACACTGTACTGAGTTTTCTGACTGTTTTAGTTTGAAATGATCCCAAACTTTGAAAACCTTCTGCCGTTTTCAGGTGTTTTTCATGTTTTAGGCTTGGCCCCAGTCAGGCTTTACACACTGGTACTGAATCACTTGAATTTGTGTTTTTAAGAACTGACGGCAACCAACACTGGCCCCAGACTTGCATATGCAGGAGCTGTGATGTGAGATGAGAGCTAAATCAAGTGAAGGACAGATGTTTTTGAAACAAAGCCAGTTTGTATGTTCTCCTCATACACTATATTGCCAAAGGTTTTGGGACACCCCTCCAAACCATCGAATACAGTTGTTTTTCATTTTTAAGGCTTGTCCCCTTAGTTCCAGTGAAAGGAACTCTTAATGCTTCAGCATACCAAGACATTTTGGACAATTTCATGCTCCCAACTTTGTGGGAACAGTTTGGGGATGACCCCTTCCTGTTCCAACATGACTGCACACCAGTGCACAAAGCAAGGTCAATAAAGACATTGAGTGAGTTTGGTGTGGAGGAACTTGACTGGCCTGCACAGAGTCCTGACATCTTTGGGATGAATTGGAGCAGAGACTGTGAGCCAGGCCATCTCGTCCAACATCAGTGCCTGACCTCACAAAGGTGCTTCTAGAGGAATGATCAAAAATTCCCATGAACACACTCCTAAACCTTGTGGAAAGCCTTACCAGAAGAGTTGAAGCTGTTATAGCTGCAAAGGGATGGATAACTCCATATTCATGTGCATGTAAAGGCAGACATTCCAAAATGTTTGGCAATATAGTGCAAGTCTGAATAAATTAGCCTTCATTATGCATCATACGACTCATTTAAATGCTAACTAAAAGCAATTCTGCTCAGTTTTTCAGTTAATTTCTTTGCCTTCATAACAAGCAAACAATAAAAGGTCGAGGAACGTCATCTCAAACACAGCACAGAGTCGGGCAAAAGATGCTTCCATTTAGTTCACTGAGCTTTTATGCTCTGCGAAACATATATACAAGCTGAATTAAAAAATCTAAATAGTCCTATTGGACTGAAAAGGAGCCATGTTGCTGTCTCACTACTGGGAAATGAACTTGACCAATATGGTGGTCAATAATGTTAAATACTTGATGCTTTTGTAATGAATATATGGTTTATTGTGCAGTCTGAAAGTAGCTGACAGTAAAGAGCCACTCAGGCTCCCTGCACTGCTGTTGTACAGGCTGTACACACATGTGGAATAAAAAAAAAATGCCCGCTCCGTTATAGCAAACCACACAAAGAAAGCAAACTGTGCTGCTGGTGCAAGTTATTGTAGCTTTTTATAGGCTTAACCTGTCGCTTTGGAACTGCAGCCAATACCACAGCGCTGGAGGACTCTGAAAGCTGATTGGTGATTTAATATAAACCTTTAAGGTGAATTTATAGGGGGTTAAAGGATTTGTTCTCATATGTTGTTTCTATAGACATTATTTGTGAGGAAATATTAAAGATAGATAGATAGATAGATATTCTTTATTGATCCCATGAGGGAAATTAGTGCTTTTTTTCCTTCAGTGTTAAACACTTTGTAAAAGTCAGAGGTAAAGCTATTTATGTTTTCAGATATGGGATGGTGGAAGAGAGGCCAGAAATAAGGCAAACAATGACAGGAAATTATAATTATTATTTACAATTATTATTAATTATATTTTACAATTAATTATTATACAAATAATTATACAATTATTAATATTATTATATTATTTAATTAATTATTATAATTATATTATATACAAATGACAGAATTATAAATGAACAGAAATATCGTTCCTTCTTAAAGAATTGGAGTGCTGTGGTTTTATCAGGAATAAAGCACCGCTGTACATACTGAAATAATGAACTTTGTCATACATGGTTGTTGATTATTTTCCTATAAGCGCCTGCCCTGTCCTGTTTTACTCCTTATGTAGTGAACAAACCATCAGATCAGCTTTCCTGAGGATTTCTGCTTGGCCGTCGTTACGAGATCTGCTATTAAGCCGTCTAAAATAAATAAATACATGAATCTGTGCTTCTGTCACCCTCACAATCTCTCTTCACCTCTCTTGCAGTTATAAACAACAGAAGTTCAACTTGTTGCGCGAGGAGAACGAAGGCTACGCCAAGCTAGTGACAGAGCTGGGCCAAGATCTCACAGGAAACGTCACCAGCCATCTTGTTCTGGAGAGCATCAAGTCTCTAATAGGTACCGAGCTCTTTATTACACGCCACTCGACCCATAAGCTCCACTTGCTTTTCACTGCCTGGTATTATCTCGAACCTCATGTATCTTCCCTTCCATCGATCGGTAATAAATTTCTCCCTCGTCTGTAATAGAGGCCCTGACCTGCAGTAATTACAAAATCATAAGCAGAAGTAATCTGTCCCGATGAGAAACACTCACTGATGCAGCCACTAATTCAGTGTGTTGCTTTCAACTTTGTAATGTTATTACTTCCATCGCTGTGAGCTGTAGGTTACTTCACAGAACTTGACAGATTAGAGCTGCTGCTGTGTTCTGCATTCATCTCTACAGATTTGTCAAAGCAGTATTTTTTGCACAGATTACATTTCTGATGCCAATCCATTAGCTAATCCACTCTTTAGTGATATCTATCCTTTATCTGTGCAGGATGTTTCAACTTGGACCCGAACCGCGTGTTAGACATCATTTTGGAAGTGTACGAGTGCCGTTCGGACCAGGACGAGTTCTTCATCCCTCTGATCAAGTCGTACATGTGTGAGCACCAGACCCTGTGCCACATCCTTGGCTTCAAGTTCAAATTCCATCAGGTGAGCATCAGTGTCGTTTACGTTTGCAGAAGAAAACCTGCACATAAGCAGGATATGATTTCCAGACATATGTACATCTCTAGTAATTATGACCGATTTATACGGGATAAGTGACTTCTTGCTGAACATTCCATGTTTACTACCTATATCCAAGCACTAGTAGGTCACATGACCTTAATCAGTCCCTTCAGGATTTTTTTTTTTCCCTGATTTGCAGAAATATTTCAGTAATATTCGGAGGAGCTTGCAATTTATTTAAATTTTTTTTTCAGATTTTCTCATTAATTCACGGTCGTCAAACATGAGTACAGCTCTCATCGCTTCTCTTACAAGTCCTTACAAACAATATAAAGATTTTATTTTTCTGCAGGTTTTTTCCCCACCGGACATGATGGATTATATCGGATATAACATCAGAATTCTGGCTTTATTTCTGCTGCTGATTCTTTAACTTTCCACTGTTTGTCAGAATTACTAACGTGAACGATTTAGACAAGACTATTGTTGAGTTAGTTTTAAAATAAAGCTGCTGTATTTGTCTGGTTTCGAATTGAAAATTCGCGTCACATACACAATCATACACAGTATGAAATTTTGTGAAATTGGCTAAAATGAAGAATAAAAATATCCTATAAAAGTTCGATAGAATGACGATAGAAATACAAGTGCATCTTAATAAATTAGAATGTTGTGGAAAAGTTCATTTATTTCAGTAATTCAGCTCAAATTGTGAAATTCGTGTATTAAATAAATTCAATGCACACAGACTGAAGTAGTTTAAGTCTTTGGTTCTTTTAATTGTGATGATTTTGGCTGAAATTTAACAAAAACCCACCAATTCACTATCTCAACAAATTAGAATATGGTGACATGCCAATCAGCTAATCAACTCAAAACAACTGCAAAGGTTTCCTGAGCCTTCAAAATGGCTTTGATTGGTTTGGTTCACTAGGCTACACAATCATGGGGAAGACTGCTGATCTGACAGTTGTCCAGAAGACAATCATTGACACCCTTCACAAGAAGGGTAAGCCACAAACATTCATTGCCAAAGAAGCTGGCTGTTCACAGAGTGCTGTATCCAAGCATGTTAACAGAGAGTTGAGTGGAAGGAAAAAGTGTGGAAGAAAAAGATGCACAACCAACCGAAAGAACCGCAGCCTTATGAGGATTGTCAAGCAAAATCCATTCAAGAATTTGAGTGAACTCCACAAGGAATGGACTGAGGCTGGGGTCAAGGCATCAAGAGCCACCACACACAGACGTGTCAAGGAATTTGGCTACAGTTGTCGTATTCCTCTTGTTAAGCCACTCCTGAACCACATACAACGTCAGAGGCGTCTTACCTGGGCTAAGGAGAAGAAGAACTGGACAGTTGCCCAGTGGTCCAAAGTCCTCTTTTCAGATGAGAGCAAGTTTTGTATTTCATTTGGAAACCAAGGTCCTAGAGTCTGGAGGAAGGGTGGAGAAGTTCATAGCCCAAGTTGCTTGAAGTCCAGTGTTAAGTTTCCACAGTCTGTGATGATTTGGGATGCAATGTCATCTGCTGGTGTTGGTCCATTGTGTTTTTTGAAAACCAAAGTCACTGCACCCGTTTACCAAGAAATTTTGGAGCACTTCATGCTTCCTTCTGCTGACCAGCTTTTTGAGATGCTGATTTCATTTTTCAGCAGAATTTGGCACCTGCCCACACTGCCAAAAGCACCAAAAGTTGGTTAAATGACCATGGTGTTGGTGTGCTTGACTGGCCAGCAAACTCACCAGACCTGAACCCCATAGAGAATCTATGGTATTGTCAAGAGGAAAATGAGAAACAAGAGACCAAAAAATGCAGATGAGCTGAAGGCCACTGTCAAAGAAACCTGGGCTTCCATACCACCTCAGCAGTGCCACAAACTGATCACCTCCATGCCACGCCCAGTTGAGGTAGTAATTAAAGCAAAATGAACATACTTTCCAGAAGGCCAACAATTCACTAAAAATGTTTTTTTATTGGTCTTATGAAGTATTCTAATTTGTTGAGAAAACACCAGGACAATTCAGACAAACCGGAAAAGGTAGGTATAGTTTGCGAATGGAATTCTTATGGCTGATTGGACGAGACATCGGTCGCTCAAGATATACAAGAAGTAGGAAATTGTGTAGCTAACTTTATTTCTTGTACATGTGTGGAGTTCTGCGTTCACTTTAAATCTCTCTCAAAACATTTATATTTATAAGAAAATGGAATTCTTTCAGCGCTCCTTTGAGGAAGGACGTTCAAAATGACATGATTTTTGGATATACTGATAGCGTATCATGGCATAAAGATTAGTTTGCAATGTCTATAAACACACCTAAAGAAAAATAGGTATGTTTCGAAGACCAAATTATTCCAGAGTAAACGATGTAAGGAGCGTTATAAGAGCAAAGCTGCATTCATATACACGTGAAACAACTTTGTACTGCTGCAGCCAGCTGTACCACATGTCTTGAGTGACCAATGTCTCTTAAATCAGTGGTAAGAATTCCATTCACAAACTGACATTACTCATGTTTATGATTAAAACTAGTCCAATCCAAGCACTGTGGAAGCCTCACTGTTTATACAGCTACAGGAATAGCACCAGAGGTGGCTCTACAACAGCTTAAGGGACTCAAAGTACCAAAAAAAGTCTCTATCATTTGTTTAGTCACCAGTGGATCCAGTACTAACGGTTTCAGACGTCTGGTTATTATCTTAAGGAACCACCGGCTCATGGAGTTCATCAGTCTGTTGCTTTTACAAGCACAAGCAGTGATTTTATTTATTTACACTATATTGCCTAAAGTTTTGGGACACACTTCCAAATCATTGGATTCAGGTGTTCCAATCACTTCCATGGCCACAGGTGTGTAAAATCAAGCACTTAGGCATGCAGACTGCTTCTACAAACATTTGTGAAAGATGGTGGTCTTATAACAAAGTGGAATCAACTCATGCTTCTCTCAATCTGATGGATGAGTCTGGGTTTGGCGGTTGCCAGGAGAACGGTACTTTCCTGACTGTGTTGTGCCAAGTGTAAAGTTTGGTGTAGGGGGGGATTGTGGTGTGGGGTTGTTTTTCAGGGCCCTTAGTTCCAGTGAAAGGAACTCTCAATGCTTCAGCATACCAAGACATTTTGGACAATTTCATGCTCCCAACTTTGTGCGAACAGTTTGGGTATGGTCCCTTCCTGTTCCAACATGACTGCACACCAGTGCACAACGCAAGGTCAATAAAGACATGGAGGAGCGAGTTTGGTGTGGAGGAACTTGACTGGCCTGCACAGATTCAGCCTGAGTCCTGACCTCAACCTGATGAAACACCTTTGGGATGAATTAGAGCGGAGACTGCAAGCCAGGCCATCTCGTCCAACATCAATGCACAAATGTGCTTCTAGAGGAATGGTCAAAAATTCCCATAAATACACTCCTAAACCTTGTGGAAAGGCTTACCAGAAGAGTTGAAGCTGTTATAGCTGCAAAGGGCGGACCAAGTCCATATTACATTCATGTGCATGTGAAGGCAGACGTCCCAAAACCTTTGGCAGTATAGTGTATTTTTATTTATTTGCATTTTTTTTCAGCAGAAAAATCTGAACAAACACCAGCACGTTTCGGTCATTAACTCGTGTGCATTGTGTGTAGTGTGCCAGCGCTGTTAGTAAGCCATTTTCCTGCACTGAACAGAGCTAATGATGCTGTAGAATTTCAGTCCACGTTTCCAAACCGCATACATTTTTGTGCCTCATTTATTGAGCAAACACGAATAAACTCATCCCACTGACTTGTACATTCTTTTGAGTTAAACAAGCACAAGTCACATTACACAAAAAGGGTTTTAGTCGGTGCTAACATCATGGGTATTCGAAACTAGTATACCGGAGGAGGAGCTGCAGATGAGCTGTACTGACACGAGCGCAGATATTAAATTGTGTAGTTTTGTGTGTTGTACATACAGACATGTTTATTAATCCGGCCAGGATTTTGTGATTGCAGAAATGAATGAAAAATCAAGCAAACTTGGAAGCCTGCAATTTTTCAAATTTTTTTTTCGCACATTCAGCGCACACATGCTTTCAAAATAGTGGTTTAAAAGAAGTACCCTGTGCTTGCAGCTTCACTTCAAATACGAAATAACTTGCAATAAAATCAGGCATATTGTTTGGCAAAAATAATAAAATAAAACACTCTAATTTACAATATTAAAACAATAAATAAATAATAATATAATTATATAATTTACTTATATAACTAAATAATTATTAACTATAGAATTATAATTTATATAATTATTAAATAATAATGTCAATATTAATTCACATCAAATTTTGCATTTGCTGTAAGGATATTTAGCTGTCTCTTAATAAAACACTGAAATCTCCCTCCCCGTGCTAGTTTTAACAAAGCAGCTGTGATCAGGCAGCAAAAGCCGCTTATGAAATTACAAGGAATTACGAGGTTTTACCATTAAAACGGCTATTTAACGACTTAATTAGAAAGCACATGAAGATATTTTTGAGGCCTGACCGAAGGATTAAAAACGTGGACTGAAGCAAAGGCTTCAGCTCAGCAGCTGTAACCAAAATGGGATAAAAACTACACTGCACCTTGCCTGGAGAGTTCTCTGAGGCAGTACAGTACAAACGTTACAAAATGTCTGGCATTATTTTTATGTAACAGGACAGATTTCTTTTAAATATCCTGAAGTGACTTATTGTGTATTAATCATGATGGCTTTTACTGTTTGCTGTTAGGTTTAAAGGCCGTGTCATGTGCATTAACATGCCTCGTTCTCTCCTCAGGAACCAAACGGAGAAACACCATCGTCTCTGTACCACGTCGCCGCTGCTCTTCTCCAGCACAATCTAATCGTCCTGGAGGATCTCTATGTACATGTACGTGATGCTTTCTGTCTCTTAACGGCTTTTTCCCAACCAAGATGCAGATGATGTCATTTTTCAGTGTTCAACGAGGAGCAGGAAGTAGCAATTTATGCCGGGAATCAACTAAATAGAAATACTCCTTTTTTAATTCCTACTTGTCCCCTTTTGATGTGTGCGCTACAGAAGTCATTCCCCTAGCATATGCAGTGAATTATTGTAGAGATGTACAGGATTAGTAGCACCTTTTAAAAGAATAATACGCACAGTAAGTCAGCTCTTGTTGAAAGCACAAGCTGTGGCCAAATTTGAACCTAGTTCTAATAAACAAGTGGAGAAAAACAATTACTGTGTGAAATATGTAATTATCTTATTATATTACTATTGTTATACACCGATCAGGCATAGCATTATGAGCACTGACCGGTGAAGTGAATAACACTGATGGTGAACCGGCGACAGGGTTGAGGCTTATGGGAAGCGGAGGCTGGCCCGTGTGGTCCGATCCAACAGACGAGCTACTGTTGCTCAAATTGCTGAAGAAGTTAATGCTGGTCCTGATATAAAGGAGGCAGAATGCATGATGGGTCAGGGCTGTTTTGGCAGCAAAAGGGGGACCAACACAATATTAGGCAGGTGGTCTTAATGTAATGCCTGATCGGTATTTAATAAAAGGCCAATAATTATGGAGGGCATATAGTAAGTGTTCTGTCTAGTGGCAGACTTTTAATCCTCTAATAAAGTATAAACATCTCAAACTTTTAACTGGATCTTCCTGTCCTTCAGAGTGGCATTCTGATCATGGAAATGGGGATTATGTCCAGGCACCAAGCTTTAGGTTTTTATTTTTTGTTGCTCTAGCTGCTCCCGCTGGACTCCAGCATCGTGGAAGAGCACAAAAGGGAGATCCTGGAGGCCAAGCAGATCGCCCGCAAGCTCACCATGGTGGTGGTGCCGTCAGAGAAGAGCGACGACAAAGAAAAGGAGAAGGACAAAGAAGAGGAAAAGAATGAAAAGGTACTCGCACCTCGCAAGTCTGTGCTTCATTCTGCAGGCCAGTGTTCTTACTGTCCTGATAATCTGGCACGATATGCTTCTGAGAGAATGCTGTGTTTTGCCAGCATTGCTGTGAGATTAATAACTCAGTTGTATGTGATGTATTATCTGGGGATGCACTTATTGCAGGCTGAGTACGAGCACGTGTGTATTCGTGTGAAAACATGCACTAGGCTCACATCATGCCATGTCGCATCGTATCAGATTCTGTACAGGAGCTTAATATTATTTCTCTGCTTTAAAACTGATCACATCTAAAGACCCAGAGACTTGAAGGATGCCCTGATCAGCCACATGGTGGCGCTACAGCGATCAAAACTACAAAAAATGACAAAAATGGCCTTAATTTTTGTGCTCAAGAGTCTCATATCAGTGGAAGGTTTGGCTTAAGACGAACAATTTCATTTCCATTCTGAATGTTTTTTCCATTTTGATTTATTTCCCCTCCTAGAGCATTTGTTGAACTTCACCAAGCTCAGATCATTTTCAGACAATGCAGACTAAATTTATTCAGATATTTTGATATAAAGCAGCAGCAAATATGATGGTGGGCAAAATTAATGAGCGGTTTCAGAGGCTTCAGAACGCTTTGACCTTAATGAACAGTTTCAGAACAGCACCACCTACTGCTCATGGAATATGAAATATTGTTGTTTTTGCTTCTAACCTCTGTACAATTTGTCCTGTGGTTTCTTTAGATTCGGGGAGGCATACCAAGTCGAACAATACCTTTTTTATTCTGTCGGCCATTTTGGGAGGATGCCTCAGTATGGCAACTTATAAACACATTAGTGTATTGTTATGAACCTTGTTGTCTTGGTCCATTTTAAACGCTTGCTAAATAATACACACTATCCTTTTACACGTATAATTCATATTCGTTCCTAAAGTGCCTGGACCCTAGTAATTGCTGCTCCGTTACACGCATGTTGTTCTTGATAAAATATAATTAAATGCCTGGACTCAGTATCAGTCTTTTTATCGCTGCATTTGCAGAGGTCATCACAGGAACTGAAAACAGATACACTTCTCAATCAGCTCTGAGGTATGATTAATGGAGTGAGAGAGGGTACAGAAATTTATTTATTTGTTTTCTTCGTATTAATACAATTAGAAAAAACTGAGTGCAATCCCCCGAATGATAACTTCTCCCTCCTCCTGAGGATCGTATTGAGAAAACACAATGCACGACTAACATAATACCTTTCTGTAATAGCCATTTAATCCCAGAGTTCCTTAATTATAGGATTTAGAGTCAGCGGCTTCTTCTGGCCTTCATCAGTCAGGGCCGTGCTGCAGCGAGAGACTGCGGGGACTGAGCGTGCTGCTTTTTGAGCGGAGTCACCGGTGTAGAGCAGCACCTCATTAAACACGCGAGACAGGGCCAGCATGTGATCAGATCCACATCTGCACGAACACAGACAGAGACACGCACTCACTGGTGCTTGCCGCTTTGTGTGCGTGCCCGCAGCGGGCTGGCGCGAGCATCAGGTTTAAGCTTTGCAGGACGGGTTGGGCTAATCAATGCCTGCAGTGCTCTTCAGCCACCCAAGTTAATTGTTCTGCGGTAGGTCGTTGGCGTTCTTGTTTCAGCGGTGCGTGTTTCGAATAGATTGGCTCCTTGCCTCACGCCGATTGACGAGGGGAGGTTTCGATTGTGTTTATTTAGCCCAGAGTCCCCTGGGCCCAGGTAGACTACTGCTTATTGCACAGTATGTGCATTTGTCTGAGCGCGGTGTAAGGCTCGTACTTCACAGCCTCCGCTTTTCTTTCAGGACCAAGTAAAAATAAAAACTCTAATGCGTAAATCAATCCTCAGCACTTCCTAATGCTCACAGGACATAGCCATTTGTAAAGGAGTAGCTCCCCTCTTCACCTCTTTCTTTCATTTCTCTTTCCAGCCTCCCAATAACCAGAAACTGGGCTTGCTCGAGGCGCTGTTGCAGATCGGAGACTGGCAGCATGCACAGAGCATCATGGAGCAGATGCCACCCTTCTACGCCACCTCGCATAAATCCATAGCTGTAGCACTGTGCCAACTGCTGCACCTCATCGTGGAGCCTCTGTACCGCAGGTACAAAACACACACACACACACACACTCACACAAAAGAGTAGTAACTGAATCAAGCCTTTTATTTTAAACTGAATATCTGAATAAATGTCAATACAAACTAACACTTTATAAATGTGACCGACTTAATTATGGAAAAGAAGCTACATAAATATATGTTTAGTATGTAATCAGTTTTTCCGTGCAGAATTGAATGCGCTCTGTGCATGCTGTCTGAATCAGTGACTGGGAGACATGTTGTAATTTTATTTTCTGTTTATTAATGTTTCATAATAAGAATCTGACTATACTCATTTGGTCACTGCTTTTAGATGTATTTAAATTCCTCATTAAACCCCACGCATCCCTATAGCTTATTGTATCCTAAACATAGACTGTATTACAGCTGAAAAGCTGCTTGCTGCTCGATTTCTGTTTTGAATCTGCACACTAATTCGAGTTGTTGTCGCAGAGCCGCGGTCCCTAAAGGTGCTAAAGGTGGCGTGTTGAAGCTGCTAAGGAACAGGCAAGCTCTTCCTCCTGTCGAGAGTTTCGAGGATCTCTCCAAGGACGTGTTCACCATGCTGGGCTACCTGGGCCCACACCTCTCCCACGACCCCATCCTGTTCGCCAAGATCGTGCGTCTGGGCAAGAGCTTCATGAAAGAGGTGAAACAGTGTTGTAGACCGGTGTGGAATTAGCAGGCACACATATAAAGCTGAATATATATCACAGTATATTTGTTAAAATAACTTAATGAAGCAAACGATCAGAGCGGTGATATGAAACTGCAGTGTAACTTTGTGTTTTTACTTCTCTTAAATGGACCAAAAATCATTTTCTTTCTGCTTGCTACATTAGGTAATATGTGTTTAATAAATAATCAGGAGATAAGACATAAATAATGAGCTTAATATATTAATAATAGCCCTGGTATTAAATAATAAATTAAAATAAAATAAAACATTTCTATTTTAAACATCAGCACTATCTTGGCAAGTAAAAATATCTAGAATGTAGGCAAATTGCACTAATTATTTCTTTTTAATACATTTCTTTTTAAGATAAATATAATGCTGTTAAGCAGATTTCTTGGTTTGGTTCCTCAAGCTTGAAATGGTCTTCTGTTGTATTTTTTCTTATTCAAGTATTTCTCTGTAATTATGAAAATGTCTAGAAATAGTGGCTTTATTTTTATTCCACTATAATTTCTTAAGGAGATGTTTTAAATCATCTTTCCTTTATACAAATATGGTCATTTGCTCAAATGGAACTGACCACAGCAACTGATTCAGAAATAAATAAAATGCAGGAGCAGACTCTCGGGCATTTAATAGACCCAGTACCTGTGAGCTGCTCTACCCTTTAGACTTTTTTCTCTAAGCTAAATAGTTTATCTTTTCATTTAATTTTAAACTAATATATTTAATGAATTTTTAACCCGTTAACCTGAGATAAAGTTAACTTGAGAGATAGACATAAAGAAAAAAAAAAGAGACATTTAGATTTGATAAATAGCACTTAGGTCATTTTATTTCAGTGTGTTTCAAGTCCATACTGTCCACATCAAGCCTGTTGGAGAGCATTATAAGGTGGTGAGGAGAGCATCAGGGTTTTATCAGATCTGCTGTCACGAGTCTAAACAGAGATTTAGTTTTATTTCATTTTACTTTAACTCTCATTTCAAGCCTCCTGGTGGTCCAGCGGCAGGATCCTGTGTTCTCATTCCCTACGGCCCGCGTTCGATTCCCGGGCAGAGAGCTAACCCAGCCACTGAAGAGTTAACTCTCAGTGCTGGTCCCAAGCCCGGATGAAATGGGAGGGTTGCGTCAGGAAGGGCGTCCGGCGTAGATTTGTGCCAAATCTGAACATCCGGTCCAGATGATCCACTGAGGCGACCCCAAACTGGGAGCAGCCAAAAAAAACAAAACAACTTTAACTCTCATTCCATATTAAAAAAGTCAGTGTATGCTATAATATGAACTATTCATTGCTGAGCATTTCACTTATTTCAAATCCAGGAAGCAGGTAAACAATAGGTTCCTTTGCGCTTAAGTTTAGCAAAGCCGTGCATAATCTCACTCTTCGGCGCATTTGTTCTGGTAGGAAAGCTCCTGATATGCTTTATTTACCTGCATTATATTCAGCGTTTAGCGGTGTGTAATGAGGGGTTAATTTGTTTTTGGTACTGGCCGCACTATTAATTTATTGCCGTGGCGTGTGTTATGACAGGTACGTTTGTTTACCAGCATTCCCCCTTATTGTCACTGTGCCCTATTGCTAATCGCTAAGCTCCGGCACGCTAATGGCCCTATTAATTGTTTACGTGCCTACATAACTGCTGCTGTTGAGCATATTGTTATTACACAGGCCAACAGTGGAGCAGGAGGAGTTAGGCTCTGCAGGCTTATTTATTTATTTTTTAAATCTAGATTTTGCATCCAGTTCTTAATCATATAATACGTCAGTCACTTCAGGACACCATCAACCCCTAAAGCCCTTAGAACACGATTGACGATATTTATTTATCCATTTATAGTTACGTTTTGTGTCGGGCAACAGCCACAGAACAAGTTTGCACTGAAGCGATAAACAGTGGTTCCTGCATCTCTTTTCACCTCTTTTTTTTCTTTCTAACTCTGCAACACTTGTACAAAGCGCTGACTCTCGAAATGTCTTTTTTTTTTAAAATCCATTTATTATTAGCCTCAGGTTATGTGGAACAGCTGCCACAGAGGTCCCTGGGAATTAGCTGTTACTATAGAAACGATAGCATATTAGAAGGGAGCGCCTTAATAAAGCCCTGTGATTTGCTTTACAGCTTGAACAGCTGTCAGAGCTTGCTGTAGAGTTTATCAACACCTTCAGAACAATCGAGAATTCAACAGCGCCCTGCGATAAGAATAGTGCACTTCGCCTACAAGATGTGTCAGAAATCAGTGTAGAAGCACCGCTTCGGTCGGTGGTCAATACAGGCATTGGCATTCCAGCGTGAGGCTCTGAAATGCTGTGTATAATTAGGCTTGTTTCAATGTAGCACAAAGTGCACTCTTGTGTAACTCGGCAGAATCAGTAGGGATGTAGTGCTGTAAGCCTTTATTGATCTGCATTTGAATGATCTCTCTCTCTCTCTCTCTCTCTCTCTCTCTCTCTCTCTCTCTCCCTCCCTTCCTCCCCTCCCTCCCTCCTGTCGTCCCTTCCTCTGCCTGCTAGTACCAAAGTGAAGGCAAGCAAGATGCCAAGGAGAAAATGGTGAGTCATGGGACATAAAGGGAAGTTATGAAGCATGTAGTGGGGGAACAAAGGCACCGCGGTAGTTTAGATGAAATCAAGCAGAAGTGTAGAGCTCGAGCCACAAGTTTCCGAAGGGAGAACGCAGCGCATTTGAACAAAGCTTCCAGCAGGACGAACTCGATCATGTTTAACACACTGTGATCACATTCTATCATGATGTGTGTTTTTTTTCCCCCCATCTGGCTTGTCCTCGTTCCTAGCGCACAGCTGCATTAAGTACAGCGAAAAGCCCATTTTCATATTTGCCTTTTAATACTGCCAGGATTGCTTCTGCTGTGCGTCTTGTGCCCGATCATTAAAATACACACTGGATATAGGCTATTTGAGAAAATTGACATATGGCGGTGTTATCCAGCCGCGATCCTGATGCCACCGAAATTCCTCCCGTAAAGCAAGCTGCAAATAAAAGCTCAGTAGTCTGTTTGAAAAGGCTCTGTATCGCAGCTGCGCATGATCTCTGCTTGCAGATGTGGAGCATGGAGGCAAAATAAGCAGATGTACATATAAACCGTGCACATGGGACAGACGATGTGTGTTTTTTAAAAGAGCTGTACTTTTTTTCTGCCTTTTCTCTAATCTCTCTCTTTGTTTGTGGCTCTCAGGACACACTACTCAGCTGTTTCCTCAGCATTGCTGACCAGGTGCTGCTGCCTTCACTCACGCTCATGGACTGCAATGCCTGCATGTCGGAGGAGCTCTGGGGTTTCTTTAAGCTCTTCCCTTACCAGCACAGGTACTGGATTCTGGATGCACCTGCAGTAACATTTGGTTACGTTTTTAAAGCTAGAACATGTCCTACGGGTTCTGTCCCAGCTACGGCTGTTCAAATTATAGCAACATGTAGGAAAATATCTCGAACTTGATTACATCACCTCCCCCGATGACCCGCCTCTCGGCCTCTGTGTACGACTGTTCACAACAGGGTTGTCACGGTAACCTGTTTCGCATCGATTTCCTTTTTTTTTCCCTTCCTCCTGCCCTGCTCTCGTTCTCATCTCCCACACATTTCAGAAGCTGCCCTTGAATATAAAACACCATTTATAAAGCTTATTTGGTCGAAATCGTGGCTCAAAATATCATTTATTATTAGCTGTAACGTCTGAAATGTACCAGGTTGCAGACTGAGCATGTGCTTCTGTTTAGTTTGTTATACTAAGCAAGCTTAAAAACTCAACTGGATTTTTATAAATACAAGCATTTCTGCAGATGGACCAATACATTTGATCATTTATGCATGTTGGCATCAAGCTGGGGTTTTGTGTGATATTGATCTTTTTTTCTCTCTCTGCCTGTTAGGATTTTGGTGTTTCTAACAAGCACCAAGGACATAGCTATCAAACGCATATTGGAAACTACACTGCCCCGTCCAAAAAAAAGTCTCACACACTCGTATTTCGTTGCACCGCCTTTAGCTTTGATTACAGCACGCATTCGCCGTGGCGTCGTTTCGATAAGCTTATGCAATGTCACAACATTTATTCCCGTCCAGAGTTGCATTAATTTTTCTCCAAGATCTTGTATTGATGATGTGCAAAGTCTTCTCCAGCACATCCCAAAGATTCTCAATGGGGTTAAGGTCTGGACTCTGTGGTGGCCAATCCATGTGTGAAAATGATGTCTCATGCTCCCTGAACCATTCTTTCACAATTTGAGCCTGATGAATCTTGGCGTTGTCATCTTGGAATATGCTCGCGCCATCAGGGAAGAAAAAAATCCATCGATGGAATAACCTGGTCATTTAGTATATTCAAGTAGTCAGCTGACCTCATTCTTTGGGCACATAACGTTGCTGAACCTAGATCTGACCAACTGCAACAACCCCAGATCATAGCACCGCCCCCACAGGCTTGTACGGTAGGCACTTCATCCACCTCTCTTCGTACCCTGATGTGCCCATCACTCTGGAACAGGGTAAGTCTGGACTCATCAGTCTACATGACCTTCTTCCACTGCTCCAGAGTCCATGAGAATCTTTATGCTCCCTAGCAAATTGCAGCCTTTTTTCTGATTAGCCTCACTGATGAGTGGTTTTCTTAAGGCTACACAGCTGTTTAGTCCCAATCCCTTGAGTTCCCGTCGCCCTGTGCCTCCGGAAATGCTCTTACTTTCACTATTAAACATAGCCCTGAGTTCTACTGCTTTTTTTCCGACCACATTTCTTCCTCGAAGGTGATGGTTCCCCACTATCCTTCCACTTTTTAATAATGTGTTTAACAGTTCTTAACCCAATTTTATTAGTTTCAGCAATCTCCTTAGATGTTTTCTTTGCTTGATACATGCCAATAATTTGACCCTTCTGAAACATCTGATCTTTTCCAACATCTTCTCCATGACCACAGGATGTGTCTTCTGACATGGTTGTTTAATAAATGAGAAGCTACTCCTGCCATCAGTTAGGGTTAAAAAACCTGTTGCCAGAAACATAATCACCCATGCAGTTATTATCTAATGGGAGGCTCTTACCTATTTGCTTAGTTAAATCCAGGTGGTGACTCTTTTTGGACAGGTGGTGTATTTTGGCCTTTTTCCTTAAATTGGTATTTTATTGCACCAAATTTCACTAGGCTGACAGCAGTCCTACTGAAGTGTCCATCCTCTTATGGGTTCTATAGATTACACTGATATACACTTATATTACAACGATCAGCCATGACATTATGAGCAGTGACGGTGAAGTGAACAAGACTGATTATCTCCTCATCATGGCACCTGTTAGTGGGTGGGATATATTAGGCAGCAAGTGAACATTTTGTCCTCAAAGTTGATGTGTTAGAAGCAGGAAAAATGGGCAAGCCTAAGGATTTGAGCGAGTTTGACAAGGGCCAAATTGTGATGGCTAGACAACTGAATCAGAACATCTCCAAAACTGCAGCTCTTGTTGGGTGTTCCCGGTCTGCAGTGGTCAGGATCTATCAAAAGTATCCTTTAAGTTCTGTAAGGCCCCACCTCACAACTCAAAGGACTAAATATATATATATATATATATATATATATATATATATATATATATATATATATATATATATATATATATATATATATATATATATCTATCTCACAGGATTTGTCATCCCTGATAAGAATGTGCACTACTTGTCTCACTCTACAAAATATTCACATTGATTTTAAATAAGCTGTGAAGACAGATTTAACTCACTCTTTACAGCCATCATGAGCAGAAATGTATTTCGGCAGAGACGAAACTTTGAACCTTGAAGTGGAGGAACTGTAGGGGAAAAAAACTCTCATCTAGTCAGCCAAGAACAGGAATCTGAGGCTGTCATGAGCACGGATTTCCTGTCCAGTTTGGCCGAGTCTGTGCCCATGGTAGCCTCAGATTCCTGTTCTGGGCTGACGGGAGTGGAACCTGATGCAGTTGTAGTGCAGCCACCTCATGGTTTGATGCGTTTCCTGAGATGCTGTTCTGCTTACCACAGTTGTAAAGAGTGATCGGGTTACTGTAGACTTCATGTCAGCTCAAACCAGTCTGTTCATCCTCATATGATCCCTCGTGTTTCAGCTTTTTATTTTTATTTTTTTTATATAAATACACATCTCTAGAAATAACTGATTAATGCACAGGTGTAAAGGTGATTCTTCATAGCGATTTATCATGTCTGAATATTCTAATCCCTAGAGCAAGTTTCTATGCTGATATGTCTTTTTTTTTTTTTTCCAGGTATCGGCTCTACGGGCAGTGGAAAAACGAGACGTACAGCAGCCACCCGCTGTTGGTGAAGGTGAAGGCCCAGACAGTGGACAGAGCCAAGTACATCATGAAGTAAGTTGAATTCCCATAATGCACTTTTGCATCTCTTAAAAAGCTCCATTAATCATCCTAATCAAACAACCCTGAGTGTAATGAGCGGTAAGTGGGTGCAGGGTGGGAATACATGACGACACATCGCTTCTCAGCTCCGCCACCACAAGGCAACCCTGAACGCATAGCATTTAGTGCCATCTTAATGCCGCACTTCCTTTAAAAGTGTTTACCTTGCTCTTTTTGTATGTATGTATGTGTGTGTGTGTGTATGAGTTATTACTCCGGTCCCCTGTGCATATTTGATGAGCTTTTTTTAATGAAGCAGCAGCTTTGTGAAATTGCTGCATCAGGTTTCTCTTCTTCTCTTCAAATGGTTTGAATAAATGATGTTTGGTTGGATAATTGAAGGCTGGGAGGCATGAAGCACCGTCAAGGAAAACGAGCGCAGACTTTGGCGTCAGAACAGATTTGGGGAAAGAGTTAAGAAAACGTAAGGTGCAGATTAAAGGGAGTTGTCAAAACAGCCGGAGGAAGATGGGTTTGTGGCAACCCGTGTTTGTTTGTGTGGTTGACATTTGAACATGTTATAACTTGTCTTAGAACTATCATTTCTCTTAAACCCTCTTAATGCTGGATGTTTGAGACCAGCAAAGCCTTCATTCCTTTTATTTGGTTCCATCCTCTTAAAATGAAAATGCATGTACAGCTTGTAAAGGATGTACACGTCTTTCACCTAAGCGTAGGAAGAGTAATGTAAGCTTTTCCTGCATGTACTAGTGTATACATCTGTCTCCTTTCTGTCCTTTATCTTCCTCCTCCTGCTTTCTTGCTCTTATTTCTGCTCTTTCTTCATTTCTCATTACTTTACTCTTGTTTTTCTTTCCCTCTTTACTGCGTCTTCTGCTATTCTTCTGTACTCATATTATTCTGACTATTATTTTTCTTCATCTTGTTCTTCTTCCTTCCCACCTACAAAAGTAAATGCCATTAGCAGTTACAGTTTTAGTTTTGTTTATTACAATTAGCAGCTTTTCCACTCTAGTGTACTGTAGATTTTGACACAGATCTCACACACACACACACACACACACAGAGTACAGCATGTGCTCAGCTAGAATATACGGAGAAACCACTTTTTTTTTTTTTGCTGTATTTTGCTTATTTGTCCTCGTCTGTGGTTTGCCGTTAGTTTTAATCAGAGTTGGCAGTCTGTGTTTCCCATGAGACATCAGCTTGGTGTGCAGGCAAAATGACAGTGTGTTCCAAATGCTGCTGCTTCTCACTCCGTTACCTCCAGTGATTCTAGCAGTGAGACGTATTCTGTGGATTTTGAAGGGGGGATCTTGGTCATTTTGCAAGAGAAGGACTAGTTTTTACATGCTGATGCTAAGACCTTGATGATCGGTGCTAATCAAACATGACCTGGTTGGTTATGTTTAGAAAGCATCAGAATAGCCAATGATGAGATCAAATGAATCCAAAGATAAGCAAAGCTTTGTAACCCCCATGGAGGTGTAACTCTACCCCTCCGAGGGATTCTGGCCTCAGGCTACGAAGTGATGACAGTCAGGACAAATATGATGGAGAGATTCTGCAAGTTTGGTGCACTGCGGCGATGCTCACAAAGCCTGACCAATGATGGGGATCAAGACTTGTTTCTGTCACGCCTTCAAAAATCAACCCCTTGTGCCCTTTTCATGCGTCATCCCCACCGGACCTGATGGCTCTCACTCTCTGGACAAGAAATATGAAAGTAGAGTCCATCAGTTATCCTGACAGCTCTGCCGTAGCTGGAGAAACGCCGGCTAACAGAGATTGCTCTGCTCCTGTGTGTCCTGCCGTTGTCATTTCTGTTACACTGGTCAGCTTTTATACCTGGCCAACTAACCTCTGAATAAAGCAACTCAATCTTTCTGTGTAAGCAAGAACACAAGTGAACAAGATCAAGGCTAATTCACCACAGCTCCCTTATGTCGCATAAACTGTTTATTTCTCCTTGAAATTCCGACTAGCTGTTATTACGTCAATGAAACTCTCATGCCAGAGAGCTGAACCTGATTAAAGGTTTGCAGAATTATCCGCTTCATCGCAAGTATCTCTTGTTTATGCTTTGACAATTCATTATTTATTTCCACTTAAATCTGATTAGTTTCTATAGCATAACATTGTCCAAAAGCAGCTTTACAGAAATCCCAATAGAAATGTAAATTCCTAATTAGCAAGCCCAATGCGAGGTGACAAGGATGAAACCACGAGAGGAACCAGACTCGGAAGGGAACCGGAAAGCGATGAGAGATAATGGGATCATAAATCATTACAGTATACATCACTATAGAGCATGGGCTCTTAACTCCAGTCCTGCAGACCACCTGCCCTGCACAGCTTGATGTTTTTCCTACACACCTGATCCAACTGATCAGCTAGTTATTAAGCCTTTAATGAGGTGGGCCAGATGTATTGAGAGTAAGGAAAACATCAGACAAAATGGCAGCTGTTTTGAAATATTACGTAATATATAATCAGTCCACCTTAAGACGCATTTAAATAATTTTGTTTCCTTTAATTACTTTAAGGGGGGCACGGTGGCTTAGTGGTTTGCACATTTGCCTCACATCTCCAGGGTTGGGGGTTTGATTCCCGCCTCCGCCATGTGTGTGTGGAGTTTGCATGTTCTCCCCGTGCCTCGGGAGTTTCCTCCGGGTACTCCGGTTTCCTCCCCCAGTCCAAAGACATGCATTGTAGGTTGATTGGCATCTCTAAATTGTCCGTAGTGTGTGATTGCATGAGTGAATATGAGTGTGTGTGTGCGCCGTGCGATGGGTTGGCACTCCGTCCAGGGTGTATCCTGCCTTGATGCCCAATGACGCCTGAGATAGTCACAGGCTCCCCGTGACCCGAGAATAGATCGGATAAGTGGTAGACAATGAATGAATGACTAATTACTTTAAGACCCATCTCTTTGCTTACACCAATCAACCATAGCATTAAAAATGTAGATCCCCCAGTGACCTCCAAAATGGCCACTGACTCCACAAGCTTACTCAGGGTGTGCTGTGGAATCTGGCATCATGATTAGCAACAGATCCTAAGAAAACCTCAAGCCTGGCTACCTTCTTCCACTGCTTCATGGGCCAGTTGGGATGCTCACTTGGCCATTGTAGGCACTTTTGTTCCCCTGCTTGTGTATGTCATTATCTTGCAGGACACTTGGGTACCAGAGTGCACAATTCCCCAGAACGATGCCAAAAATCAATGCCTTCATAAGGGTATAGACATACAGTGGATTTGTACTGCATGGTGGTTTTTCTTTAATTAATTAACTAATTAATTTGGCACTTTTTAAATTATGCACCCTATTAAATTTGTTGAGTGTTGATCCTGTGACTTCTTTGCCAGTGTTTAGGTATCTCACCAGCGCACCTTTACACCCACAACAGGAAAGGCTGTATGCATATTTTTTGTATTTAATGCAACCTCGGTCCATTAGGTAGAGAAGATGATAGCTCCTGCAGCATTTCACGCTACAGCCGAATGACAGTTAATGCCACTCTAACTTCTGAGGAGTGTATAGAAAGATTCTTTATTCAGCACGCTAGAGGTAATATCAGTAATGTACAAGTAATGGGTGTGGAGAAAGATATGATAAGACATAGCTATCAAGTAAGTGTGTATGTGTGTGAGAGAGAGAACGAAAGAGGGAGCGAGATGGAGCAGTGGAGTGTGTGAGACTATGACAGTGCCGCAGAGGATCACTGTATGCACTGAAGCAGAAATGAAGCACCGCTGTTGATTCTTTAGGATTAATAAATGCCAGGAAGTGTGTACACACACACACACACACACACACACACAGGCACACTCAGAGCAGCCATTAGATTCTAATGATGGCATCCATTGTACGGGAGACTGAATCCCAATATTTTCTTCTCTTCATATTTCTGGGTTTGTTCAACCAAAATTTTCAGCATGCTGCACTTGTATAAAAGACTCCTCCACATGTGTGTAGTCACAAAGCTCCCCTCACCCCACCTCACCCCATCCCTTTGCCCATTTCAAATGGAGTGGCTTTATCCATTTTCTTCCCATAAACCAGGATGCGTCATTACAGCTTGCTTATTATGCTCTGAAGCCTGAGCAAACCACTCACTTAGGCTCCCTAGCACAGTTAAAGGATGAACAACCACTGCTTGTCTGCTTGAATCCCAGCACCCCTTCCCCTCCCACCACCTCTCTCTCTCTTTCCTCACCATTTGCCATCTCTTTTACACCTTCTTTCTTTCTTATATTTCTGTTTTTGACCATGGCGCCAGGTTTCCTCATTAATTCCGTCGACACTCGATTCCCAGTAAACTCACGGGCCTTAAAAGCGTAGCTTGCCTAGCGTCACTCTCATCCCAATTAAATTCCCTTCAAACCCACAGCGTGGGTGTGTGCCGCAGTGAACAGGAACACCTCATCAGACGTGCTAGAGCGGCTCATCAAATGTGCTAGAGCCTTCCTCTTTCACAGTACACGTTCATTAAAGCTGTCTCGCTCTGCAGAGGGACTCTAGCCTCCTGGAGCTTCTTCCCCATTCCAGTCACTGCATGGTAATGTGACTCTTGGGAATAATCGGTGTTAAGATGGCTGACTTCATGGAAAAAAAAGGAGAACAGGCAGTGAAGGCAGTTGTGAACAGGCAACTGTGAAGCATCACTGAATATACTCATTCATCTAGGTCATTTGAAATGTCTAATGTTAGTAAGTCAATGTGACTGATTTTGTAACGCAATATGATTATCTCTCTCTGTCTGTCTCTCTCAGGCGACTGACCAAGGAAAACGTGAAGCCATCGGGGAGGCAGATTGGCAAGCTGAGCCACAGTAACCCCACCATTCTCTTTGATTACGTGAGTGTTTTATCACTCGTGACGGCCGTAACGGCTGGCCTGTCTACCAGCAGGCTTTTATTCAGACCCTTTTATTATCTGGCCATCACTTTTCATTGCTCCCCAGATTAGGAAGTGCATTTAAATACCAATCCACTGTCTGAACGGAGTGACAATAGCAAATTTAAATATGGCTCCTCCTAAATTTAGCTCCTTCACAGCAAACGATTATACAGACAATGAATCATGACATCCTGTAAGCGTTGAAACTTTTGACACTCTTGACCGTAACTGCTTTATTCAGATATGAGTCACTGGAGCTGAATTGAAAGCTTAGGGAGTGTTGATCTGCCTGGGACAGTTTTCATTCTCTTAACAGAAATCGAAAGAGGTTTATTCATGGTTTAAAAGAAAAAAAAAAAAGCTCTGTAATATGTTTAATCCATATCCATCTATTTATCTATCAAGAACCTCATCGATATCTTCAGAAAAGTTTAATAATAAATGAAAACATAAATATTTCAGTACAGAGCACAAAGTTTTAAGGTTTGGTAAGGTACAAAAAGGGACAATATTTGGGTTTTATCTGTTAAAGCTTTGAGAAACACTTTGCTTGCACACCTGAGGGGGTCTGTTGACCAAAGTGTCTTCAAATGTATTGGTCATATACACAATCATACACAGTATAACTCACTGCCAAATGTTCTAGTACTCCACTTTAACAACATACAGCTGTACAGACAAAAAGTTTGGAGTGTCGGTACCGTCAGCCTACAGAACAAAATGTCAGACTTTGATTCACTTCCTCCGGCCCCGACGGAGTCGAACCAAACGTCCAGGAGGTGGAGACAGCTCAGTGTGTTTCACAGACAGGCAGCGTTGGATCAGCTCCACTTCATTTCATTCTGCAGTGAGGACTGTCTCCAATGGGAGGCACTAGGTCCATCCGTTTCCATTTCAGAAGAGTTGGAGAAAGGCTCTTTCAGGACATGTCGTCATGCAGGAATACTTGCAAAGGAGGAACCGAGCTCGTATAAGAAGCTATTTACCGTTCTCCATGCTTATGAAAGCAGTGTGTTATATATCAATAAGGCATTCTTTCTCTTTCAGTCAACATAACCTGCTCCCTACCATTAGGGAAAGAAAGTGGAAATGGGAAGTAATGTGACGAACACTTTGTTACTCAGTGTGCAGCCCTGAGAACTTGTAGCATTCGCACCTTATGTGGATTGACTGTACAGGGGTTAGACGGGAGCAAAGAATAAAAGAAAAATGCAATTGGGATAACAGTCTGAAAGAATGTTGGTGTAGGGATCTGTTCTGTGCTGAGCTTACTTCTGAGAAAATTTGTACTTATTTCTTACATATTTTCTGCCACATTATGTGCAAGCTGTTTCCTGCTAAAACACTATTTCGCATAAATGACACTGCTGCTTTTGAAAGATTTGAAATGTCAAGCAAAATGTCTCATAATCCTGCAGCAGCGTAAGATATTAAATCTATAATGGCGTTCTTGTGTGCGTTTTTAGATTCTCTCTCAGATCCAGTGGTATGACAACCTCATCAGCCCTGTGGTGGACTCTCTGAAATACCTCACCTCTCTCAACTATGATGTACTAGCTTGTATCCTTTTCTCCACTCACCCTGCTAGGAAGTACAGCCTACCACCTACCCTGTGCCAAATAATAATCCTTCTCAGCCCACATATACACACACACACACACACACACACACACACACACACACAAACACACTACCAGAAACTTGCTGATACTCTCAAAACTCCAACCCTATTATTTGTCTCTGTTCACAGTGACGTGCAGTAGCTCACCTTGACTTGAGTTACACCCAACTGATGTTTCCGCTCTGTTTAAAGAAAAAGGACGAAAGACAGCCTAAATGCCTCGATTCTTGTTTTTAAGTGTTTGTCTAAAAATACAGCCGCTCGTGATTTTGCTTCAATGTGGTTATTATGTTGATGACAGTGCTTTGAATATATTCTGAACACATTTAAAATATGTAAATGACTCATTGAGATTGCTGCGTTATCTGAAAAGAGATGTTGTAGGCCTTGATTCCGTTTATAGATTGCATTATTGAAGCTTTAGCGAACCCGGAGAAAGAGAAGATGAAGCATGACGACACTACCATTTCATCTTGGCTTCAAAGTAAGTTTCAGCTCGCTTTAATGTCGCTGTAACAACTACAATAATTTTTATTTCTACACACCATCACGCATGTATACACCAATCAGGCATAGCATTATGACCAGTGAGAGGTGAAGTGAATAAGACTGATTATTTCCTCATCATGGCACCTGTTAGTGGGTGGGATATATTAGGCAGCAAGTGAACATTTTGTCCACAAAGTTGATGTGTTAGAAGCAGGAAAAATGGGCAAGCGTAAGGATTTGAGCGAGTTTGACAAGGGCCAAATTGTGATGGCTAGACCACTGGATCAGAGCATCTCCAAAACTGCAGCTCTTGTGGGGGTGTTCCCGGTCTGCAGTGGTCAGTATCTATCAAAAGTGGTCCAAGGAAGGAACAGTGGTGAACCGGCGACAGGGTCATGGGCGGTCAAGGCTCACTGATGCACATGGGGAGCGAAGGCTGGTCCGTGTCCGTGTGTCATCCAACAGACGAGCTACTGTTGCTCAGATTGCTGAAGAAGTTAATGCTGGTTCTGATTGAAAGGTGTCAGAATACACAGTTCATGACCGGTCAGGGCTGTTTTGGCAGCAAAAGGAGGAACAACACGTTATTAGGCATTGGTCATAATGTTATGCCTGATCAGTGTGTGTGTGTGTGTGTGTAAAGAAAGTGTTTATGTAGTGATGGTTAACTCACAGGGATTTGAATGGAGGATGTTCCACATAATCTAAGGCCTAATAATAATGGGTTTATTATTTGTTCCACAAATAAAACTGTAAAGTTGTTGAGATGGTGAAGAAGTCTGTAAGGATTTGTTTATTTCATGTCATGAAAGGAATGTCTGTTGTTGTAACAGACAGAGCTTTGTGCTTGCTCATAACATGACAAGCTGCATGGCTGGTGAGGGAATGAGTGTAGCTGCTGTAACTGATAAGAAGTAACTAGTCTCACAGACATTATGGAAAAGTAAATATAAACCTTAATGGTTAAAAAGCACCACATGCAGTTAGTTAAAACATTTAAAATTGTAATGATTGGCAAATCATTACTAAATATTCTCCTTTAGTGAATCTGATTGGTACATTCACAGAGCCACGGCCGACCCTCTACGTAGTCAAAGACTAACAATAAATGGATGTAAGAAACATGTTCAACACTGTAAAACCTCTCATCGTTGATTTCATTCATTACATTTCATTCATTCATATACACATCAAAATTGCTGTGGTATAAATGCAGTAACTCTCTCCAGACTGTTTGTGGTTATCTGAGCAGAAAAAATGGCCACATCTTTGGTGTGTGCTAGTGTTATGACCGCATATGGCTATTCCGAACATATATCTGCTGCAACTAATTATTGAAGCTTTTGTGCTGCAATTTTTATGTTCATTGCAAGACGGAGGGCTTACTTTTAATTTATCCCACATTTGCTGTTTAATTCATCCCACACCCTGTTCATCTCGGCTCTTTACAGGTCTCGCCAGTCTTTGTGGAGCAGTTTTCCGGAAGTACCCTATCGAATTGGGTGGCTTGCTGCAGTATGTGACCAATCAGCTGAAAGCAGGAAAGAGGTACTGTTTTAATAAGCTGTTGAAATTCAAAAGAACATCCTTTTCAATCCTTAGTAAGCAATATTATATTCGTTTAGCATGATATCCTGAGCAGCGGGTTTAGTTTAGTAGTACTGCTTTTGTTTTTACTCGTGTTTCACTCTACTCCTACACTGAAATAATTACAGTCCTTACTTCCTGATTGAAATGGACCTGGGTCAGCACCCGAGTCCCCTGTTCCAGACTAATTTTCTCTTTAGTTTATACTCCTGTCTCTTGGACTTGAAAAAGCTTCCCTATTTTTAGCTATGCTTACAGTTATCCGACCCCTGCGTTTGTTTCTTCTCTCCAGCTTTGACCTGTTGATCCTGAAGGAGGTGGTGCAAAAGATGGCCGGGATCGAGATCACAGACGAAATGACAGCGGAGCAGCTGGAGGCCATGACCGGAGGAGAGCAGCTTAAAGCAGAGGTGCAGCAGCCCTGAGCCACAGTGTGCTCTTTAGAAACGCTTTCTCAGCGGGTGAAGAAAAGGTTTTATAGAGCTGCAGTGATAACTCAGTCAAACCACCTACGTCAGCGAGGAAAAATGTAGTCAACATGTCAACATTTACTTAACCCGATAAAAGAAATGTCATAATATAAGACCGAGTAAACCTTTGTGTCGTGAAAAAAAAAGAGCTTTACGCCACTAAAGCCGGAACTGGTAGCAGCTGATTGTTCTATAGTTCTGCATGCAAAACTGTCTTATCATAAATAAAAACAAATTGGGCTTTTGAACACTGTTTTTTAAATAAACCCAAGAAACAGCCCAGCTGCTTTCACATGCATCCAGACTGAACATAGAAAACGTGAAACGTTTCAATTTTTAACATTCAAGCTTATTTCTGGAATGATATGAAACGTACATGCATTAAAATACAAGAATCCTCCAGTTCTTTCTCGAGAGAAATAAAATCCCAGAAATGTAGGAGTTCTTTTTATATAAAGTGAAGGTTGCGTCTGCTCTACATTATCTTAGGTTAACAGGACAGGCTGTACTCGTGTCCTGTCCTCGGCAATGTTATTCTAATAAGCTTTTGCCCAAAATACCTCATCGAGGTGACCCTGAGATTTTTATTGTGAACCAGAGATGCTACAAGAAAATCTGCGCTTGTGGTTTGCTCTTGTAAAGTAAAATGAATCTATGATGTTGAAGTTTTTACCTTCTACAAGATGAGTATGTGTTTAAATACTGATCGATTGAGCTTTGTCTGTGTGTAGGGAGGATACTTTGGTCAGATCAGGAACACAAAGAAGTCGTCTCAGCGCCTGAAGGACGCACTGCTGGATCACGAGTTGGCTCTTCCTCTCTGCCTGCTGATGGCTCAGCAGAGGAACGGTGTGGTTTTCTCAGAGGGAGGGGAGAAACACCTCAAACTTGTGGGCAAACTCTATGATCAGGTACGCAACCAGCCAAATTACATTGCTGAAATGTGCCAGACTCTCTAATGAAGCTTTTTTTCTAATCCTGACGTTTTTTCAGGGAGTTTGTGAAAGCATTTCACATGAACACACACACACACACACACACACTGCACAGCTGAAGTACTTGCTGGGTAAGCCAATGCTCTGTTAATTTCCTCGACGTTTTCAAGACCCGCCACAATTCACAGCAGATGGTGCTAAAAACTCCACATCATCAACTCCATTTTGCGCAGGCATACAGAATGATCCTGTCTGTTGAGCGTATATCTATCGCGCTCTCTTTTTTTTTCCTTCGCACCCCTCTCTGAATGTCACAAATTAGAGCTTTTAGCAAATGCACCCTCACATCGTAGAATTGTGGGAATAATTGCCCGCGGTGTGAATGTGCAACACGCTTTTTCCCATGACCTCGGCAGGGAAGCGGTTTAATTAATAATTTGGACTTGTTTTTCTCTCTCCGCGCAGGAAGTTGCGTGTGCCTCATTACAATCAGCCGAAACGCGTCAGGCCTCCCTGCGATGCCCCGTCGAGATTGATCGACTCATCTCAGCCATTGAATGCACTTTGGAATGTGATTGCATGATTTATGCATAAAGCCCCCTTCGGCATGTCAAAAAAAACCCTGCTTGCGCTGTTATCAAAAAAAGCACGGAATTAGTAGTTTGTGTGGCTTAGTCTTATTTTATATGCTTTAACTCCGTAGACAGTACAAGTTGTGATCTTGATGAATGGTGTTTATGAAGCAGTTCCTTTCAGCGAACAAATGAAGCCACGGTCCTTCAATTTATTTTCCGGATAAGGATGTATATAGATATTTATGTGAATTGGTGCTAACGTATACTTTACAGTTTAATTAGATGTACAGTGAAGACTGTAAGTAGATTCTGAAAGAGTTGTTTGACTTTTTGTTTGATATGGTGCAGAGGCAAATATTTACGTATTGATTATACATGTCAGTAAAGCTGTGAAGATCCCCTCCCCCCACCACTACACTTTCTTGATCAGACTTTGATCAGCGTTTCCCGAGCCACACGTCAGAGCTGAGATTGCCACATGCTTACTGCAGAGGAATTTTCCAGATTTTAACCACATTAATAATCCCCTGCCCTATATAAGGTCTGATGTCTTGTAATGGAAGCTGGAAACTGTGCAATGTGCTTATTTGACTGACCTTAGAAGTTGGATCACTTTCGACATCCATTTGTTCGGGAAAACTGTTTCTGATTGTCCGTCTTTTGCTAACGGCACACTGGCCAGCTAGTTATGAATGGATATTCAGCTCTGTGTAGTTTGTGTTGTAGATTCTGAACGAGCAAAAATGTTGATATACACCGATCAGGCATTACATTATGACCACCTGCTTAATATTTTTGGTCCCTCTTTTGCTGTCAAAACAGCCCTGACCGTCGAGGCATGGACTCCACTAGATCCCTGATGGTGTGCTGTGCTATCTGGCACCAAGATGTTAGCAGCAGATCCTTTAAGTCCTGTTAGGGTTAGGAGGCCCCACCTCTCAACTTACAGGACCTAAAGGATACTTTTGATAGATACTGACCACTGCAGACCGGGAACACCCCACAAGAGCCGCAGTTTTGGAGATGTTCTGATCCAGTCGTCTAGCCATCACAATTTGGGCCTTGTCAAACTCGCTCAAATCCTTACGCTTGCCCATTTTTCCTGCTTCTAACACATCAACTTTGAGGACACAATGTTCACTTTTTGCCTAATATATCCCACCACTAACAGGTGCCATGATGAGGAGATATTCAGTCTTATTCACTTCACCTCTCAGTGCTCATAATGTTATGCCTGATTAGTGTATTAATTGATCTAACTTAAAATTCTAGCTGATGCATCATAATGATGCTCTATCTGCTAGTATGCTTGCAGTTGACTATTAGCAGTTCTGAGTTAAGAACTAGTTTTATTACTAGTCATTACTAGAGATTAAAAATTCCAAGTTAGGAGTTTGAATCAAACTGAGAAGTTCTTACAATATTTTCTAATGTCAAATTTCACAAATTGTATACCGTATGGTCAAGAGTATGTGGATGCCCGACCACCACACCCATATGTGAAGCTCTCCCTAACTTGTCCCACAATTTAGGAGAATTCCTACGTAGCCAGGGACGTGTCAACTGAGCATGAATAATATTTGTCTGAAGAAGGCGTGGTATTGGGGTTGAGTTAATTCAGTCGAATGTTGGTGCAAATCATCAAACACTAAGAAGTCATTAGAAAATGATACAACCTTTGGCTGCGACCTTCATTTCTGACACACGGTCTTATAATTGCATGTTCATTTGTCAGGTTTTTTTTCATCTGCAATGCAGCCACTTTTTAGGGTAATAATTTCACGAGTAATCATCATGAACCCGCACGATTTCACATCCAGACTTTGACAACAACTTCCAATTCGACTTACTAGTGAAACGCTCCCATTATGGCCAGAAATTAAAATAGGAAAATCAGGCTTCCCCTGAACCAGCATACTTTTTTTTTTTTGATCAGCAGCTTTGGTCTTTCTTCTTGCTCTTTTCATTCATCTACGTTCACCACTCATCACTGCGACGTCACATCTCCAGCTTCCCAAAGACACAGACGTGAAGTAAAGCCTACAAGTGAAGCCAGCAAGGACACAGGAAAGTTGCAGCTCCAGATTCCCAAGAGGAGACGCTTCACTCGGAAACGATTAGGGTTGTAAAAAGCAAGACCGACCCAATCACCAGACTGCTTTGATGTTTGTTTCTGTAGCTGCTCTCTGACCGAGGCTACTTTTCCCCATCCGTTAGCTTCTGGATCCCTTCCCCAGTCTTTACTTTGCTGCGGTGTGAACTATCAGTGCATAGGTTGAGAGTGCTAATTACAGCTTCTGATTCGTTGAAGCACTTTATGAACGTCATTTATGCCGAGTATAAAGTGCAGTCAGTAAAAATTATTATTCTGTCTCATGTGCAGATGTTGAAGGTTGAGTAAAAGTGTGACCTTGCTGTTCACAAATATCCAATATTATAATTGCCTTTAAATTGTTTTTCTAATTATCTTCTATCAGCTACAAAATAATGAAGAAAGTGTGGAGAGGACAGCTTTTGCTAAAGGTGATGTTGAGCCCTTGTTGTAGAAAGGACATTTAGTTACATTTACATTATTTACTGTCCAGTGTCAACCAAATGAGGATGGGTTCCCTTTTGAGTCTGGTTCCTCTCAAGATTTCTTCCTCATATCATCTCGGGAGGTTTTTCCTTGCCACCGGCGCCACAGGCTTGCTCATTAGGGATAAAATAGTAACTTTAATTTAAACTTTATAATTTTTTTCCTTTCCATTTCTATACTTCTGTAAAAGTGCTATACAAATAAATTGAGTTGAAATTCAATCGAATGTAACAGTATTATGGGCAGTGTGGTAGCTTGGTGGTCAAGGTGTTGGACTCCTGATCGGACGTTTGCGAGTTTGAATCCCAGGTCCACCAAGCTGCCACTGCTGGGCCCCTGAGCAAGGCCCTTATCCCTCAATCGCTCAGTTGTATAAAATGGATAACGGCGTCTGCCAAATGCCAGAAACATAAATGTTCTGAAACGGAGCATGAAAAATTGGTAATGTGAAAGCTGTCTTGTCACTTATTCAGGAAGTAAAGTAAGCTGCACGTGTGTTTGAGCCGATATCATCAGTTTTCTGCGACGCAGGTGTACCGTGTGTGGCAGGGGTCACTGTTCTCCATGTGCATATTTGATGACGAATGCACCGAGGGTTGATGGAGTCCAGTGACTGAATAAAAGAATACTTAGGAAGAGGTCTATAGCTGTGTCCCAGAGGACATACTACACACTGTGCACTTAAACTGTGCACTTAAACTGTGCCCTTTCTGCACTACTGTCTAGTGTGTCATTTGAGCTGATCTAAAATTCAAAACACAGGCACTTTTTACCAGCTGGAAGTATAAGCAGTTTCCCAGTCGATGGCAAAGGACGTACGTTGAATAAGTGCATCATCTGGTATGCACGCGATTTGGGATGCGCCTTATATCTTTGTAGACATAATCCTTGTCCTCTGTAATGTGCCACATCCAACAAATAGCTGCATTTCCTGTGCTGCCATGCTGGTCATTTATCCACACCTGTGGTGATTAATTCCTTCTCAACAGTGCCTGCATTTACCACTTCACGAATATGTTCACAGGACATATGCCGCTGTTAAATTTATTGCATTCGGCTCGCCTTTTACCGAGTCTTTTGTAAACTTTGTTTACTCTGCATGCTCATAAGCAGCCATTTCCCCTACAAGGAACTTTAGCATGAATTGCAGTTGAGAACTTTTTGACTTATTTATGTTAAAGCTCAGTGTTGTGTATGTTACAAGTCTTCACACGATTGTTTCACACGCCTCATATTGACTTGCTGAAATGGAAATACTGAAAAAAAAGTATTCTGCAACCAAATTAAATGTGTAGACATTACATATTTCATCAAAAATCTATAAGATATTCCAGACTAAGAATATTTAAGCAAGGCCTGACCTGTCTTTTGCTACTTAGGAATCTCTTTCTAGCTCTTCTTCAGCCCATTAAATTGCTTTACTGGCCATTGCATTGATTTCCTATGGGGGGATGGGCTCTTGGTGATGAATGGCTTTAATAAAGCAAGGTGCAGTTCCACAAATAAATAAGCAACCTGAGGATTTAGGAAGAGAATTTGCCCAGGAGCCCTTGGGAGAGCCTAATGATGAACGGTCCACTTTTTTTTTTGTCCTCTTACCTCTAGTGTCACGACACGCTGGTGCAGTTTGGTGGCTTTTTAGCATCCAACCTAAGCACAGAGGATTACATCAGGAGAGTTCCTTCCATAGACGTGCTTTGTAACCAGTTCCACACTCCCCATGATGCTGCTTTCTTCTTATCCCGCCCAATGTACGCCCATCAGATTATGGTGAGTCACATACACTTGTTCATTTAACGCATCGTTCAGCATATCGGCTAAATTCCATTACTGTATCTTGTCATAATTGCGTCCTTTTAGTATTTAATTTGGCTACTGATGTTTGTCTTGTATAAAAAAAGCATGTTAGCAAAATCTGCAGAAGTAGACTGTAAGTAGACTCCTTCCTCTCAGCCCCTCCCCTTGTTTAACATGATTTGCCTCCCTGCATTCTCTGTGCAACTTTCTCCGTATCTCCTTTGCAGCACATTGTCAACGCTGCAGTTTACCATCATTCCTGATGCATGCTTTTTCATAAAAGTGCCACCAAATTAAATCCCTGGCTCCAGCTGTGTAGCACAGAGCTGCTTAGTGCCACTGATTTATTCCGGCTCATTGCCAAGCAGAGCTCAGTCTCTGGCCTCGGTCCGGGAGCCATGCCCAGTCCGGTTTTATTTCACTGACACGGCCCCGGCTCCATCCGTTACTTATTTTGCTCCTGAATGGGCTAATCGTTACGCTTTCCCTTCCAGGCCAAGTACGACGAGCTGAAGAAGACCGAGAAGGGAAACCGGCAGCAGCAAAAGGTCCACAAGTACATAGCGGCATGCGAGCAGGTGATGGCGCCTGTGCACGAAGCCGTCATCTCGCTCCACTTGCCCCGAGTGTGGGACGACCTGCGTCCGCAGTTCTACGCCACCTTCTGGTCACTCACCATGTATGACCTGTCTGTTCCTCATAGCGCCTATGACCGTGAGGTCAACAAGCTCAAGATGCAGATGAAAGCCATCGAAGAGAATCCAGAGATGGTAGGACTACCATGGCTTGAACACATGTATTTAACATGTATTTAGTTGGTTGGTTTATATCTTTTAGTTAGAGGAAATGAATCTGTTCTAGTTCTGCTGAAATCTCATGGAGATGTAGCATGCTTAGAATAACAGTTGGACAGTTGGCCAGTTGGAGACTTAAATGGGTGGAGCCACAAGAGCCTGATTTTAGGAGAATGTGTAGCTAAATAAATATGAAATAAATAGTAGTGTGTTTTAATATGAAATATGAAGCTGTTTAACAAACCTGTCACCAGGATGGATCCCAAGCATCTGAAGAGGATTTATGATCATTTTAATCATTCTTAGAAACTGTGATGAGGCCAGAGTCATTAAAGCAGGTTTTACTGATAACCAGAATTTCTACCTGTAATACCAAACCTGTTGAACTTGTGTGATAAACATATTGATCTTCAGATGTTTTAGAAGATTTTCACTGAAAATGTGTTGTTTCTGTGACAAAGCCACTGAACAAAAAGAAGAAGGAGAAGGAGCGGTGCACTGCGCTGCAGGACAAGCTGCAGGAGGAGGAGAAGAAGCAGCTGGAGCATGTGCAGAGGGTCCTGCACCGCCTCAAACTGGAGAAGGACAACTGGTTACTTGCCAGTGAGTACTCCACTCCTTTTCTCTCACTGCATCATATTCTCTGATCCCATGTGGCTCTGCCAACAAGCCCGGCATACCCAATACGACGTTCTTCTCTCCTGATAATTTCCTAGTCATTTCTCATGATGAAAAATATTTAGGATGCAGTTCTGTTTAAAACAAGTATGCTGTGTTTGTGCACTTGGTTTGTTTAGCATTGCTTGGTAGCTTTTCACTATTCAGAAGGGCACAAATGACCTTGAAAATACAAACCCTTCCCATTCTTCTGCATACTCTTAGCTCCCTTCTTCCGAAAAGTATAACCTAATAAGACTGTGTCCTGCATTCAAATAAATTTTTATATTCGTCTTATATAGATTGCTATTAGGTTTTAGCATTTGAGTCCATTTTGACCGATCCTGAACTGCCAGTCCTCTCTTACAGATGGTCACTGACCTTTCAAACCAAATACCTGCTGCATGACGTAACTAAAGTCAGATGTGATTAACAAAATTATAATCGCTGTATTTAAGCCATTTTGCTCAAGCCAGAGTGCGGTTATACCGAATATCGTCTGGCTGATTTTCAGTAAAATCGTGCGATTGTGATATTACTAGAAATAAATATAGATTTATGTGTTCTTTTTATTGTTGTTCCAATAGCAGAAATAGAATCTGAAGAAGCCACCCTCACTTTATAGCACATCATCTAGACGGCTAGCTAGCTCACTTTGATTTGTCCATAAGCGTTAGAGGTGCTTCATGTGTAATCACATCCCTTCTTCCTTTTCATTTAATGAGCTTTTATATTTTAAGCCAAAAGCTACACTATATTGGGAAAAGTTTTCCCAAAGGTTTTTCAGGGGTTGAACTTGGCCCCTTAGTTCCCTTAGTTTCAGTGAAAGGAACTCTTAATGCTTCATAATACCAAGACATGTTGGACAATTTCATGCTCCCAACTTTGTGTGCCTGACCTCACAAATGTGCTTCTAGAGGAATGGTCAAAAATTCCCATAAACACACTCCTAAACCTTGTGGAAAGCCTTACCAGAAGAGTTGAAGCTGTTATAGCTGCAAAGGGCGGGCCAACTCCATATTACATGCATGTAAAGGCAGACGTCCCAGTTTTGGAATGGCTGGGGCCGTCTCCGCTCTAATTCATCCCGAAGGTGTTCTATCAGGTTGAGGTCAGGACTCTGTGCAGGCCAGTCAAGTTTCTCTACACCAAACTCACTCATCCATGTGTTTACGGACCTTGCTTTGTGCACTGGTGTGCAGTCATGTTGGAACAGGAAGGGGTCATCCCCAAACTGTTCCCACAAAGTTGGGAGCATGAAATTGTCCAAAATGTCTTGGTATGATGAAGCATTAAGAGTTCCTTTCACTGGAACTAAGGGGCCGAGTCCAACCCCAGAAATTCAATGATTTGGAGGGGTGTCCCAAAACTTTTGGCAATATTGTGTATATTCCTGAAACGTTTGTTCCCTTATGTCACCAAAACTACTATAGTAACATGTAAAGGTTATGTGACAAACACAGCCAACTGGAGTCATCTACACAGAGCAGCATCTCAGTGTGGTTATAAGAAATGGTCATTAATGGAATGTTGCTCAAATTAGTGAGTTACTTACAAAAAACTGTATAATAACTTTATAATAGTGTATATAGTAGGGTGGCCTGGGGGTTACGGTTTAAAACACTGTTTCTGCATACTTGATTTTCTAACTCAATTAGAAATCAGTGCATTTCTGTACTTGAGCTGTTTTTCCTCATTTACTTTTTTCTTCTTCCCAGAATCCACCAAAAACGAGACCATCACGAAATTTCTTCAGCTGTGCGTGTTCCCACGCTGCGTCTTTTCAGCCATCGACGCCGTCTACTGCGCCCGTTTTGTCGAGCTCGTGCACCAACAGAAAACCCAGAACTTCTGCACACTGCTGTGTTACGATCGCGTGAGTCTTTTTGAAACTTTTTCAGCGCTCATCCAAGCAGCCGCTGGTTCTCTAGAAATAAACGAGCACATGCATAATGAATAGTTGTTTGGGTAGCGTTGGAAAGGACAACAGCCAAAGAAAGCAGCCTCACACTGGTTTGTGTTTGTGTAAATGGCAATTTCCTGCTGGGCCTAATTGTGCCAAGTGTTTGATAATGTGCATTAAAGCAGCGGCGTGTAAAAAGCTTGTTTATGGTGATGCTGGAGATATGTCTTAGTGTATTCACAGCCTCTTCTCTCGCTTCCGTCTTTCTACCTCTCTTTCCGTCATTCTGCCTTTCTTCAGGTGTTCTCTGATATCATCTACACAGTGGCGAGCTGTACCGAGAACGAGTCTCGGCGTTATGGCCGCTTCCTGTGCTGCATGCTGGAGACAGTGACGCGATGGCACAGCGATAAAGCCATCTATGAGAAGGTGCAGAACTGAATCTCTTATTTATGTGACGCATGCAGAGCCACACGACGGAGTGTTCATTCAGTTTAATCCACAATTCAGGGGGGCCATGTTGTGTGACAGTTACATAATATAATGTAAAAAATGTCTAACTCTTAACAATTTCCCTCATTTATTTTGAAATGTATTCAGCATTCAATGGTAATACTATAATACCAGTACCTTTTGTTTTCAGGGTAGCATGAACATTTATTCTTGGTGTTCTCTGTGTCCATGCCAGCCGAGTGACTCAGTATTGGCATGAATGACCTTCTGTTTTTAGAACTGCAAATTCAAATGACGTGTACTCGTCGCTATGCTTTCTTTGCCAGGAGTGCGGCAATTACCCAGGGTTCCTAACCATTTTCCGAGCCAGCGGCTTTGACGGAGGAAATAAGGCGGACCAACTCGACTATGAGAACTTCAGACACGTCGTTCACAAATGGCATTACAAGCTGACTAAAGTTAGTGTTCCTTGCTTCTCTCTCTCTTTTCCCCTCTATTTTTTTCAGTTCACATATCCCCCCCCCCCCCCCCCCCCACAGTCTTGAATGGATTGAGAGTACGGTAGCAGTGTGAATGTAATTAGCCACGTCATTATAAGGTTTTTAAAATATTTTTAGGAATAGTGTGTTCATTCCGTGTGGTTAAATCTAGTGCTGTTCACTGAGGCATTATGCTTGTACTATAGGCTTGTGCTTTTCTTTAATAATACATTATGTAGGGGGGAAAAGGACAGGGAGTATTGTTATAGGAAAATGTTTAGAGAGAAAGCGTAATGTAAGGTAGACTCCTGTTCCTGTCATCCTGAAGTGTTTCATCCTGATTGGCCAACTATTACAATTTCTAACTCGCTAAATAATCAGACACTTTCAGTTATGTTTAATGCTGTGAATTGAATGCTAGTTCAGCTTACATCACGTAACAGCTATAAACCCTTAAGCTCTCACCAGCCTCTTCTTTTTTTCTTTTCTTTTGAAGTTAATAAGAAAAAGATGCAGTTTGTCATCTTACTGAGACAAAGGCCCTTTGCCCTAGAGACTTTTACCCCTGGCCGTTACGAAGCACTAACACTGGAGACTCCTTCTTGCAAAAAACGCCATGTTCACAAATACACACTATTTTGATGCATCTGCTGTAAGAGTCCCCGTGTAAGCTGTTACTACAGAGACAATAATTTAAGTGCATGAATCAAATCTATCCGATTATAGTTTAAGAAAATTAATTAGCAGTATCTGACCTATCAGCATGGAGAATTCAACAGCTCCCTGTTATAAGAGAGTATGAGCTTGGCTTTGCTATGTCCATGATTTGATTTTAGGCACATGTTGGAGGCAGCTGAAAAAAACGGTAGCTAAAACTATGAGCTCTTACTGTAAATGGAGGTAATCAGGGTTCCTTCATGAACACCAAATGCTAACTATGTTTTCTTTTTCTGTTTCTCTCTCTGGCTCTGGCGGATGTAGTGGACTGAGTACTGCTTGGTTTAGCACTCACTTGTAGCACTATGATTTGTAGTTTTAATGCCATTAAATTAAACTGGATGGTACTTGGAAATTTCCTGGCCTGTAATTTAACAAATAATGTTGCCTCTTGCCTTGAAGAAGGCTTCTAGACCCGTCGCTACACGCTGCGTTTAGTCATCATTGTGTGTATCCATAAAGTAACAAAATAATGACAGCTTTTGGAAAAAGCTCTCAGATGTTGCTGGTATGGGTCCTTTAATTTAGTTTTGTACCGTCCTCGCTGGGAGCCCATTAGCAGGGGAAAAAGAAATCAGTCCATCCAAAAGGCCACATATTGCAGGCTGATTAAATGGGCTATTATAATGCCACCTACAGACATAAAGCCTGTGTATGCCACAAGATTATGCAACTTGTAGTCTTCTATAATTAAATTCAGGGTCTAATAATATGATTCTCATTTTGATGCAAAATGATACCTCTGGTCATTACAGGTGTGAAGGGGAAAGCATGTGGAGTGTTTATGCAGTGCAACATTTACGCTTTAATATTTAATTCTTTAAGTGTTTTATTAGGAATATCTGTACACCAGCACATTCATGCAGTTATGAGATCAGCCAATCATATAGCTACATAAAATTATTTAGATATGGGCCAGCAACTTCAGGTAATGTCCATCTACTGTTAGAATGAGTGAACAATGTGAGGCTGGTTTAATATTTCTATACCTGCAGATCAACTGGGATTTTCATACACAAGTCTCAAACTGACACCGTAAAGAAAAAAGCAGAAATTCTGCACAATGTAAAGGCTTTTTGATAAGAGAAGTCAGCGATGAATGGCCAGACTGGTTCAAGCTAATAAAAAGGCTCCAGTAACTCAGATCACCACCCTGTACAATTGCGATGAGCAGAAAAGCATCTCCGAAGAACATTTTGAGCCTTGAGGTGAAGTAGAAGACCATGTTTCACTTCTGTGAGCCAAGAGCAGAAAGCTGAAGCTGTAGTGAACACAGACAAAGGAAACTGGACATAGACATGAATCTCGAATTCAGAGTCAGAATTTGACACCAGCGGCATGAATCTATGAACCCAACCTGCCTTGTCTCACCAGTCCAGGCTGGTGGAGGTGGTGTAATGGTGTGGGGAATGTTTACTTGTCACTTTGGGTCCGTTAATACCAATCAATCATTACTTGAATTCCACAGACTATTTGTTGTTGACCATATGCATGTGCTTTATGGCCACAATTTACTACTTCCAGCATAACCGATCATTTCACAAAGCAAAAGTCGTCTTAAGCTGGTTTCATGAACAAGACAATGAGAAATTGCATGATGTCATCATACCAACTTGGACCAGAATCTCACAGGATTGTTTCCAACATCATGTGGAATCCATACCGTGAAGAGCAAAGAAAGGCCTAATATTAGTATAGTGTTTCTAATACAGTGCTCAGTGACTGCAGGCTTTATTAAGACTTGTATTTGTGTGGTGTTTTCTAGGCTTCGGTGCACTGTCTGGAGACGGGCGAATACACCCACATTCGCAACATCCTCATCGTGCTGACCAAGATCCTGCCGTTCTACCCCAAAGTGCTGAACCTGGGCCAGGCGCTCGAGTGCCGAGTGCACAAGATCTGCCAGGAGGAGAAGGAGAAGAGGCCTGACCTCTATGCTTTAGCCATGGGGTACCTTGCATTCTGACCGGGCTGTACCGTTTCTGGAATAGCTGGGGTTTTTTTTTAGGATTTGTCTGGTGGCAATACAAATAACGCAGAGAAATTTGGTGTTTTTGTATTAAGATGATGTGACATTGTTTTGCTGTCTGATTTGTTCGTCTGTACGGTTTTCAGTAGAATGGGTCGGTATGGTGTTCAGAGGAATTGAGCAGTAGACGCTGTGCTTGCCACGATGTTTGCTGTTCCTTTTCTGTTCCCACTCTGCAGCTTAGCTTCTTTTAAGGCTCAATCCTTGCAACCGACTTATGGTACTGTATTGTCTTATTGATGAAATCTGGAGTCTGGAGTGAAAGGTAATCGTCTCTGCTTAGTGAGCAGCTCACTAAGTGGAGCGAGGCGTGACGCTCTTGCTTTTACTTTTTTTCCCCAAAAGCTTATGTTTTAGCTCAGTTAATCCAGGCGATGGGCAAGAACGATGAGGTCAGCTTTGCTTTAAGAGCCTTCCACATTGGAGTATAATGAAGTCCATTAATTCACCTCAGCCTGTCCTGTCACGATAAATGTGATCTTATCAGTCAGAACAAGGTTTTTCTTTTCTCCAGTCTACTCTAGGTTTGTCTTTTGATTACGTTTCGGTAGCGCTTTTATCCCGTCTCAAAAACATATCCTCATGCTAGGACTAAAAAGACTCTAAAACTCTATTAGAGAGGAATTAATACAGCCAGTTGGTAAACAACCATTCAAGTTGTTCTGTGTGCTCCAGGCCTCTGGCTTTTCCAGCTCTGCTAATTTACACCTTTCATTTTTGGTTTATGGCTTAATGGTTATCACATGACCTAGGGTGTTTATAAGAGAAGTTGAATTCGACGTTTGTTGATCAGTTTGTTCCATTTAGGGTTAATGAGGAAGTGATTTCCGCTAACCGACTTTGGGAATTTTCACCCCTGAGGGTTTTAAAAGCTCCAGCCTTTCCCTATGGGTTAATTGAAGTGACAAATGATACGCGACTTGTTTATGCCACCAGCGTGACTTCTAATCTAACCAGGTGGAGGGCAGTATTGATCTTTTGCACTCGTATAGATGTACACAATCAACAAGAAAGTGGGAATCAACATCGCAAGCTCTAGGCGAATACACTCCAACCACTAAGGAAATCATTTTCCAGCATATAATCTCTTGCTGAATTGTAAACCAGGCTATTCCTGCGTTTGTTCTTGTTGATAATGTCACATCAACTAGTGCTGTAGAAGATGTTTGACTCTGCACCACTGTGTGCTCTGTGATTTTTAACCGTGTTTGTGACTTGCAGCTACTCTGGCCAGTTGAAAAGCAGGAAAGCTCACATGGTGCCTGAGAACGAGTTCCACTACAAGGAGCCGGCGAGCACCGCCAACCCTGGCGCCCTGCAGAACGGCCCGGGCAGCTCCGGCAAGCCTGGCACTGCCACCCCTGCCTCTGCCAACATGGCAAAAAACGAGGAGGGTGCTGCCGAGGACACGGGTGAGTTCTATATCCAAATGTAGAAAACGCTTTTGCACAGTAGGATCCAAAAATGTTTTCTGTGTGGTTTAGTTTCTCAAACATCATTTCGATCTCGTAGACAAAAAACAGGAAATAGTGACCTTAAAGCACAGAGGACTATGCTAAATTGCTTCTTATGCTAGGTTTTAGCTTAGTGATAATTGCAGTTAACACTACTAAGAGAGGAACATCATTTAAAAGCGATGTTATGGATGGACAGTATATAGAGGTGACTATAGACTTCAGGACCATATGTATTGTTTAAAAATGTTTTGAATAATTGAAAAAAAAAAAATTAAATAAAAAAAAAAAAAAAAAAATGTTCTGCGTTGGGTTGAGCACCAGCCACTGCACAGATGCTGTGAGCAAGCAATAGTCTGTTCTTATTTATTTACAAAATTTGTAAAGACGTGAAATTTTTTAATGAGGAAACACCAACAAACCTGCACCTTTTCCGTATCTCTTAATAAGCATTTTTGCTCAGATACAGATGTTTAGCTGTTCATTTGTGGATCTAGGTATCAGTATACTCGAATACTTTGCCTGAGCATCGTTAAGATTGTTTAAGCCAATGATTTTACCAGCAGCCTTCAGTTCAGCCCAACAGCACAGACTCCAGTCATTAGCTTCGCAATCGATACAAATACATTTTGACAAGATCATTTTTTTCTTCTTCTCTAGAACACTTCATCACATGAATTTAATTACTGACTGACTGACTAGTGAGAGAGAGTGTGAATGATTTCATGTCTTTCTCTGTGTTCAGTCTTTCACTCTGTTGCCTTACACTGTGTGTGGATTATATGCTGTGGTCATGCTACTGCATTCATGTGAAGATAACTGTAGACAATGGGTGCATAGATTTAATTAGAGATCACTATATACCCTGAAACAAATACCTTGAACCATTTGTCCAGGACAAGTGCAGTAAGAGTAAGTCTGTCCTTATCAAGGCTGTAGTCCAGCAATTTCTCTAGTGCACGTGTTAATATGCTCAGAAATAAACTTGATGTGTAATATTCTGCCCTAAGGCCCCTATTGTTGTAGTGCATTTTTCCCTTTTTTTTCTTTTCTTTTTTTAAATTTATTTATTTTTTTAAATACCTTACTGACCTTGGTTTAAATGGCCAGCAATTACGATCAAATTATTCCTGATGGTCAGTAAAGTTGGCATGGAGTCTTATTTCTCGAAGGCTAAATGGTTTTATTCTAATATGCTTTTCTTTATTTCATATACCTTATGATGACCATTCTGCCAATAACTTCATTAGTGTGTGTTCAAGAGGATTTTAATCATTTTAAAAAACACTATCAATTATAAGTAGATTCTGACGGATTCTCACATTTGTCCAAAGTTGTTTTGCGTTTAAAATGCACAATACTTATACTAGGGTATAACATTCGGCTCGGTATCTGAATCAAGTGATATAATGATATGGTTTAATGCTTAAGAATTCGGTGTGCATTTGATATTTTCAGACAAATCTAAGGACAAATCTCAGGTGGCTCAGAAAACGGCCAGCAAGAACCCAACCACGGTGAATAAAGTGAGCAGCAGCAACGGCAGCAGCACACCTAACAGGTACACCTGGAGTCTGCTCCTAACACACACGCGCGCACACACACACCTGCAGCACAACCCCCTCTAAGAGCACTGCAGAATGATGTACTGCTCTCATCTCTTGGATAACGTTATTAAAAGGTTAGTCCCTGAGGCAAGGAAGTTTAGCACCAGCTTATTATTTCAAACTACTCGGCAAATAAATCAATCTTTTATCAAAGTCTACCTTTCTTATGAACTGCATAATCAAATTTGAACAGTGTTCCAGGCTAGAATCTGCTTACTGTTCTATTATATTGAGCTATTGCTCAAAGAAGCCATCTGCGATATGGTTGTTACGACATCCAGACGATTGCGGAAGGTCTTTTAAATTGGATGTATGAAGCATCATTTTGAAAGGAGACATCAAAGCGAGTTGTACAGGAAAAGAAAGGTCTCCATTAAGGCCCATTCAGGACCAGTGCGAACGTAATGAGTTCGTAATGGTTCCGACAGGCTCGGCTCTACTCTGCCGAGGTCAGAGACGGTGCCGTTGTCAGATACTGGATTGCAGTACAAGGTCAGGATTGAGGTCAGGATGCTGCTCTGGGATTTACAGTCAACATTCAAAGTCCAGAACATATAAATCACGACGTCGTTTGGGGAACTGGAGGAAGTGAAACTATTCAACTGCAAGTCCGTCACACTTATAGTGAATGTAATGAGGCTTTATTTGTTGACGCAGTTCAACAAGCTGTATACGCTGTCATTTTTACAGCATCAAAGGGAGCAAAGAGAAGGAGGACAAGGAGAAGAGTGTGAAGGAGAAAAAGGAGAAGAAGGAGAAGACCGCCACCAGCACTCCAGAGGCCAAGGCAGGAGGGAAGGAGAAGCAGAAGGAGGAGAAAGCGGGTGACGCCAAGGACAAGGTGCCCAAGGCTGAGAAGGACAAGAGGAAGGATGACAAGAAGGACGAGAAGAGCAAGAGCGACGCCAAGGCTGCAGACAAAGAGTCATCCAAGGAGCGAGACGTGGCCAAAGAGGGCAAGCTAAAGGAATGCAGCAAGGGCGAGAAAAATGCTGGGTCTCTTAAGTCCCCTGTTCCCAGATCAGAAGCAATCGAGTCTGAACGGGGTAAGGCACATTTTTCCAGTATGGAGTATTTATGATTAATCATTTCATCACTGTACTGTAGGTGTTGGCTTAACACTGTTTGCTTAACACAGAGAGGCTCTAGAGTAACGTTGCTCGCTTCAGCATAACAATTTATACAGTATCTCTCTTAAACTTCAATTAATCAAGACTAATGTGCCCATAATACATGGGAAAATATCTTTTCAGCACAACAATATCCTTTCTGTTACTGAGGGGTTTTAGAGAAGTTTAGGATTTTGGCTAATCAAAACAAGCAAACAAATGAAAAACTCTAAATAATGCATACAGAAGATAAACCGATCAGCCATAACATTATGAGCAGTGAGAGGTGAAGTGAATAAGACTGATGATCTCCTCATCATGGCACCTGTTAGTGGGTGGGATATATTAGGCAGCAAGTGAACATTTTGTCCTCAAAGTTGATGTGTTAGAAACAGGAAAAATGGGAAAGCGTAAGGATTTGAGCGAGTTTGACAAGGGCCAAATTGTGATGGTCAGTATCTATCAAAAGTGGTCCAAGGAAGGAACAGTGGTGAACCGGCGACAGGGTCATGGGCAGCCAAGGATCATTGATGCACATGGAGAACGAAGGCTGGCCCGTGTGATCCGATCTAACAGACGAGCTACCTTTGCTGAAATTGCTAAAGTTAATGCTGGTTCTGATAGAAAGGTGTCAGAATACACAGTGCATGATGGGTCAGGGCTATTTTGGATCAACACAATATTAGGCAGGTGGTCATAATGTTATATCTGATCGGTGTATAAACCCACTGTATATCTGAAACACCATCAAAATTGATGCTAATGAGCTAATTAATACGTTAAAATCCAACACAAAAATCAAAATGTTTTTGCTCACAGTGCTGTATGCTGATCCTTTCTTATGCTTCAAAGAAGAAAAAAAGCCCCTCTGGCATGGAAGATCATCTTCCATGTCCCTTAAAATCCTAAAATGTTCAGGCTGTGATGTGGTCAGATACTTTCATAATTCAGAGTAAACCTCTCAGAATCTCACTATGCAGAAAACTAAATGTTTGGATATAAAAGGAGCATCGTGTGTCTCGTCTTAATGATGTTACTCATCATTAAATGAGATTTGCTCCAGGGCTGTAGAAAGATTGTCTGCAAGATCAGCAAAAGGCTTCTTGTAAAAGTAGGTGGTACTTGGCTACTTTCAGTCATCCTGGAGCCTTTATTAGTGATTTTCTTGAGATTTGGGTCAGCTTTGTAACCTACTGGATTTCTAAATGGAGGGTAATGGTCATTCATGTATGGTACCACAGTCGCATTCTTCATCCAGACCAGGACATGACAACTGTGGAGAGGTTTAGAAAATCCTGATGCTTTTTACTCTTTTAACTTCATAATCTGCTTTCCACCCTGTAAGAGACTCATCCTTTCTCATCGATATGATTACTCCTAAAATAGCACCAGTTTAGCACCAGCTTGGCTTGTTATTTACCATGGGTTTGGCTAATGATTGCCACATGGCTGGGAGCTTTAGCCTGGGGTTAGCGTACTTGCTCTGCAGTGTGGCATTTGCCATCTCAGATCAGTGTTAGAGAATTCTTAAACAGGCAGCTGGGGCATGCACTGTGCCATGGGACATGTAAAAAAATTTAGCACTCGTATGGAGTGGAAAAAACTGTAATCCCACCTTTGCTGTCGAGAATTCTTTACGGTTTGTCTGTCACAGCACCACACTAGAGAAAAGCTTTTGGTCTTTATGGAGAAGAGTGTGAGAATGACGTACACAAGTGTTGTAGCAGGTGATATGTGGGATGTCAGGCTATTGTCATGGCTGTGACTTCTTTAGATAGATCTGCCGTCATTGGTGGTCCTACCTGAAGCTATTCCCATAATGAGATATTGAACAGAAGTTTAAAGGACAATCCAAAAAAAATGTTTTTCTCAGTATGTAATAGTGGATTTTAAATCTTAAGCTATATCCTGGGTGCACACCATGGGCTACAGGAGTGCTGTATCATCAATCTAATAAATAGCACCACTGCCTGGGATTTAAAAAAAAAAAAAAAAAGCTTTGAACTTATTGGCCTGTTTTTTTTTTGTGTGTGTGTTTCTCCTCTAGAACAAAAAAGACGAAAGCTCGACACACACTCTTCGCCCTCACACTCCTCTGCAGTTAAGGTTAGTATGGCCTGAGGAGGGCCGTTTTCCTCTTGTCCCCTCCCTCCACATGCCAGAGTTCAGGGGAGGCCTCTGGAACCCAGCCTTCATAGGAGAGCAGTAGGGGGGAGAAGTTACACATCACATGGACTATTTTTTTGGAGAATCTATTTTTAATATGTAGAATTTTTTTAATGATAGAATTCAATGGACTTGCCAAAAAAATTTAAACCATCACATCAGATTTTTTGCTTCCCATTTTGTATATTCTGTGCTGAAAAAACAGCTCTCAAGTGCCTTGGAAAATATTTTTGTCACATAAAGCATTTTTTTTTTGTAAATATAGATATTATATTTTTGTAAATCACCCTTCAGCCTTTTTTGAATTTTTAAAAAAAAAATCTTGTGAGAGGCTTTCTTCGGCTATAGCATTTAAATCCACCAAGAGAGAGTAAAAGTAAAAAACCAGACCACCACTTTTTAAGCACCGAGACAAGCGAATGTGTTTTTGCTGGAAGATGTCTTGAATAGAGCATCGGGTCAGAGCGCCCTGGCATCCCAGAGCGGTTGGAATATGAGTGTTCTCCTGCTTCCTTAGCTGTGACATCCATCCTGGATCCTCCTGACGAGACCGAGCTACCTTTATTCCTCCCGTCCTTTGGCTCCAGTGCTGTCTTTTTTTTCTCCTCCCCATTTTTGGTGGCGGAAAGTGGCCCAGAGGTGCCAAAGCTGCAGAAAGTGGTTTTTTTTGTTGGTTTTTTTTTTTTTTTTTTTTGGTCCCCCTGCTCCCCCAGATCTTCGCATCTTCTACAAAAGGCACATATGCCTTCCAGCCATCCAGGGAAAACCCCCATGATGCATCACCAGCAGCAGCTGCATAGTGAGAGGGAGGAAAGGCTACCAGGGGAAAAAAAGCATGGGCAAAGCCTTTCCAGAAGAAGCTGCTTATCTGCAACCAGGGAGCTTGTTGTAATTCTATATGCACCCTAATTCCATATGCACCCAACCACCAAGACCTTATAATAAACCAACAAAATTCACTTATATCTTACATACCAGGGTGCTTTAATGTAGCACTGGAGCATCCCTCCAATTCTGAAGTCAATTATCTCCTCCAGCACACACAACACACTGACTTAGTAGAATGTATTATTTATTTAAACCAAAAAAAAAATCCTCAACCCATCAAAGTATAACACACACTACAGGTTCTCCAGGCATATCTAGTCTCAGATTCATTCTACATAGACCACAATTTAGCCTCCAGTTGTTTCCTCCACTAACCATGTCAAAGTTCTAGTCTTTGAAGGTCTCTATGGGGATGTGTTGAATGGCGGCCAACCTTCCCCAACCCCCCAACCCCTTTCTCCTGCTGTGTGCCAACTACTTCAGCTCATCTGTCATCTCCGTTCATTCCTACAGGACAATCTCAATGACTTCAAGGACTCAGCCACCAAGGTGCATATCGTTTAAAATAATATCCTTTTCCTTTTCACACATGCTTTTGTATACAGATTGATGCACTGTATTTGATAGCGAGGTATTTTAAGATTGTTGGTGTAAATTCCTATATCGTGGATTAGTTAAGCACTACCGCACAAGCAAAAATGCTGCAGTACTGAATACCAGTTCAGATAAACGATGCCAGTGCTGATATTCAGTATAACAGCACCATTGTGAGTGTCATAGTGCTTTTTTGCTTCAGAGGTACAAACAGAAAATTAAATATCGAGTATCTGACGTTTCAGACATGTTAGTTTGCTGCCTATGAAAATAGTTACTGAAGAAGCCACAGCTGGATCGAGCATTGCATTTTGTCATGTGATATGTAGTCATAGTTTCAGTGCAAACTGTTGCCGCCTTGACTGATTTTGCCTTCATTGCAAATTCACGCTGCTATTATACTATTAAAGTGGACTATTAACGTGGATCGGAATGAACTACAGTGAAATAATGTTCATTCCACAGCGTGGTGTCATTCTTGATTCTTATTGGTCAAACTGTGTGGTTTATTTTTTTTTCATATAGCAGCATGACTTAGGCAGTAGTTCCAGCTGTGCCATAAACGCTGTATTTATATTAACCACTTCTGTAAATACGTTATTGTTTCTATGGTAACAAAACATACTGTAGATTCGGATGTGTGTGGCACGCAATCAAAGCCTTAATAATAAATGGATTTCATGTGGATGGAAAAGCTTACTGTTGATGTACAAAAGCTTTGTTAGTACATGTTGATGTAACGTTTATGGAAGTTTCCCCAACATGGGAAAACGTTAAGGAGAAAGTTTGAACGTTTCAGTTTCTCAGTCACTTGACGAGCTGCTTTTTTTTTTAATTTTATTAACTGAAAGAAAGAGAAAGAAGAGGAAGAAAAAGCACTAGACAGGGAGCAACTGTTAATAAGGCTATAACATATATAACATGAGCTAACTAGTCTTGTGGATGTTTCACGTCTACAACAGTAAATGTAACTAATTAGCTAAAGCGCAGTGAATCGTTTATTTATGACTTGTATGTAAATGTATGTAAAGGCTGTGGTATAAATGAATGAACACACTTCAGGCTGTCTGTCACTTGGTGTCACGCCGTATCATCCTCCTTGTCATCGTCTAACAGCGATGCTTGTTGTGCAGTACAGTCAGTTTTTTCACCCCTTCTTAATGTTAATTAAGTTAATCTCCAGATTTTGGTTCTCTACTCAGCGCCAAACCGCTCGAGTGCAAGTCGCTATCAAATGCCAAGTTACTAAGAAGGGCCGAGTCACTCGTGTGAACTGCTTCAATTATCACTTTTTTCCCCTCAGATGCAAAATGGTAGTAGTTATAAATACACCTCTAAAGACTAACTAGCCAAACACTGAATAATAATCTGTACTGATGAGTGGGAAAATTGCTTGCTAGAGTTTTGTGTTTCTTGCTGTAATTTATTTATTTATTTTTGGCAGATTAGCAACTTATCTATTTGCTGTAACTCTTTGTACAGTGTAGAAATGTGTCCGATTTTATTAGACCGAATGCTATGGCAGGATTAGGTGAAGCCACAGTGATGAGTATTTCTGCTGTAGGAATTAATCCAGTGGTTGTGGCTATTTACTTTACTGTGTCGTACCTGATTTCCTGGTGTGAACGTAGAGTTTGAGTTGGATCAGGAAACGCTCGTATAGAGCCAGGTTGATTATTAAGTATTGCCCGTTTACTCAGTAGGCTTATAATTGAAGGCGGGGATAAAACATGCTGATAAATGTAACCCTGCTTCCTTTTTGCCTCTTTTTTATGAGATGAACCAAGACATTAAATTGATTTTCCCTTTAAATTTACCTAAGGTATTAGGTGCTTGGAGCATTTTGGTTTGAGTTTTAGGACTTTATAAAGTCAGCGCAATAAAATCGCTTTAACAAGATTCTGCTCAACCTGCACACAGTAAAACCGCAAAGCCCTTCATTAGCCTAAAATTTGTGCTTCTGTGGAAAGAAATCACATCTATCCCAAACTACGTTTTCCTTACAGATTCCCAACACACGCGCGCACACATTCCTGCACACAAACGCTTCACAATCTGCTAATGTAATTTCTTTCCCACAATATCATCTATTTTCTCTGCTTGCTCCTGCTCTCCTGAGCCTCACTTAGTCTTCTTAGCATCTCATTGGACGCCTTGCTCGCTCTGATACTCCTCAGCTCTCTTCCGCTGGTCGGCTGATAAGAGTTTTTCTTCCATTATGGCCACTGAAAGCAATGGCAGGATATTTGAAAATATGCTGATGGTGCCTCTCTCAAAAGCAGGATCCAGCAGAATCTTTTTGCAGGCTGCCGTTTCCTCAGCAGGCCTTTAAGGGTTTCTCAAATAATGTGTGATATTTTATTAAAGCTACTTTGCTTATGAGGCCAGCTGGCTGGGAGAGAGGCTTTACATTTTAAATTTGACTGTTTACCGAACAGCTTACTGAAATAAGACCTTCTTTTAAATAGTCTTTTATTAATTTGAATGATAGCGGTGTCTAGCATTTGTATCTCCAGGTGCTTTCGGCTGCTCCCTGTTCGGGGTCGCCACAGCGGACCAACTGGTCCGCACAACAGCTTGGCAAATGTTTTACGCCGGATGCCTCTCCTGACGCAACCCTCCCATTTTACCGGGCTGGGACCGGCGCTGCATCCAGTGGCTGGGGTTGAAGCATTGGCTGGGGTTGAAGCATTGGCTGGGAATCGAACCCGGGCCTTCTGCACGATAGGCGAGAAACCCACCACTGAGCCACCAATGCCCCTAGTCTAGTATTCATATTAATTTAATGATATCTGGTTTAGTATACCGTATGTACAATATAACACAGATGGGGAAATTAAGGGATTCAATTTAAAAGGAAATTAAAGAGGAAAAATATATATATAGAGTGTGTGTTAGAAAGCTGTAGAGCACTGTGAGCCACCAGATCAGCTTCAGTAGTTCATTACCCAGGATTTCCTTAACTGGAGTGTTTCACTTTGCTCACACTGTACCTGGGGGTAAGAGCTGGCCATTCATAATCTGAAGTTTCACACTGTACATTACATTTCTAAACCCTCGGTTAACCACCTTATTTGCTGTCGATAGCCATGATTACATACTATACATAATATTGCCAAATGTTTTGGGACACCCCTTCAAATCATTGAATGCAGGTGTTGTTTTTCAGGGGTTGGGCTTGGCCCCTTATTTCCAGTGAAAGGAACTCGTAATGTGTCAGCATACCAAGACATTTTGGACAATTTCATCCTCCCAACTTTGTGGGAACAGTTTGGGGATGGCTTCTTCCAGTTCCAACATGACTGTGCACTTCCAACTATGGTCAGGCACTGATGTTGGATGAGTAGGCCTGGCTTGCAGTTTCTGCTGTCATTCATCCCAAATGCGTTCTATCGGGTTGAAGTCAGGACTCTGTGTGGTTCCTGAAGAGCAACACTTGAACTAAATGATTTGGAGGGGTGTCCCAAAACTTTTGGCAATATAGTGTAAATAAGGCATGCAGGCAGATAAAATAACCGCTAGTCTCGTGCTTTCACGGCAGTGGAAAAAAGGACAGCTCTGTGTCCTGTGCCTGAGCAGAAATCTTTTTCTAATCTTTTTTGCTGACTTAGTTGACCAGACATTTGCTGATATACAACAACAACAAACTAATTTTCACTGTCAGCTATTTCCCCCTTGTTTATTTTGCACATTTCTGTGATCTTCTGCGTCTTGCCATCTGACGCCACCAGGCCGATTTTGTTAAGTGTCTTGACGTCCAGGTTTTCACGTAATATGATATATGCAGTTTAATTTCTGATTGGTTATTAAGCATGTAGTCCTAACTTTAATACCACATCATTTCACACTGTACACATTTGACACTGCAATGCAAGGTTAACAGCACAAAAGCTGTGCTAACCCTGCTTTAAAGCAGCATTTCATAACCCTTGTTAAAAAAGCAGTGCTCACCCCACTTCTAAATTACAAGTGTGAAACCTTCCTCTCCCCGGGGTTAAGCAAGTTTTAGAGTGACGATAACCCAGGGTTAATTGAAGTGCAAGAAGTCTTTAGATGTCTCTGGAACTGCACTGGAGCTATACTTACTAAAGATTTTCCCTCACTTGGTGTTTTGATACTGCTGCTGCTCGTAGTGGAGAGTCTGTCTCACCCATCACTCCAAAATCTCCCAACTTCCTTAATATCTGGTGATTGTAAAAGGTCATAGTGTTACAACCTGCAGGGTTTTCATACTTGTTAAAGCATTCGGTCAAACCTTGTGGAGGCGGAGTCATCCTGAAAGAGAAGCACTCAGGATCAGGATTGAAATGTTTTATCACAGGGTAAAGGTGATCAGTCAGAAGAACTGCTATTGATTTGCAGTGACTCTTCCGTCAGAAGGAAAAAGTGGACCAAACCACAGCAGCAAAAAAAAAGCCCTCACGGCATAAGAGACCGTTTCTTCCCTCTGTATAGAAGATAATATCCAACCTGTCAGAACAATTTCAAACTTGAACTCCGTACGTCAGACACGGGGCAAGCAATAAAATCAGTTACAGAGAATGTGAACGATCTTTCTGTAGCTTTTTGACATCTTGCAAACCAAGCATCTGCTTTAATGCTGAAACACTCAGGACAAAAACATTTAAGCTAAGGGAAATGATCAGATCTGGAAGATCTTAATCTATCAGAAGGAGTGAGTAGTGGAGAGAAATCTATAAAAAAAAAATAAAAAAAAAAATCTAATACTGTAACCTGCGAGTGGATTATATATATCTTTAGTTTTGAAGAACATCAGTTGCAGTGATAAAGCCTCGTCAGCCATTTTCCCCCAAATGCCCTTTCTTATTCTCATTTTCAGCATTCTGGGAGGAGAGAGACTGTTTTAGACAGTGACCTTTAGAAACCTTTTCTCCAGGCTCCCTTTTACCAGCGTCTAAGTGCCATTTGCAGCATTTTCATGCGCTGTGTTTGTTTTTAACTTGCAGTCATGGAACGATACTATATAATAATAGTAATAATAATAATAATAGTAATAATAATAGTAATAATAACAATGTTTGAATGTAATCTTTACATTTTTTATATTTATGTAACATTCTACTCATTCTGTTTGATTTCTTTGCTTTAGTTAGATGTTTTAAGTAAGGGTTAAATATCTAAAATAATTACCAGTCCAGAGGTCATTAATAGCACTTTGCCTTTGGTTGTGTTTACTGTCGTAGAACGTCAGCAAAAAGCAAGCGAGTTTCTGTTATGTTATAACAGGTACAGTTATTCCTTTACCAGCCTCTGTTTCCTCTCCCTTTAAGTTAAAAAGCAACACAAAGAACACAGCTTGGCATGACACTAAGGATGCGTCTCGATCAGCTCTCTAGCTCCCTAGGCGATGAGTCAGTATATCGGGTACATGAGTTGGAGTTGGAAAGACTCCGTGATCATACCCCTGACTACTGAACTAGGAAGCTGATTGAGACAAAGCGCTCACACCGGAGACTCTAGTCATATCACTGTAATCATCAGTTCCACACATTTTTACTGTTTATTGAAGCGTCCATTATACACATCCCACTATAGAAAGCATAATGGATTAGGACACCTACATTAATAGAAACCTGTGATGTATCTTGCAGTGGAGCTACCGCCAGAGCTGCTGTTATAAAACCAAGCAGAGCTTGTCCAGAAGAATCGGGAGTTCCACAGCACTGTGACACAAAGTAAATAATACAATATAAAAATCCAAGCCAGCATTTCACTCTTTCACCGGTCTTATTATTACAGATAGTACAACTTGGTGTGATTTAGTTCAGTAATATAATGTGTAATTCTCATGGAGATACTTTGGTGTTGCTTAGTTGTTTTTCGAAAGTGTTGTTCAACTTCTCCTTAGCGCAATTGTAACGCTTTTGGGAAATAGAAAAAAATAAAATTGCACCAAACGCCTGCCTGTTTGTTAGCGGAAACGCAGCTAATTACAGTTCTGATGTTTGAGGAAAGCTAATTCTGTTCTCTAAATGAGGTGAAACAAGTGACTTCACTTTATCATTTAAAGTCCATATTGAGCTTTCAGTTTGCTCATACAGGCAACCTGCTGTGTTTGAAAGCATGAAGATTTTATGCACCTTGGCAGCGAGAGGATTTTGTAACAGTCCTAATTAGGTGCCAGAAAAATGGCTTCACAGCTCGAAAGGCTCTTTTAAAGTCCCGTGGTACAGTCGACTTCTTCAGCGCTAACAAGCTTGTTCTCTTTTTCTTTTTCTCGCATGCTTGTCTTTTGTTTAGTTTTTTTTTTTTTTTTTTACCTATTGAGTAGCAGAGAGGATTCAGCAGGTGATTTATTGTTAGTAGCTTACACTGACAGATTGTTGTCAATTACCAGAGAAAGCCTGAGCTTTTACGATCCTGCGGCTGTCCTCAGGCACACTTTATTACCAGCGTCATCTTGGTTCTTATGCTCGTTTTGCTAACCTGCCTTCATATTGTAACAATCACACTGGATCATTTTTGTTATTTGTCCTGCTCGTAGGGATCAGGTTATACTGTGGTGACGAGTTTGAGTTGCATAAACAGAAGACTTGTGCACAGGGTAGTTCTGATTTTTCTTCTATTCAGAGATTCGTCAGGCTTTTTTTTTTAAAAAAAAAAAAAAGATTTTTTTATTAAAAAGGCCTGGATTTTGCTAATAAACTCCACTGTGAATTAGCACTAGAGGAAGGCCAAGTTAGAAAGGCATTATTCATGTAAAGGATCCACTTTTGTAGTCAAAAGGAATAGTTCTGCAAGCAGCTTTCGTTGTCATGCTTCATGTGATGTGCTAATGAGATTTCCCTTGCCCAGATTTATTTGGGAATTGTTAGAGATCGTCAGCTTCCTTTCAGGGCCTTGATGTGATTGTGGGTGTGCTAAATTGATCATTATGGCTGTTAAGGTCCTGTAGTGACATGAAATGCAAGGTCATTACATATAGTGTTGATCAAGGACATAAGGACACGGGTTTGCGTTTACAGATGGCTTGCACATGCCGTTATCTCTTCCTCTGTTCTTTAAATGAATATTCCATACATTAACTCTTCACAAGCACCAGTTTAATAACTGAAACCTTATCCTGCTTAAGGTTAAGTAGCAAAACCTATTGAATAAATTAAGCATCTTAAGTCTACTTAGACCACACTGCTTCTGTTTCTGTTTCTTTTTGCTGAATCACCAAGCAGGCAAGCCCCTAACTGGCAATTTGCTTGCTGACTCAGTCATCAACTCACTCACTGAGTCGCTCAGTCCCACTTTTGGGGGGGTACATGGAGTTTAATCTAGCTAACCTATACCTTCAGCTAGCAAGCACTGAGCGATCCTTGGGGCATTCTGTAAAATACATGCGTCTGCTGCTGGTGTGAATCCTTGCTTTGCAACCCAGATGTCACTGAAGCCATATATTTTGTGTTAAATGAAAGGGTAAGAGGAATATGTTTGTGGCTTCATACAATCAGGTTATTATTAACAGCCGAGAGTTGACCAAAGTGCTGTATAAAACCGAGCATAACAAATAACAACACAAGCCTCACCCCAAATACCAGACAATAACAGAAAAACATACACACAACAGATTTGTAGCAAGTTATCTTGACTGCTACGTTGTTTATTTGCATAAATGCCTGTTTTGCTAGCATCCCTGTTCTGTGCTTAGCGTACATTTCATTGCGTGGAATTCCACTTTATTTACTGATAGTCCCTGAGAGTAGAGGTAGGCTAGCTAAAGTTAATTAAACTGTTGTTTTCTAAGGGTTTTTGTCCATGTATAAAATATTATAGGAACCTAACATCATGAATAAAGGAGTCTGAGGTTGTACTGTGGTATAAATGCATTTGTAGCTACATACTGGCCATGTTTATCTCATTATGTTTTTGTTTACGTGATTACATGTTCTGCCCTTTTGTAGCTAGCTATCTAACAGTCACAACACCTCTTTTAAATCACAGGGCATCAACAAAATCTCTAATTTACTTCTCGAGAATTTCTAATAAGACGGATGTGTATATTAAGCCCTACATAAACAGCTGCCTTGCGGTTGTTGAAATGCTGATGACGAGAATGACTTGTCTTGTGCTTTTACTAGTATTTCTTCATGATCCACTACTAATATTGTTGTTTCAATGGGGTACATCGATGCCATTTTTATCTGAGTACGAGTACGTTTTTTTCCCCTTCTTGTTATTCTTTGGCTACTGGATATGTAACTTATTTACTATTAATCAGGGGCATCATTTTTAATTAGGTTTGTGTTTTTGTGGCTTTATCATGCCGCTAGCAACAAACCCATGCTAGGTTTAATTTTTATATTATTATGGTGTTTAAGCATTATCTTTAATAGGAAGTATGAGAATGGCTGACCCCAGTGGCCCTTAACTGACCTAATGGGCAATTAAAAACTTGGTGCCATGGATTACACCGTGAGTGAATTCATACACAGGAAGCAGATTTGTCTCACAGAACTGAAGTGCTCTCAATTTACAGTTTCTCTGCACGCTCAGTTCACTTCTACACACACGAGACCTTTGTGCACATGCGATTCATGGCACCTTTTAGTCATTTTTAATGACCACTAATAGTGATCAAGCAGGTCATCATTACAGATACTGTTGACACCGAGAAGTCATGCTGCTTGATTGTAGTAGATTGTATTTTGTTGCTTGAGCTGTAGGACCTCATCTGATAAACTTTACACTCAAATATACAGCTCTTTAATGTGTCCATGTAACAGGTAGCCATTCAGGCAGTTGACATATATGACTAATGCTTATTTGTTTCTGCTCTCGTTTTAAATAGTGCACACGATTCCGAATAAAGCTTTGGTCATACTGTTAGTTGGTGCTAGCATGCATGTTAGAGATCTAATCTGAGCAATGACCAATCTGAGGTGTCTGTTCAGGTGTCAATTCGTGCAGAGAGCCAAGCACAGATTCAGTACGTCACGCTAATTTCCCGTTTTACTGTATCCCACAATCCCTCAGCAGCATCACGCCAACAACAGCACCGGCCTGACCAAGAGCGAAGCCGAGAAGAAAGAGTCTGACAAGTCCAGGGACCGCTCCAAAGAGAGGGACAAGAAGGACCGCAAAAGAGTGAGTACACCTCTGCCCTTGGCTGGGTTTATAAAAACGGTGGATGGAGAGAAAGTGGGATTGTGCATGCGATGAAATTCTGTGTGTCATTGTGGTCCTTGAGGCTTCAAACAAGCCTTATTCTATAATGTGAAGTTTGCTTGGTGTAAACAGCAGATATTGAGCTCCTGGTGTGTGAGAGCGTGTGGCAAGAATCGGCCCGGAGTGTTATTTGCAGCTCTGACTTCATTTTTGTTTTATTTTTCTCTGTGTCATTCTTTTCTCTTTTTCTGCTTTTTTTTTTTTAAAGACAACCCAGGACTACTCCAACAGCGACCGTGAGATGAGCCAGGAAGCCAAGCGCCGCAAAGACGAGAACGGAACAAGTGAGTTGCAACCGCTTTCATTTGTTTGCGAGCCAGAAAACTCTTTCTGAGGCAGAGGCAATCAGTGCACTTGTGTGTCTGTTATCATCTTCACCCCGGCTGTTGCCTATTCCTTGCAGGCTCCTCAAAGCACAGTAAGAGCGCCAGTCCGCCTGATTCGCCCCGCTCCAATGACAAGGACAACAGCAAACGCTCCAAATCCACCAGCAAAGACAAGAGCGACCTAGCCAAATCCGACAAGACCTCCGGAGGCAAAAAGGTAATTCATTTGCACTTGATTGAAAGAGATGGACGAAAGCTATACGGTTTCAACACACCTTCCTCGACATCCACTTAGAAGTCCACCTACATGTGGGGCACTTGCGGCACAATGGGAGGAGTGTAGCAATCTGCCTTTAGCAGTAAGAATAACGTAGCTTTTTGGGTTTTTTTTTAAAGGTATTTGGTCACGTTCAGTCGTAAGCTGTCAAGTTTAGATGGAGTAGTTAGCAGCTTTAACCTAGTTTGCAGCAAAACAACTGTTATATTTTGAAATAAGCATTGTATTGCTCCTGCTTGTAGTTACAACCAGCTTTCCCATTTTTGCTGTTTTGAAAAGGATCTTGCATCAGACCACAATATCGTCTGCTTTCGCTCTTCTACTATGCAGTCACGTTGACTCAATCCCTCGGGCCTTCAAGGCTCGTCGAACAAATTTCACTTGAGCCGATAAGAGCGGCTCCATTTCTTTAAGTTTCTTAAAGTTAAATGAGCAGGATTTATTGCTCTGTGAGCAGGAGTGGAGAGTAATGCGCAGGTGTAATTGTTTGAATAAACATTGCACATTTCCTGCTCTTACACACACGGTTGCTCATACTTTAGTTCATTTGAGTTAAGCTCAGGTCCCAGTGTTTCAGCCTGAGCTAGACATTGATCTGTTTCACTAATATTACTCGTTATTTATTTTATTCAAGCAGTGGATTTACATCGTGGATTCAGCATCAGCTAAATCAAGTTTGAATCCTAGCAGATCAACAACAAAAAAACAGATCTGTAATAAAGACAAAGGATTTTCTTTTTTATTACTGACATGAAAAGAAATCTGTCCCAACAGGACCACAAAATACTCCCTGCATTAATAAAAAAAAAAAAAAAAAGCTTAACTCAAGATACATACTGAAAGAAAATATTAACAACACACCAGCATACAACATGTATAAAGGTTGTATATAAATGTTATGTACACTATTTTGCCAAACGTTTTGGGATATCCCTCCAAATCACCCCCCCTTAGTTCCAGTGAAAGGAACTCGTAAAGACATTTTGGACAATTTCATACTCCCAACTTTGTGGGAACAGTTTGGGGATGACCCCTTCCTGCTCCAACATGACTGCACACCAGTGCACCAAGCAAGGTCCATAAAGACATGGATGAGCGAGTTTGGCATGGAGGAACTTGAGTCCTGACCTCAACCTGACAGAACACCTTCGGGATGAATTAGAGCGGAGTCTGTGAGCCCGGTCTTCTTGTCCAACATCAGTGCCTGACCTCACAAATGTGCTTCTAGTGGAATGGTCAAAAATTCCCATGAACATACTCCTAAACCTTGTGGAAAGCCTTACCAGAAGAGTTGAAGCTGTTATAGCTGCAAAGGACGGGCCAACTCCATATTACATTCATGTGCATGTAAACGCAGACGTCCCAAAACTTTTGGCAACATAGTGTATAATCTATATTAAAACAAAAATGCAAAATCCTCAACTTGTTGTTTTCTGTTAACTCACAATACTGAGGTTTATATTCTTTGTCCTTTCCACTTCAGAGCTCGTGATTGGCCTTTTTTTTGCTTTTGCTTAAAAAGAAAAAAAAAAGTGTGACGTTTTCAGGCAATCAAATTTTTTTGTACGTGATTTTGCATTAATACACAGTAAACAATACAAAAACGAGTTTCACATTTTGGTGGATCTTTTTTGGAAGTCTGTTTAATGTTCACATGGCCCACAGTTTCTCTGTTGATACTGAACTGTTTGATTAGACACGTTGCTTTAATCTTTCTGGGTCATAATTAAGATTATTCATACAGCTGAAACACTAAAGAGCCGTGCTGACCGGAGTCAGGATACAGTATTTAGTGTAAAGTCATACAAGTCAAACATGCATTAATAGCTTTTCTATCACTTTAATGTTTTCATTTTTCCCTGATAGAAAGCATGAGGTAGAGGAAGCAGGGGGAGCTTCCAGGAAGTGTGCTAACATTTTAAAACGTTCAATATGCCTGCGCAGGCTGTTCTGAATTTCAGTGTTGATTGACTCATCTTTCATTTTATTGAGGGAAAACAATACTTAACGAATTTTTGAGTGATAAATTGTATAACCTTGATTTTGCAGAATTGCAGAATAATCGGAGATGAACATCCCTGGATATTGTGGCAAAATATTATATGATGATGATGATATCTGAATATTGCACAAGCCTAGCTCTGACTGAACAGTTATATCTTGTATTAGGAAACCCCTTAATGATTTACACACATACCCACAATGTTCAAACACCATCTCTTTCAGTTTGATTTACTGTAAGCTCCAGTTTTGCTCATTTGTTTTTGTTTTTTCCCTTCTTTTTTCTTTTTAATCGCTAGTCAACGTAGCAAGCCAGTAAATGTTGTTTGCTTCTTTCAGGTACACGATTGAGATGTGTTGCATTCTGTTCATGAAAGCTCTCTCATGTCGTTTGTTTGTTTTTTTGCTTTATTAAAGGAATCCAGGCACGACAAAGAGAAATCTGAAAAAAAGCGAGACAGCACCGGTGCGAAAGAAGACAAGAAACAATATCCTTTGATGTAGACACATTAGTGAGGTATAGCTGCATGTCCATTGGTTTGTGCTGTTTTTCTACAAATATATATTCTCCTTTCACCAATTCCATGAATCCTTTTCACTCCAAGCACTGCATGAGATCTTGTCTCAGTAGATCGTGCTGCAGTCTTTTTGATGATGTGTGCATTGTACTGCTGAAGTTTTGTGTTACTGCTGACACGTCCCTTTGGCGTCCCTCACATCACGACTTTGTCCTTAACGTTTCTCACCCATAAATCATCTGAAAAGCACAGATAATGTAACCTGACATGGACAAGGTAAGACATGAGCAGAGCATGTGAACTTTAAAGCTCGAACATTTTCTAGTGTTTTCACGTGAGATGTGAAGGATTGATTTAAGGAAGCCATGTTTGAGCTCTGTCTCAGAATATCATTTAAAAAGCCTGTGTGTGCTGGATATTGGCAAAGCTGTGAATATGCTGCTGCTCCATAAGCAACAAGTTCAGTTTTCAGACTTCACTAGAGGACGTAAGTGTTGCCAAGCAACACTTCAATTGTTTCCAATCCAGAGACTCGCTTATATCAGTATTTTCACCTTTCTACTCTGCTATTATTGTCTGACAGCCAGTAATCATTTCCATCTAATCTTGTTACTTTTATAAGCGAGTCCATGTTTATATGTATATATCACAGTATATACGTGAGATGAATCAACTTTTTAGCTCAAGACCAGCATACGCATGTAATACGCAAATAATCAGCATTTGCTTAAAATAATATTGCACATAATAGCTGGAAATAGATTAACAGGTTCACAAAGGGGGGGGGGGGGGGGTCTGATTTTCTTCTGTGGAAGAAGAGCGTTTAAGAGGTGGTTTTTGATAGATGGTAACCCATATGTGGTTTGTCCCCAGATTATTGCCACAGAAATTGAATACGATGTCATTGTATGCTGTAGCATTACGCTTCCCTTTACTGAGCATGCTGTTCTAGTATAACAACTCCTCTGTGCACAAAGCGAAGGCTTGGAAGACCTAGGAAGATCTCTGTTGGCCTGCACTGAGAACACCTTTGGGATGAACTGGATCCTCGACTACACCAGGGCTTTTCGTGCTCGTCCTCACTAAAGCTCTCGTGGCTAAATGAGCAAATCTTCACGGTCAAAATTTGGTAAAAGCTTTTCCAGAAGAGTGGAGATTAAAAACTGGAATGGGAACAAACAAACCAAAAAGCATATATGGATCTGATGGTCAGGTATCCATTAAGATTTGTCAGTAAAGTATCCTAATTATTGCTAAAAGGTGCCTAAAATCAAAGACATTGGCATTTTCAACGGCAGTAAAATTGTTGATAATGAAGAGCTCAGTGACTTTAAACATGGCACTGCCATGGGATCCCTTCTTTGCCCCAAGTCAGTTTGTGACAAGTCTGCCCCGGTCCACTGTAAGTGCTATTGTTGTGAAATGGAAGCATCTAGGGGCAACAACAGCTCATCCACAATGCATTAGACCAAGCAAACACACAGCACATAACAGCCTATCCTCTGTTGCATCATTCACTACAGAGTACCGCACTGCCTCTGGAAGAAAAATCAGCACACACACTACGGGTCAGGAGCGTCATGAAATAGGTTTCCTTGGCCGAGCAGCTGCACAAACGCCTGCAGCCGCTATGCACGATGCCAGGCTTTGGCTGGGATGGTTTAAAGCACACCACCACTGGATTCTAAAGCAGTGGCATGTTTCATGCTTTACTAGTCACAAAGCTAGATTTTTTGGCAGATGTCAGGATAACGCTATGTACTGGAATTGCATATTGGCATTCCAGGGAATTATGGTCTGTTTTTCAGGCTTTGTTTCCTTAGTTTCAGTAGAGAGTAATGTTAACGTTTCAGCAAACAAAGACAGTTTTGGTAACAAAAGAAAAAGCCCTTTTCCTGTTCTAGGATCATTAAGACATGCTGTATGAGGTCTTCCAGTGGCCTGCACAGAACCCTGACTACAATCCCAATGAACACCTTTACCATGCATTGAAACGTCACTAGCCCTTTAGGCTTTCTCATCCAACATCAGTGCCCGAGCGCACGCATACTATTTTAACTGAATGGGCTCAAATTTGCACAGACACACCCCAAAACCTTGTATACTTTCTCTCTAGAAGAATGGAGGCTGCTCTAACAACAACTGGGAATTAATGCCCATATTCATATAGATGTGATAGTTGAATTTGCTCATCAGCCCATCAACATTGATTTTGTCTTTGCATTTTACACCACTGCTATTTAGATCACTGCTCCAAGTAACCCCCCCCCCACACACACACACCATTTAATTCTGATTTCTTCACATATTCTGTTCATATACAGGCATCAACAAAGCACATTGCTGGTGTGCTGTTATAGGAAAAGATGTGATTACACCAATCAGGCATAACATTATGACCTAATATTGTGTTGGTCATCCTTTTGCTGCCAAAACAGCCCTGACCCATCGAGGCATGGACTCCATAGATCCCTGAAAGTGTGCTGTGGTATCTGGCACCATGATGTTAGCAGCAGATCCTTTAAGTTTTTTAAGTTGCGACCTCACAACTTGCACAACTTAAAGGATACTTGCAGGATAGATACTGACCACTGCAGACCGGGAACACCCCACAAGAGCTGCAGTTTTGGAGATGCTTTGATCCAGTGGTCTAGCCATCACAATTTGGCCCTTGTCAAACTCGCTCAAATCCTTACGCTTGCCCATTTTTCCTGCTTCTAACACATCAACTTTGAGGACAAAATGTTCACTTGCTGCCTAATATATCCCACCCACTAACAGGTGCCATGATGAGGAGATAATCAGTGTTATTCACGTCACCTGTCACTGCTCATAATGTTCTGGCTGATCGGTGCATAATTAAATAAATAACATCTCAGTGTTTCATTCCTCCTTAACTACAGCAGCATTCCAACCATTACATTTGTTCTATTGATTAAAGAAAGAGATGTCCTAGGTTTTGTTTGTAGTTAAATGGAACTGTGAGGAAAGTTGCTCACTCTCTCCCCAGCTTTTTTTATTCTGTCGTGAAATTGATTAAAGGAAAAAGAAAGCCACATAGCTTGGAAAGCTGCTTTACCATTCCAAAGCCCTGACATTAGAGACTCCTTCCATCAAATAAATAAACATCTCCTTACAAAAGCTTCAGCATAATGATAAAAAACATCATCATAACATATTAGACAGTCACATCAAGACTAGGTGTCAGGCAAAGCGACTTGTGACCTTGTGCATGTCCATTTTCTTTTTTTGCCTTCACTGTGTGTCGATGTCCTGAGCAATCTGGCCATAACTGTGTTACACGTGAGGATTTCAGATGCTTTCCAATCCAATCACTACAACTGCTTCATCATCTTATGAAAATAACTTGGCCCCCCACCCCAACTAAAAAATTATGTTGTTCTTTTTCTTCCTCTTCAGATTTTCCTGCTGTGCGCTTTGATGAGTCCGAGCCCCATCCACCTTTCAGCCATGTCAGCATCTCCGTTCTATTTTGCCTCTCACTGTCTGAGCTGAGGATTTGTTCACACACTTTGTATTTTTGGCTTGCCTAGTAATTGCCTAGAATTGTCGTAGCTTGTATTTTAACCTGCCATTTTTTATTGTAACATTTTCAGTACCACACTGAAAGTTCATTTCTGTAAAAATTTTAGCACAATGTGCTGCTCTATTTCACAAATGGAATCGGGGTCAGAATTATGTTGCTCCTCAATCGAATTGCATTTTTATAACCAGTCAAAAAAAAGTTGGGTTTTTTTTTTTTGAGCAAACGAAATTTCTCAGCCTCAGTTTTTTTTCCAGTTTATTTATTTTTCTCTTCCTTTTAATCAATATGCGGTATTTAGACATAGGTGTTTAAAGCAGTATGCACAGTCTATTTGTATATTATGTATGCATAAATAAAACGGATACTTGTAATACGTCATTTCCTCAACTTTTATTTGGAATTTAAGTCACCTAAACTCCTCGTTGTGTTTGCTGACGTTTTAAAAAAAAAAAAAAAAAAATTTCTATAGAAAGACCCGCAAGCTCAGTTTCTTCAATAAATGGACTACGTAAAAAAAAAAAAAAAAAGTGTTAATCTCTTTGAGAACTACTTTTGAAGTTTTTAAAATGCCCTCACGTCGACCAGTGTATGCCTTTTTCTAAATAAAGCTAGTTTTTTTCAGTGTGTCACATTCTGTTTTCTTTTGTACCATATCATATGCTCCAAATGTGTTTTTCTGTGGAAACTGCCCTTTTTAGACCTGTGCAGAAATATGCAGAAAGCTGTGAGGGTTTGTTTACTCTGCTCATAAAACTCTTCCTTTATTTGCTCTGAAAGGGACGGATTATTACATGCAGGAATATTTGACTCGAAACCCCATTTCAGACTTTGAATCATTTTTATCTTATTTTATTTTTATTTTTTTTTAACCATCAGGAGGATATGTGAGGACACATCAGGGTGTGCTATTATTTAGGAAAATAATAAATCTGAAGTTGAAATAAATATATATATCTGATATAAGTAAAATTATATTAAGTTTCAAGAAATTCTCCTTCACTTGCTGATTCATTTTGCATGTACACTGCTGTGATTTCTTCACCAGTAAAAACAACAGATAAGCCAATTGACTTGTGTTGAACTCTCTGGTATTAAGGTCCCTGACACGCCTGGAACTCCGCCCCTTCCTCACCCACCTGATTTAGTAATCTCTCATCGAAGTTAAGTTTTCTTTATTTGTGTCATATACATTACTGCAATTCTTTCTTCACATAATGATCCCTCAATTGGGATCAGCCATGATACAGTGCCCCTGGAGCAGGGTGGTTTGAGAGCCTTGCTTAAGGGCAAGTCTTGGCAGTGCTTGAACCCTGATCTTCTGGTCAATGACGCAGTGCCTTAACCACTTGAGCTATCATTGCCTGCAATCTCTCAGCTTTCCTGTTCGAAACATCACTTTCCTTCAATGTCAATAGAGACTGTTTTGAGATTTTTCATCAGTGTGGAATCAAATCCATTAGAAATGTACATTTGGCTTATATAAGACATGTATGGGGGGGCACGCAGGCTAGCACGTTTGCCTCACACCTCCAGGGTTGGGGGTTCGATTCCCACCTCCACCATGTGTGTGGAGTTTGCATGTTCTCCCCGTGCCTCGGGGGTTTCCTCCGGTTTCCTCCTCCAGTCCAAAGACACGCATTGTAGGCTGATTGGCGTCTCTAAATTGTCCGGCGTGAGTGAATGAGAGTGTGTGTGCCCTGCGATGGGTTGGCACTCCGTCCAGGGTGTATCCTGCCTTGATGCCCAATGACGCCTGAGATGAGGCACAGGCTCCCCGTGACCCGAGAATAGATCCGCTAAGCGGTAGACAATGAAAGACATGTATGGAGTTACTCTCACTAGCATGTTAGAAATAAATGGAATGGTAACAATGATCAGAAAGTAATTATAAAAGCTACCAAAGCTTAGTCTGGGAGAATCTGGAGTCTGCATACGTACATGGTTTTTACATCATCCACCAGTTAAACAGCGATTTCTCAGCATAAACTCCTGAGTACTGCTATTCAATTTGGACACTGCAAGAGATCTTAATTGCTGCCACTTGGACCTGAAAACCAGTGAGTGTAATCCACTTTGCATACAGCGTTCTGCTTCCTTACTAGATTTACATTCATTACAACCTGCTCCTTTAATCCTGATCATGGACAGCAGTTTAATAAGGGTTATGATTTGCTTCTGACATGTTTCATATAAAGTGCTGCAAGTGATTCTGGTAAACGACTTCTGGTTGGAGAAAATATGCCATTTTTGATTCATCATTTGGTCATGCTCATGCCTGATAGAAAAAACACAGCAGTCAATGCTACGATGATAAAGTACCTTGTCTTTTATTGCCAGATCGTGGCGATGACTCTTGGTCCGTTTAAGGAATAAGTTTATAAAATAAGTCATAGATATCAATGCAGTTCATCCATCTCCAGTTAGGAAGCGTGACATTTAAGTGACATGATGACAGTCGCACTGCGCTTATCTCCTCGCTCCTGTACTGGAGCGTAAACAGCATAAATCTATACACTTACAAAGCTGTGGTCCTGATGGTGTCTCTAGTCGAGGACTGTGGTAGCTGTTTGTTTTGCACAGTTATATAAATAAGTTCTAATTTCCAGGTTCCAACGATAGCAAATTGCTATAAGATATAATGTCCTAGTCTAACGTCCCCATGTGAAGAAGAAAGATTGTCTGAAGATATTTACAATGGAGTTTCATCAGAATGAAAAATAATCGATTTTTCTTATAGGCAGCTTTGGTTACAGTACCACATTTACATCTTGTTTAAATATTTACGGTATACTGGATTTGAAGCAGTGGTACTGAGCAACATGGAAAAATAAGCAGTGATAGTGAGCAGTGGCTCTGCATCAGGAAATAACAGTGAATCGTGATTGGTTGCTGGGACATTAGGCTCACTCGTACACAACCCAGTCAGGCTTTACACACTGGTACTGAATCACTTGAATTTGTGTTTTTAAGAACTGAGGGCAACCAACACTGGCCCCAAACTTACATACGCAGGAGCTGTGATGTGAGCTGAGAGCTAAATCAAGTGAAGGACAGATGTTTTTGAAACAAAGCCAGTTTGTATGTTCTCCTCATACACTATATTGGCAAAAGTTTTGGGACACCCCTTCAAACCATTGAATACAGATGTTTTTCAGGTTTGAGGCTTGGCCCCTTAGTTCCAGTGAAAGGAACTCTTAATGCTTCAGCATACCAAGACATTTTGGACAATTTCATGCTCCCAACTTTGTGGGAACAGTTTGGGGATGACCCCTTCCTGTTCCAACATGACTGCACACCAGTGCACAAAGCAAGGTCCTGACCTCAACCATGATAGAACACCTTTGGGATGAATTAGAGCAGAGACTGCGAACCAGACCATCTCATCCAACATCAGTGCCTGAGCTCACAAATGTGCTTCTAGAGAAATGGTCAAAAATTCCCATAAACACACTCCTAAACCTTGTGGAAAGCCTTACCAGAAGAGTTGAAGCTGTTATAGCTGCAAAGGGCGGGCCAACTCCATATTAAATTCATGTGCATGTACATGAACACATCAGCTCAATAATGAACATTTCAAAAAGATAGTGGAGGATGGTGAGATTGACAAAGACAAGTCTGATGTAGTCCAGTGCACAAACCCTGTTTCTATTCAGTTTACTAAACAGACACATCTTCTACAGGAACTCAGTGTTTAATAATGTATTGGTTTAGACTGACCGTCGTGCACGCTGTGGAAGCCAGCTCCAGGTTGTTCAGTGCACTCTGCTGGGAGGTGAGCGCTAACAAACACTTCCTGATCATGTGAGAAGAGGTGAGATGTAGGCGTGGGTGATTACACTTGTGTTCAATCCAATACCATGACTGACACTTTTAAAAGGCAGCATTTTTATATACAGTACAGAAAGAGAAAATATTGGTGAAATCTAAAACTGGTGGTTAGAGGATATCTGCTGTATCATATTTTACTTTCTGGGCATGAAATAACTCCAAACTGTGCTTGTATGTCTGTGTGTATATGACGAGTTGAACTAAAGAGAACTGAAAGTAGTTTCTGTAGTACATAATTGTTTTTTTTATTTTCATTACAGCTATGTGCGGTGGCCTGGGAAAACTCTTCACAACCCTTAACAAATTGATCTGATATACAGTATTACTGGAAACTACAGGCTTTCCTGATCTGAAATATCATTCTCTTAGCACATATCACAAGTAAAGTTCTTGCATTTTAAAATCCAGCATCGCCCAAAAGCTTCTTGAGTGGCAAATTATAAACACATTCCCAATATTGTCCCTCTGTTGCAATAGTCGTCTGTGGCCAGGAGCCAAGAGAGGAAAACTGGCTGTGTTCTCTGGGGTGGGAGGGATGGCATTTTCCTCCGAGTGTGTTATGCTGCCCTGTGACACAACGTGATCAGCAGTTCAAAAAGATGCGTCTGTCTGGCTTCACGTGTCTTGAGGGAATATTGTTAGCCTCCACCGTCTCCAACTGTAGCTATGACCAGAGTGTGACATTCACTGTGTGAGGAAAGAACAAATACCTAGCATGGTTTTAGATATCTGCAGGAAGACTAGCTCCTTAAATAACATGATCTTTGTAGAAAGACACTCTATACAGTTCTTTTTCATTTAGGTCAAATCCATGTCTTTATGGACCTTGCTTTGTGCACTGGTGTGCAGTCATGTTGGAACAGGAAAGGGTCGTCCCCAAACTGTTCCTACAAAGTTGGGAGCATGAAATCATCCAAAATGTCTTGGTATGCTGAAGCATTAAGAATTCCTTTCACTGGAACTAAGGGGCCGGGTCCAACACCTGAAACGCAACATCTGGATTCAATGATTTGGAGGGCTGTCCCAAAACTTTTGGCAATATAGTTTATTTATGGTTTTATTAGTTTTTATTAGTTGTCTGGTCAAAACACTGTATATTATAGACCTAATTTGTCCAAAACTCTACTTTTTGGTTGTTTGCCAGAATTTAACCACAGCAACATCTGATAAATTTTCCCCAGACCTCCACATATAGACTACAGTTACAAATTAGCAAGCATTTGGTGTTGGTCATTATCTGATGATGATGCAATCAATTCTAGTGACACGGTCGTCCCAGGCCCAGATGCTGATGTGACTCTTGACTCTAGCCTGATGAGCAAGCTGTGTGATTTTCTTGCAGGTGAGAACCCTGATCTTTGGAGATGAGAAATGATGCAATCTATTCAGCGTTCTTGCTTCAACCAAATGATGGGATATTGTCTCCTGCAGCATGTCTGATTCAAATCCTTCAAAAGAAAACCAAAGCTCCTCAGTAATCAGTGATTAAGCAAACACATGCTTCCGGAGTTCAAAGAAAGCTGGATTTCAGCACTATCAAACATAATCTATGATCCACAGTGCATCTCTCAAGCAGCTTCTTTATTAAACCCCATTCACTGAGACTGCCGAGTGTCAGGATACTGAAACCTAAAGCTGTGAGACCCCAAATTTTCAGCTATTGAAAATATAAGCCCTGAGTAACTCAGGTTAGCATCATTTCCTCAATTGTGACCAGTCAGTCTGGACAACTGAGTCCAGAGCATGATGCTGCCACCACCGTGTTTCACTGTAGGGAGGATATTAGCAAATAGATGAGCAGTACCTGTTTTCTTTGTGTGTCATCAATCAATCAGTCTTTTTGTCATGCTGTCAGAGTCCATTAAGTGCCTGCCATATGCTTCTTACTCAGCAATGGCTTCTGTCTAGCCACTCAGTCTGATTTATGGAGAGTTTGTAAGATGTTTGAGCTTTCCTATCTCAGTAGAAGCTCTGTTATTGTGGCCGTTGGGTTCTTGGTCACCTCGTAGACCAAGACCTTTCTAGCTGGGAACTGAGTTTGTAAGCACTTGGAAAAGTTCTGGTGGTTGAAAAACTTTTTTCATTTCACAGTAATGAAGCCCAGTGTAGTCTTGGGCATGTATAATGCTTTAGCAATAGTTTTATACCCTTGACCAGATCTATTTCTTGACACAGATTGATTGCATTTCTCCTGGGAATTCCCTGCACTTCATGTCTTTTGGTCTGACATGCACTGTGAATTATGGGAACTTATACACTTATTTGTGTGCCTTTCTAAATCATGTGCAATCAATTAAATTTTACCACAGATGGATTCCAGTCAAGTTCTAGAGACATTTCAAGGTAATTAAAGCAAACAGGATGCACCTGAGCTCGAGCTGCTATGCCTTAGCCTGAATACTAAGAGTCTGAAGGCTTATCTAAATGCTAGAGTTCAGGTTTTGCTTTTTAACAAATTTGTAAATATTTCTGAAATCTTGTTTTTGCATTGTCATTATGGAATATCAGGTGTAGGGGCATTGGTGGCTCAGTGGTAGGTTTCTCGCCTATCATGCGGAAGACCTGGGTTCGATTCCCAGCCACTGGATGCAGTGCCGGTCCCAAGCCCGGAAAAATGGGAGGGTTGCATCAGGAAGGGCATCCGGCGTAAAACATTTGCCAAGTTGTTGTGCGGACCAGTTGGTCCGCTGTGGCGACCCCGAACAGGGAGCAGCCGAAAGCAACTTCTATTATGGATTATCAGGTACAGATATGATGAAGTAAAATTAAAATGATATCTACAATACAATCAAGCCACTGTAGATGGTTCTATGGTGTACATTCCTGGAGATTTCGATTGGTCTGTAGGTGGGTCTGTAGGTTTTATTCATATCTCTTTGTACTTTCCTTAAAAGTTATGGCTTTATTTCCGCTTCTGATGTGCAAGCATCCTCTACATCCATCAGATTGAAATGTAACCACACCTTTCATCATTGTGTTTGTTTAAACGCCAAATGAGCTTGAAGCAAAAGATTATGTATGATACTTTACTCTACAGCGCTGAGGAATGCTCGATTTCGATTGGTCAGAAGGTTGTTTCTATGGTAACCAATGACACAGGGACCTGTATGGTGGGTGCACCGCAAAAAAACCCCAGAAACTTAAAAACATATACTTGGTGATATAGTGACGTTTTCTGTAAGGAGACGTTTTTGGAAGGAGTCTCCAGTGTCAGTGCTTTATGGTGGTCAGAACTTCAAATCTTCAGGACGGAGTAACTGTCCTGACCTTGCACTTTATAGTTCCTGTGCAACATGACAAGCTGTAATACTGCTATCCACTCTAGCATAAAATGTAACTGTAAACAGATAAAAAAATACAATACTGTAATAGCTGTCAATTCTTGTGTTATAAGAGACATAAACCTCAACCTTTATCTTTGACCATCACATTTGATACATCAAATACTCCGGGTTTCAACTCGAAACATGTCCTGCCTTGAAACATCATCTGTTAGTGGAGCCCTTAAACAGAGAGAGGCTTTGAAAATTTAATGTAAAAAAAAAAGTTAGTAATGATTGTGTTACACAATCTCCGTGAATCCTAAAGAACTAATGTTCAAGTCTCAGTACTGAGTGGCTGTGTATTTCCGTTTATCCGCAATGATCAACAACCAGATCGACAAGATCACAGTCGATTCCAGACCAAATAACAACCTGTCTTTTAAGAAGCCTTAACAGAAAGTGTTCGGAACATGTAAATAAAAACTATTCTACAGTCATGGGGTTTGGTTTTATCAGTTCAGCCAGTAAATCATGAAAGATGAGGCACACAAAGCTGCAGCAGTCTATTCAACAGCGGTTTAAAGTATTATTAACTGAGGCGAAGCATGGAGTCCGTCACCTACGTTTACAGGTTCATGGTTCATTTGCGAAATGAAAAATACACCAATAGGTGATTAAATATGGAAGTAGTCATGATACTTGTTAATGGAGAATATCTACTGACAGGGCAGTTTAGATTAGGAAAAGCATGAGCATAGCATTTAACTTTTTCTTTTTTTTTTTTTTTTTCCATTTACAAAAGCACTCTAAATGATTTCAATAAGTATCAGTTAGCAAATGACAGGCAGGTCTGCTAAAATATAAAAAGGTTGTGGCACTGACATTTTAACTCATGCTAATCATGCATAGTCAAGAAAAACAAGATCTTTTTTTTTTTTATATGGGTTTTATTTACAAAATATATTAAAATACTTTGTACAAGGCCTCACTAAAGAGGTTTCAGTAAATTAGACCCATGCATGCATTTCTGTCTTTTTTCGTCACTAGGATGCCTGCTAAGGTTTTCTGGGTTGAGGTGCAAAAACAGGAAAGGAAGAAAGGGTAAAATGTCAAATAGAAAATTGTCTTACTCTTCTTGACCTTTCTAAGATGTAAGTTTCAGGGCTTAATAGGCAATCACAAATTTTTCACATGCAGATTTCCACAAAAAAAAAAAAAAAAAAAAAAAAAAAAAAAATTCAACTCAACTGTGAATCCTGCAGGCGGCTAGAAAGGTTTGTTTTAAACAAATGTACATTTCTTCATAATAGTTTAGTTCCTTTTTAAATTCTTTGAAAGCTTCTTTTCTATATAAAACCTATCTTTCCATGGACTCGGGATTGTTAGCGTTCCTACATCCTATGGAATCACAGTTTTTTTCTTATAGTCAACAGAAAGTGTAAGAGCAAAATGTAAATGTGCTAAGCTTTTAAGATTACCCCTGTTAACACCATTTATAAATCTATTTTAAACGTTGTCATTAATGCTATTTTACTAAGTAGGTCATCCAACACTAAAATGATTGTAAAATCAAACTAAAACCCAAAGCTTTATTTAAATGTTTAGTATATTGAGAAAACTGCAAGGTAGTCAAATACTACATTTTAAAAGCCATGTCCTTTTTCACGGATTGCAGTTTATCTACATGTAGATGATCCACTTTCTGTACTGGAGCTTCAGTCTCTTGTATAATAGACATTTATTTAAAAAAACCCCAAAAACAATCCATATAAATTAATTCATATACTCTAGACACACACGTCTTTTTGGAAGTAAAGTGTAAAGTGAGTGTAAATTCAAGTTGTGTAGAATGCAAAAGTGACCTTTAATTTTTTCCATTGTATATATTTGGTCATATTCATTTTACACATTTGTGCATTTATTTTCAGTTACCAATAGCCGGGTGTTTTATGTAACTGGATTCTCTGGGGGTCTGATTAATACGATTTCTTCTAAGTATTTGACAAATCAGCAGCATCAAATTAAAATTAAAACAGTACAAAAAAACCCTAATAAACAATGACACTACTCAAGTAACAGCATATAATCTCAGTCTCTCACATTAAGTGATTTCTATTAGAAAGAATTTAAAATTTTGATAAATTAATGCTTTTATCAGTTACTGTGATTGTGAAAGCAAATTTACAGTTGATGAAGTACAAGCATTTTTTTTTTTTTCTTTTTTGTTTTTTAAGATTCGATCGATAACCAAGTCCAGCAGCGTACCAATACCACAAGACTCGCTGTCTTCAACACAGTTTTCAGTCTGGCTCTTCTGAATGTGCTCAGATCACAAGTGATGGCTTTGTTTCTCGATTTCCATGGAGTTATGCAGTTCAAGAGTTCATTCACAGACGGCAATGGCATTCCTTCATGTGTTTCACGTGTTATCGGAGCAATGGGATGTCACCATGATGAGCTTACATTCGAGTGATTCTCAGAATGTTCCATAAGGCACTGAAGGAAACGTCCAGATTCTTTCCAATGATAAAGTCCACTCCTGGCTTTCTCTCGGATGATGAATGTGGATGGAGTAGGAAGGGGAAAGGGGGTGAGACCTCTTGAAGATCCAGCCATCGCTTTTTAAAGTTTTCTTGTCACAATCATCAAGGCTGACACAAACGTTTGCAGGGCCTGCATCTGCTATGGAAACAGATCCAATATATTTCTCATTATAATAATCATCATAAAAGCAATAATAACTCTTAAAGACTTTGCACATCTTGACCAACTGGACTTTTATAAACTTTCACAAGCTAAGCTAAGCTATATGTATCCACTTTATGCCGCCTGGCTTGGGGATTAGAAACTGTAGTGCATTGCCAACTCTAAAACTAAAGAAAAAGTCTCCGTACCTCTAGATCTTAACACTCTCTGTCCCATACACATTGTAGCCTTCTCGGTATGTAGCAAAGTTCTGAGTGTTGGTTGGCGGGGCAGGCTTAAAGTTTTGGGTGTTTTTTTCAAGTTTCAGCCTTTTAGCTTCAGCACGTGACTTGTAACAGAATTCTATTAAAGCCACCATCATGGCCAGCCCCAGACCACCAACCAGAATATAGAAGACTCCAGCTACATTGCTCAGACTCAAAGCACTTGTCTTGTCCTATGAGAAGTGAGGAAGAAAATTAGTATCATTTGCACTGGTGAACATTTGACACAAAATAATTCAACACTCTTAAACTTATAGCTAAATCACCTAATCTTGGAATGATTTCTAGTAGAAATATTGACCAGGACTACTGGTAAGTCTAAGCAGACATTCTGAAATGATAAAAAAATCTCCATTGGTGCTTCTCCGAAGAGAATGAGCACATTCAGAAATGGAGGATTTAAGACTGGCTTAGAATTTAAATTGACTTCATGTAATTTCCCTACAACAACCTGAAGGATTGAGAACCTCTAGGGTGGTTGTAGGTCCAGCGGCTCTCCAGAAGGAAGCATATAAGTCAATGCAACATTAGAAAGCATAGCTGATCAGTCCTGAAAATTCAAGTTCTGGAAAGTTCTAACCTAATCCTGTCACTGGCTTCTTCATATGTTAGAGGAAGCTGGTCAGTTACATACAGGTCCGACCTCTGGCTTCAAACCCTCTCTTAAAAATGACTACTAATTTCCCTTTAAAAGCTTCCTGTTCTTTATTTAACAGTCAAATTCATATTTTGACATATTTTCTACAAAATACTGATTTTAAGAATTGGATTGAACCATTCTGCTGCTGCTTACCTCCCAAACTTGTTCATTAAAAATTTGTTCACAAGAGTTTTACCATTTGCAATTTAACCCTATGAGCTGAAAAACCTCTAAAGTTGATTAAAAAAAAAGAGAAAAAAAAAAAGGAAATAGAGTGATTATCATGGGTATAAATATTCATTAGGAGCTCGCTTAGGTAAGATAATCTCAGAGGGTTAACAAAGAGGTTTATTATATTCTTTAACTTCTTGTGGTGCGGAAACAAACTGTTCATTGCGACATTGTTTCAAGCAAAATTTACTAAGCCCCTCGGCTCTCAGCGAGGTCTAAGTAAGTTAGATTGAAACAGTTTGACACAACAAATAATTTCTTTCTACTTCACAGCACAAGAAGATAAACAATTTAATAGACGCACGTCATGCAAATAAGTAACAACGCTAATACTGTAAATCAAAATTTTAATTAAAAGTTTGGTAAATAAAAAACAGCAGCATAATGGTTGTAGTGTCATGAATGTCAAATGTTAGAAGTAAGCAAAGAATAACACTTGGTAGACTAAAAAAAATATTATATATTAAATCTGTTTTACTTGCACTTTTACTAATTCCCCACATATTACACTACCTGATTTAGCATTACAAGTGCTCCAAGTGAAAAAAATACAGTAATAGAAAAGGATCTATGTACTTTGGCAAAATATTCATGTGGGGAATTGTGCAAAACTAGAGGCCACTTGGATTAATTTAATAAATATGGCCCAAAGTCATTCAATATATCCTTACATATCAAATGAAAATGAAGAAAATGTTTTCTTTTCTTTGCATATGAACAAATACGTCAAAATGTAATTTGGAATCAGTACAAAAGACCTGCAGCGACTGACCTTACTTCCAGAGTCCTTGGTCCCACATTCACCCTTATCGTACCACCATTTGTTTTTCAGCTTGGCTAAGATGCCTTGTTCACTGAGTTTCAATACTGCAAGGTTTACAGGAGTTCTTCACGTGGGAAATAACATAAATAACATTATATTATGTTATTTTATGTTATTCAAGTCTTATCTACTTTCATACTTTACAAAGCGATAAAGCAGGACTCCTGGCCATTTCTCCACAACACACACTGGCAGGCATTTCTGACTGTTACCTTCTATCCAGCAGAAGCTACGCTAAGGTGCCAGGACCTACCCATATCGCTTTGAGTAATCGGCATACACTGTTAAGTGAAGAACACGCAGGTTGCGGAAGATATGACCTGCTGATCTATAGAAGCAGAGGAGAATGCATTTGTTCACTTATGATACAGACAGTCTGAGAAGTCTGATCAGCTAGGAACCCTTTACTGACTGACAGACAAACAAAAATTACCAGTAATATTTTGTTCAAGCTGAGGAGAGTCATAAAAAATCAGAGTACCTAGTAGTATTATGAAGATAAGGCATAAAACATAGACACACTAAAGTTAAAGAGCTGAAAAAAGTGGTTCAGTATGTAGCTAAGAAGACCAAAAAAAAAAAAATCCTAACCTGGAAATGATCTTTCTATACAATAGTAGCTCGGTTTAGATTTGCATAACCACTAACCTCTAAAGACATAATCACTGCTTAGACTGACATTAGGTTTTAGATCAGAATTATTTGGCTAAATCCAAATTTGTCTTTTTAAGAGGTGAAAAAACAGTTCTGCATGCTCTAGGTATCAAGAGTGGCTTAAACATGCATTGCCTTTGCAGAGGCAGCTCATAGAAAAGTGAGCTTCCAGCCCACGCATTTCTTTTTGGCTTGAGGAGAGACATTGATTAACAGAGTAATTATCCTCTAAGTGTTTGGTGTGACTGGAGTGAGAAAACCAATCAGAAGGAAGTGATGGCAAGTGTGTGCCAGGGGCATGGAGGAGAATGGGCTATTGGATTCATGATGTTGCTTTGTTACAGGTGACTACAGCTTTTTTCTACTTCTTTCTCTTATGTACTTAAAAACTTTTTTTCCTAGTTCTTTTCTTTCTGCCTTTTTCACAGCTGGCTTTTGGGGCCTGGTCCAGGAGAGCCACTGTCGTCTCCCAACACAAGCTCATTAGAGCTGGCTCACCGACTGTGTGTTGGCCGATGTGGGCTTCAAAATCGCTGCAGACTGGAAAAAAGAGCAACAAAAGCTGGAACAGAGGAGGTGATTAGGAAAAGTGCATGCAAACTGTCACTTTCTCCCACAGCCTGGGGCTTCTCTGGTTGTAAAAAAAAAAAAAGTTGAGACATGTTGCTGTATGTAACAGAAACCACGTTCTTTTGCTATAAGCGAAAAAGAAAAAATATTTACAGCAACTGAGAGACTCCTTAAGAGCATAGGCCCCATTTTCTGGAAAGCTAAAATTTCTGAAAAGCCCAAGCAATGACAGGCACAGCCATGGACTAGTATTATGAGTGGACAAAATAAAAAATCAGTGACTGATTTGACTGACTGTCTCACTGACTAGCTGTCTTGCTCACTGACCGACTGACTGTAACACTGACTGTATGTCACTCTGACTGACTGTCTGACTGACTGATGACTAGCTGTCTCACTGACTGATTGTCTTGCTGTCTGGCTGACTGATGGACTGACTCTCTCACTGACTGACTCACTGAAGAAAATTGATTCTCAGAACTTTATTTCTCAACTTAACATGTTGTGTCTGTCCTTTGTTTGGGCTAATCATCCTAAAAAGGAGATAAATATACAAGTGATCTTGATAAAAGGGATTATTTGCCTGTCTGAAGGAAGATAAAGCCATATTTGTTAAAATGTGTAAATATTCATTATAAGGCAACATAACCGTTCCTATTACACTTTACAAAAACTGAAGAATGGATTTTTTTTAAATCTCAATTAATCTGTGAGAGATTTTCCGTTTACTTTATATGGTTGGTAATGTCAGCACTCTTATAATAATAGAGAGGGTGGAGCAGCAGTTATGCCTGATGGTTACAGATGTAGAAGGAGGGTCTTTTTTAATCCACTCTGGGCATGTGACTGATGATGAGGTTCAAATTCTTGCACAATCCTTTACTGCCTAACGTATCTCAGGCTTGGGGTCTGGAAAACACATGAGATACTGGTACATTGAACCTTTATGTCTAGTGCGTGCTTACTTCATAATGCTTTGTAATTTTGTTGAGTATTCTTAAAAAGCTTTAACTAGTGCATAATATCAAATGTAATGTAAGTATAATGTGCAAATATAATCAGTTTAAATCATGGGGCTGCTTTGAGTGCTGCCCAGCAGAGGGGAAAAGAAGACCAAAACCCTCCGTCTCCCTTTACCAACTGCTGGGCAGGTGTATTCACCTGTGTGGTTCCTCAAACACACACATATAAATGGACACACTTAACACTTATAGCGTTGGATGATAAACAAATGAGACCTAACTTAGAGTTAAATATAGTCGGAACAACTCTAAAACTATTTTCAAACTAATTACATATTTGGATACAGTGCGCAGTTCAGTCCCTACTTTCAAAATGCTCTCCTCAGTAGCACAAAATCGTACTGGTCCTTTTCCTCCTCCATTAGCCAAATCAGGGTTCTAAGTTCAATCTTGTTTTGAACAATCAGAATCAGGTCCGTGTTTCAGGAAAAGGAAAGAAAACAAATGAATCACGTGGCTTGTGCCATGTCTAAGGGGCATCCGTTCAGGAATAACAGCCTTGCCGATTACTCTGCACTATGGTACCCGATTTTGGTGACATTGAGGCTGACCTTGGAGTCACCTCCCCCGCTGCCGCACTCTCCCTTGTCGTACCACCATTTGTTTTTCAATTTGTCCAAGAGGCCTTGCTCATTCAGTTTTAAAACTGCCAGGTTAACAGCGTTTCTTGAAACAATAAAACATAACTTGTAAGTAAATGCACAGGTTCTTTGAGAAATCTAAGGCAATAGCATAGTAGTAGTAACGTAGAATAGTAGTGCTATTGAATATGCTGATCGTCTACTACTTAGACTTCAGTGCCATTATATAGTATCAAGTATTTAGAATGGGCATTGAAAGAGCACGAAAGGACAATTTGGTTAAGAATTTTCACGGAGGTGAAGGTAAGAGACGCTTAGAGCAAAGAAAGTGTTAAATATCAAAAGGTGGCATGGAGGGTTACACTGTTCAGAACTGAAGTGTGCGGGATGGGGACACTCGTCATTGAGAAGAAAAGTAACAACAACAAACACCATGCAATTAACATTCGTCACAATTGACAGCGCAGCTTTTACAAGCTAAATTGAAAAACCATTGGACTGTTAAATTAAAACTGACAACACAACAGTCAGGAAGGACAGCACACAAGATAGAGAAAGAAAAGAGAGAGATCAAAGCATGAAGAAAAGGAAAGCGAGAGACAGTAAGAGAGACATAAAAGGTGAAATGGTCGTTAAACTTAGCCCCAAACAATCTAAATTGGATTTCTGATTCTATTAAGAAAGAACACAAGCACACAAAGGAGAAAAAAACACAGATAATCATCATTATCTTCTTCAGTCAAAGAACATTAAAGAGAAAACATTATACCAATACCTCATCAGTGTTCATTGAAGGAAAAACAATGGGAAAAAAGGGACAAAGAAATAAAGAGGGGAAGGGAAGGAGGGGCAGAGAAATGACAACACAAGACATCAGGGTAGGTGGAATACTATAACAACATGGAGAATATTGTTATATTATTCCACCCACCTTAATGCTGAGCCCTTGGGGGTCGCCACACCATAGCCTTTAGAGTCGAGATTTCCTCCAACTTTCATGGTGTCGCACGGCTTCCTCTGCTCGATGTATTCATTCATGGTGGACTCCAACAGAAAGGCAAACTTGCCCTTCGACTTTCGCACCCGGGCCACCCCGTCCGGCGTGGTCTTGGCAAAAACAGATGGCTCAGCAGATTTCATGTATGACCACATTTTTTCATACACTGCTATTTTCGAGCGCTGCAAGACGAGGGGCGAGATAAAGAAAAAGAGAGTGAGAGAGAGGGAGAGAGGGAGGGAGGGGGAGGGAGAGGGAGGGAGAGAGAATCTGATTAGTCAGAAGGTAATAATTAATTTTCTTTAGCATCAGCTCTGACAGTAGTGCTGGCAGTAATTTAAATCACAGTTTCAACACTTTATATTAACTGTGTGTTCATATTAAAAGCGTGTTCTAATATATTATCATTTCTGTACGGATTGCTCATTCACATGGACTTGCAGGGAGGATGCACCACATGATCTACAGTAGGCCTAATAATAAACAGATGTAAAAAAAATGCTATTTAACTAATTAAAATGTATATTCTTTGTATAGTGATCAGAAACACTCATCACACTTGAAATGAGTCTTTATTATCAGCACTTTGAAACTCCATCAGCGCGAAAGCTACTTTTTTTCTGGTTTAGAACAGGGGATTTTGGGTTTGGGGTGTCTCTGTAACAAAGGCTGTATCTGTTAGGTTTATGGAAGAGAAAAAAATGAGTGTGTCATTCACTGTCCCATTCAGGTATCATTCATTAATAAATACATAAAGTTGTAATCTGAGGTATAAGAAGAAGTACATCACTCTGTTATTTCCTAGCACAACCTGTCAATTTCTTCCTTACATATTGGTCATTTGTAACGAGAAATCAAAAGTGATTAGTAAAAATGCATTTTTTTAGTCAACCAAGTGTTGCTATTTGCTTACTTTTTATAGTTCTATTCATGACACCAGAACCAAAGCTGGTTATAAAACACCACTGGCATGATCTTGTAGATATACATCGGACAGTAAGTATCAGTCTGTATTAAATGTCATGTTATGTGCTTTTTCTTTCTATGATGCCTATATTTAAGCCATCAACAGTATTAAATGAACTCTTATTAAATTCAGTTTACTCCCATGAACTGACTACTACAGACCTGCAGCACACATAACCTGTCATTTTATACCATGTGCCATTAAAAAAAAAAAAAAAGTTGTTCTCCAACAACTGCTGAGAAAACCAACTGTGAATGTTGCACAGGGGCTAAGGTCAGATGAAGATATCTGTGCTGTCTGAGCCTGGGAAGTATAATGGGTAATGAGCATGCTCTGAATTATTCAGTGGGAGTGGACTTCTATTCTAATTTAATTTTGTGGCATTTTGAACACGTCTGACACATATTATGGGCCATGATTCCAGGTCTCTGCCCCAGGCACACTGAAGTTCAGTGTCATTTTGCATTTTGAGGCATACAGTGGACATGTAGGCAGATAAAAATGCATTCTGTGTTTGCAGTAATGGGGAGCTTGCCAAAATGGCTGAGCTTTGGACAAGCTGTCGAGGTTGCAGAATCAATTAGAAGCAAATCCAGTAAGGTCAGGACATAATGACACATTGAGCTGGGTAGGGTAAGCCAGAGCTTGTGGCTTAATGCACCAGGAGAGTGCCAATTATTGTTTTTCTTTATCAGTAGGACATGAATAAGAAGGTAGCTTGACAACAAAATATAATCTAGAAGCCCACAAACATTAATGGTACAGTGTAGTACATATAAGTGAAAAGGGATTATAAACGATTTGATGTATCGATATGAGGGAATTTTTCTGACATGGTATCTGTCCACAAAGTTTTTCTGACTGATTAGCTTAATCTAGGATGACCTCGCCCTTAACCACAGGACATGACGGCTCACTCGATGGTTTAATTAGTATAAAAATTATGTAAATCATATGCTGTGGCCAGTTTCATTGGTCAGGAAATGGTTTGCCTTTAGCCTCTGCCTTCAACTCTGGTGGTCTGATGTAGCTCATTCAACAATGATACCTGGAGAGGGGGTGATTAGGATGAAAGGCCCACAGCTTGTGGAACTCCAGAAGCAGCAGACAGTTACTGTTAGGCTGGTAAGTGGAGTGTGGCAATGGCAGATGCAGAAGCAAAAACCTTGGTATGGTAGGAGTTCGGCGAGTCCACTGAAAATTACTTTTATTTGGCCTTGAAGCGATTCTGGCAAATTGCCAGGTGACTCAGGTGGGGAAACAGGTCCTTGCCCATACTGTTTACAGCGAGGATGGAGAACTGTTGACCTCAAGCACGGACAGTGGATGGAGTGCTTAAAGAATCTACTGAATCCCACTGACATGTCTTTCAGTGAGAAAGTAGAGTTGGAGGACTCAGAGGAGGACTTGTCCATCATTAGGTTTGAGTTTACTGAGGTAGTTAAACAACTCCTTAGTGGCAGGGCTCATGGGTTGGAAGACATTAACCCTGAGTGCTCTTAATGTTGATGTCTTGGCTTGAGAACAGTGCCTCTGGATTGGCAGATTGAAGTGGTGGTCTGTATCTGTAAGAAGGGGAACTGGCTATGTGTTCCAAGTTTAGCAGAATCACACTCCTTAGCCTCCCTGGGAAGGTCTATGCCAAGGAACTGGAGAGGAGTGTCAGGATGTTAGTAAAACGTCAGATTCAGAAGGAGCAATACAGATTCTGTAATGGAACACGGGACCAGCTCTTTACCCTCAAAAGACTCATGGATGGCCCAGATGTCCATCCTGTCTACATGTGTTTTGTTGACTTAGAAAAGCCATATGACCGTGAGGTTGAGGCTCAGCACTTCCAAATATGAGGCCAAGGTTCTCAGCCAGAAAAGTGTGGCTTGTTTTCTTCAGGTTGGGAATGAAATACTGCCTCAAGCAGAGAAGTTTAATGATCTCAGGATCATGTCCGTGAATGAGGGTAGAATGGAGCAAGTGGTTGATAGACAGAGTGGTGCAGTGTCAGCAGTTATGTGGATATTGTACCGGTCTGTTGTACTGAAAAGAGAGTTGAGCTTAAAGGTGAAGCTATCAATTCATCAGTCCATCTACATCTAAACTCTCACCTATGGTCACAAGCTGCAGTTACTGACCGTATGAATGAGGTTACGCATACAAGTGGTGGAAATAAGCTTCCTTCATAGGGTGGCTGGACTCAGCCTTAGAGATGATAGCAAGGGTGAGGACATTCAGGGAGAGCTCAAAGTACAGTTGCTGCTCATCTTTGTTAAGGAGCAGGCAAAGGGGTTTTGGGGATCTATCTAGGATGTATCCCTGTGAAGGTGTTTTGGGAATGTCCAATGGGGAGAAGACCCTTCGGCAGCCCAAGGACTAGATGGAGAGATTATAACTCTTGTTTGGTCTGGTAGTATCTGAGTATCCCCATGAGGGAGTTGGGGATTTGGCTAGGTAGATGGAGGTCTGGGTGTCTCTGCTTAGACTGATGTCCCCACCTGGATAAGCAGAAGAAAATGGATGGATGGATGATGGATAGAGTGCTGTTCACCTCTATCATCCAAATGTTTGAAATATATGGAAGAAGGATTCATACCTCCATTTCAAATGTTATGGATCATGGTAGCCCAACAGCATAGGAAGTCACTTGTTGGTTTTTCCTTTAATTTGTTATTCACATGCACATTATAAATAAATAATGGTAAATTAAAAGGGTGATTGTTTTATTCAATGTGAGGCTCTTGATTTAATATGTCTGTGTATTGAACAATACACTTGGCATTTTGCACAATAAAGAGAAACACCATAACAGAAAAGAGCACCTGTCAGTTATGCATTCCAGTATTTTTGATCACTTAAAAATGGGTGGGTTCAAACGAATGCGATGATGTTTACGTTGTTTAACACATCTAGATGTAAATATCAGATCTACTGTCTCACATTCATCTTTTGATCTCAAATCCCAAATGTCTTCAGAAATCAAAAGGTTTGGCCATGACATTCCAATACTTTCGGAGGGTACTTTACTTATGATGACATGTTTAGAGTGTAACTTATCTGACTGAGTAAAAAAGACAAAACCTTCACATCTCTGTGTCTGAGGTATCAAGCAGGTATGTGTTTGCCCAACAATTTCCTGACACCTGCCTCAAGAAAAGTATCGCTGGTGTTGGTGTGTCCAAATGAGGCTGAAAGAATGGATTTTGTCATTGATTACTACAGAAGAAATGTGAGCTGTCTCTCTGCTTTATGAAGTCAATTCATCAATACCGGTCCAGGAATTAAATGCCTTGATGACCCGAATTGGCCACTACAGGGTTGATTGTCAAAGAGGAAGAGAGTAAGTGAAAGAGAGACATATATATAGAGAGAAAAGTAATGAGTGGTGGCATAATGGGAGAGCTCTACACGACCGTACTTCTACCATGTCTCAGGTCTCCATTTAGAGCAAGTCATTCACCCACCACAACACAGCGGTCATTTAAAATCCAATTAAGATGCATGAATCAAAAGGTTCATCACTGCTAATTAAATGGACATTTCACTGACTGATTATGTCATCCCACAGTTACATGCATCAGCCCTCTTCACTCTGTCTGTGTTTTGCCTCCTACAAATGTAACGAGGAAGCATAATGCAGCTGTAAGTGTTCTTTCGAGACAACAACCTTGTCAGTGCTGCCAATTTATTTGGCTGAGAAAGAAGGCAGATGCTTTTTTTCCCAGTCCACATTTCTACCATGAGCTGCGATGTGTCACTTCCACTGCTATGGATGTCCTTATAACAAGGTTCAGGACAGGATAGGAGAGGAGAGAGGGATAGGCCTGTGGAGTTGAGAAAGGGTGCTACTAACTAAATCAGATCCTGGCTGAAAGTGTCACTGGTTGGGGCAAAGCCAGCAGATGTAGTGTCAAAAAATTCTAACCACTAACATCACTACAATGTCTACAGCATCATTTGCATTTAACTGTAATAATATACATAGCAAAAGTAGCTGATGCAACACTGACATCTCACATGACATCTCACACTGAGCTAACTCATATGATGAGCTTCTACTGGTTCTGATTAAGGTAAGAAGTGGGTTTAAAGGTCGCAACCTTTCTAAGACCTTTAGTCATTTTAAATTGAACAGAACTGAGCTTAATCTTTGGAATTAATATACATTTTACAAAGAAACAAATTGGTTTTCTTTCTCGCATCTTTACAATTTCTAGTTATTTTCTAACTTTAACTGTACTGAAATCCCTAGAAACTTTTGACATCTATGTCACAGATATACCTTACGCTCATACTGAACAACTTTTAGATGGCACAGTGACTGGCATTACAGGGGAGACTTATGAAAGCAAATGGCTCCTCACTGTCCAATCACATGTTGTGCAGTCACGCACCATACACGAATAAGCTAAAGGTTATTTCCCAGTTCATGAGCAGGATATATTGGCAACAAATCCATCAAAAAATAACCTCTGCTGGTTAATCAATATAAACTCTGGATAAGAACTAAAGAGAATTGGCAAATAAATGACAGAAGGAAAAACAAAGCCATTATAATTTGTCATGTTGTTTAAAGTGTATGCAAAAACAGGCATGCTTTTATGCTATTAATTTATGCTTAATTAGAAGTGCTACTAAAAGCCCTCATGGTGAGGAAGAACAGCCAGAGAATCTTCTGTCAATCATCTATTGAAAAAGGGACATGCATATTGATTTATCTGAGAATGTGCATATAAAGAGATGTTATAATAATGAATGTTTTATATAAATGGTTGACATGTATTACAGTTTAATACGATCATAAAATACATGATTCAAGAGTTTTTAATTTTACTCATGGACTATTTTATGGTTCTTCTTTTCTAACTTTATCTTATATCCTCATGCTTCAATTTAAAAGGTCAAACTACTTAAAAAAAAAAAAAAAAAATTGAATCTACAAAAAAAATCCCTGAACACTGGTGAAATTAGAAGCAGCTCAATTGCAGTGACCTGAATGAGAAAACTGTCTCCAATAGACATGCTTTAATGACCAAGTGGCTTGATTTTAAAGTGAACAAGCCTTTCTCCTTCATTCATTCATTCATTCATTCATTCATTCATTCATTCTTTCTTTCTTTCATTTAAACAAGCATCATGAAAATAGCAAACATTTTCTGTTTGGAATAAAGAATTATTATTATTATTATTATTATTATTATTATTATTATTATTATTGTTGTTGTTGTTGTTGTTGTTGTTGTTGTTGTTGTTATTATTATTATTGATTTTGTATAAATCAATGCACTTATCTTACTCCCTGCTGAGATTGACCCAAGGCCAAAACTGTAAAAGTGTGGCTTTGAAAGTTTTGTGGATGTGAGGTCACTTGCCCCACTTACTAAACTAAACACAACTGAGAGAATCACTGTATTTGTGTATTAACACTCTGTATTAAGAGTAAGCAACATAACTTCATAGCCAGTAAATCAGACAGATGACCCATGAGTATCGACAAAAATAGAACAGATTTAAAAAAAAAAAAAAAAAAAATTCTTATATTCAGCATATATATATATATATATATATATATATATATATATATATATATATATATATATATATATATATATATATGTGTATATGCTGAATATAAGAATTTTTTTTTTTTTTAATTTGTCAAAAACTGACATTTAAATATTAGTCAAAGATAACACGAGTAAACACATCATGCAGTTTTTAAATGAAGGTTTTTATTATTAAGGGAAAACAAAATCCAAAACTACATGGCCCTGTGTGAAAAAGTGTTTGCCCCCTAAGCCTAATAACTGTTTGGGCCACCCTTAGCAGCAACAATTGCAATCAAGCGTTTTCGATAACTTGCAATGAGTCTGTTACAGCGCTGTGGAGGAATTTTGGCCCACTCATCTTTGCAGAATTGTTGTAATTCAGCCACATTGGAGAGTTTTCAAGCATGAACCACCTTTTTAAGGTCATGCCACAGCATCTCAATCGGATTGAGGTCAGGACTTTGACTAGGCCACTCCAAAGTCTTCATTTTGTTTTTCTTCAGCCATTCAGAGGTGGACTTGCTGGTGTGTTTTGGATTATTGTCCTGCTGCAGAACCCAAGTTCACTTCAGCTTGAGGTCACAAACAGATAGCTGGACAAAAGTCTTGGGGATCATCAAGATGTTTTCTGGCAAAACTGAGACGAGCCTTTATGTTCTTTTTGCTCAGCAGCAGTTTTCGTCTTGGAACTCTGCCATGCAAACCATTTTCGCCCAGTCTCTTTCTTATGGTGGAGTCATGAACACTCACCTTAACTGAGGCAAGTGAGGCCTGCAGTTCTTTGGATGTTGTTGTGGGGTCTTTTGTGACCTCCTGGATGAGTTGTCGCTGCGCTCTTGGGGTAATTTTGGTCGGCCGGCCACTCCTGGGAAGGTTCTCCACTGTTCCATATTTTCACCATTTGTAGATAATGGCCCTCACTGTGGTTTGCGGCAGTCCCAAAGCTTTAGAAATGGCTTTATAACCTTTTCCAGACTGATAGATCGGTGGACTCATGAACACTCACCTTAACTGAGGCAAGTCAGGCCTGCAGTTCTTTGGATGTTGTTGTGGGGTCTTTTGTGACCTCCTGGATGAGTTGTTGCTGCGCTCTTGGGGTAATTTTGGTCGGCCGGCCACTCCTGGGAAGGTTCTCCACTGTTCCATGTTTTCACCATTTGTAGATAATGGCCCTCACTGTGGTTCGCGGCAGTCCCAAAGCTTTAGAAATGGCTTTATAACCTTTTCCAGACTGATAGATCGGTAGGTTTGTGAACTCAAGCTGAAGCGAACTTGGGTTCTGCAGCAGGACAATAATCCAAAACACACCAGAAAGTCCACCTCTGAATGGCTGAAGAAAAACAAAATGAAGACTTTGGAGTGGCCTAGTCAAAGTCCTGACCTCAGTCCGATTGAGATGCTGTGGCATGAACTTAAAAAGGTGGTTCATGCTCGAAAACCCTCCAATGTGGCTGAATTACAACAATGCTGTAACAGACTCATTGCAAGTTATGGAAAACGCTTGATTGCAGTTGTTGCTGCTAAGGGTGGCCCAACCAGTTATTAGGCTTAGGGGGCAAACACTTTTTCACACAGGGCCATGTAGTTTTGGATTTTGTTTTCCCTTAATAATAAAAACCTTCATTTAAAAACTGCATGATGTGTTTACTCGTGTTATCTTTGACTAATATTTAAATGTGTTTGATTATCTGAAACATTAAAGTGTGACAAACATGCAAAAAAATAAGAAATCAGGAAGGGGGCCAACACTTTTTCACACCACTGTATATATATATTATATATCTTATAGGGTTGGGTTAGGGTTAGGGTTTAGAGTTTGAATTAGGGTTACTTATATATGTAAGTGAACAACCAGAAAACACATCTGGTTATTTGTACCTGCTGTGTTGTACTTCCCAGTCTGACTCTCTGTCATTCTGTCTTCATATCATTAACCTTTTGCCCTGTTGTCCTTGTTTATAATTTAATTTGGATTTTTTTAGGCAGTCTCAGTAAATATCTTGACCCTTGACTATTTTCTTTATTCTGAAGGACTGTGGCGTTTTAAAATAATGCTGACCTCTATCACTAAAATATTCTGTATATAACCTTATACACAGCAAACTTTCATTCTTTCTTTCTTTCTTTCTTTCTTTCTTTCTTTCTTTCTTTCTTTCTTTCTTTCTTTCTTTCTTTCTTTCTTTCTTTCTTTCACCACTTGATTATTTCTAGCACTATATACAAACCTGCTAATCCAATAAATCTAATATTATCTCATCAATATCAGTCCTAAAGCCTGATTTGCTACACTGCACACACTGGTTTAAAAGGAAATAAGAGAAACTGGATTTTTAAGTCCTGCACAGAAGAAATACTGAGAATATGTAATGTTCTTGTGATATTTTGCTTTTAACCCTACGCATTTGTCAAAAACTGAGGCCTTAAAATATACCAGATATTTCAGATTAAAAATATCACTTTATCCTAAAATTATCCCAACTGTAGAGTTGCTAAAGGTTTGGGTCTTCCAGGGCTAGAAAATATCCTCAGAACATTTTCAGAGGTGAAAGTGTTGATAATGTGTCAGCATCTACTCAAATTAAAGTGGAATTATCTAGTAAAGACATTGCACGTAAGATAGCTAACTTAAAAATAACCAACATATGAAAATTTACCTGAACAATTTCGAAGGTGCTTTTGCCCCCAGGAAGGTGAAGAAGATTTCATATGAGTTTTTGTTCACTTCACTACATTAAAAGATTTTACTGAGCCGAAATGCTCAAGTTCAACACTGCTATGTTGTGGCTTATTCATATTCAGAAGCATATAGATAGCATTAACTCCTCCGTGTTCATGAAAACTCACTGTAGATGATGAATTGGCATATTTTAAAAATCTTTTTTTGTTCATTGATGAACGTGATTGTTTGCTAAACAGAAATGATTGTGCTAAACTCAGCCCATCGGATTAATTAGTGTGCAGTCATTGGCTGGATAAGAAAAGAGATTTGTAATTAAAGGTCTGAATAAAAATCTAACAGTAAAGCGAGCTTTGTTTCTTGCCATCGTAATTAAGCAAGCACATTTGAATTTCACTGACACTCAAGTGAAACATAAATAACCCCAAATAATACTTAGGTATAGTTCATTCATTCATTGTCTACCGCTTATCCGATCTACACTCGGGTCACGGGGAACCTGTGCCTATCTTAGGCGTCATTGGGCATCAAGGCAGGATACACCCTGGACAGAGTGCCAACCCATCACAGGGCACACACACACTCTCATTCACTCACACAATCACACACTACTGACTATTTAGAGATGCCAATCAACCTACAATGCATGTCTTTGGACTGGGGGAGGAAACCCCCGAGGCACGGGGAGAACATGCACACTCCCCACACACGGAGGCGGTAATCGAACCCCCAATCCTGGAGGTGTGAGGCAAACGTGCTAACCACTAAGCCACCGTGCCCCTTAGGTATAGTTATGAAGTACAATTACTTAAGAGCTTTTCCCTCTGGAATCCTTTCTGCATCATTGTCACTGCTTCCAAGGGCAATACAAATCCATCTATTCTCAACCCTGAGTACATTAATATTAAGAAGTACAAAACAAACAAAAATGCAATCAACAAAAAAATCACTGTCACTACCATCACTGATCTGATATGATCACCAACAATGCCTTAAATCAGACTGATTAAAACAGTTACATTCTATTGTACTTTGTAACTGTGGCACATTTCAGAGCGCTGCAAAAGTCATTGAGCCAGGTACTGCTGCAAAGTCTGAATAAAGCTGCTTCCTTAATACTAACACCCACATAATCTGTATTGATTTTGGGTTAGGCAGCATTTCTAAAAGTACAGTCCACATGGCCTCTCAAAAACCACAACAAGTTCTTTCCCTGCATTGCAGCTTTCTTTTACCCTACACCTCTGTTCCTGCTTTCTCTCCTTTGCTCCCTTCATCCTTACTCCTCTGAGCACTATGCAGTTTGCTGTCATCTTCTAGTACACGGCATTGTCCTGCTTCCTGCTCAGCATTTGCTGTTTGTGGTAATACTTTTTTTTCGTAACAGTCTTCAAAAAGTTTTACATTTACCACGTTTACAGCACCTAGCTGTAGATTTAGGTATCAGTGAGGTAAGCATGTGCTAAAAACTCCACAGTACTAGGTCATGGTGTAAATATGGCAAGTAGCAAGACACCAAGGGATTAAGCAGAAAAGGATTTCAAGATATTTCAGAGGAACAAGGTTGCGAGTAGAAACGATACAGTATGTTTAAGCAGGAAAGTACAATGCAATTATTTACATTATTAACTATGTAAATAATTCAAAAGACAGGAAAGTTATTCTGCCTAAAAGACATTATGATGATATTACGTAAAAAGTTGTCTTCTATTATCTACAAAGCTTTTTTTTTAGTTTCAGCTTGTTATGCCAAAGGGTTATGCAATTATAAGGTATTTCATAATACATATTTTTCTGCATAACACCTAGAAAGGGATGTCAGTGAAAATGAGTTAAACTATCTTAATATAAAAGAGCGCTTACTATGGCATCAGTGTGCAACACCTAGAATAAATACCCAATATTTTCAGTCTTGGTACTTCGATGCTTATGTTTCAGCTGGAATTAGACATGATGATGTGTGGAGACAGAATTCCTGTTGAAGGTTATTGCAGCTTGTTGTCCTTCATTCTACCCTCGCACATTTTCCACCCACAAAGCCTTCTGGTTGTAGAGAGAGCTTGTGCATTTATAGACACATAATATATGAGTGCTGGTGTTCTTGTGCCATAGTTGCTCATGGGTAAAATTCATTTTCATGCTTAGAAGAATGCAGTACCTTTTTCTTTTCCAGTATAATTAATCTGTATATTTGGACTAATACATTACATACTATATTTAGAGGTGTTGCTAAGGGGCCCATTTCAGGTGTGAACCCCGCCCACTGAAACATTTATGACAATTCCTAATGCTCTTGTGGCTAAATGAGGGAAAAATCCAACCCAAGTATATTCCAAAAAATAATGGAAATCCTTCCCAGAGGTGTGGAGGTTAATATATATATTATAAATTATATATTATTATATAATATTATATATTATTGTCAGATGGAACTAAATCTGGAATGTGTGTGTTTTGGTCCTGTGTCCAGATACTTCTGGCCATATAGTCTATACTATATCATATATGTATCAAATAACGTTGACGGTAATTGTGCTATAATGATTTCAATAAAGGCTCAATGAAGTCATCATTACGATTCCATAACAAACATCCCCAAATGTTCGTGAGTGCATCCCTTAGTTTGGTTAATCACATTTTATTGCCTACCAGCTGCTATGATGAGAAACAAAATGAGGAGAATATTACACTTTTTTCGATTTCCCATGTGAAAGCCAGTTAGCTACACTCTGCGCACAGTCTGCAGCACCCTGAAGACTTTCCTGTGTTGCTGCATTACCTATGATTCCTTCTCTAAATGCTAAACAAACGTCTCCTCCCAGAAAACCTACAGAAACCTGCAGCAACAATTGCACACATTTTAAAAATCGGTTTATGTGATTCGTCCACCATATAAGTCAATTCGGATGCTGTATCACTGTTGAAATGATAACTTTAATCTAAACTTAGAACCAGCATTGTGCGCTAACAATAAATAACACTGATGATATTAACCCATTTCTAGAACCCTGTAATTCCGAGGAGTGTTGAACAATATGCTTGATTAGACCATATTAATGGTATTTTTGCTGCACGCTCATTTTAACAGTCTTGCATTTAAATTTCAGCAGTGGCCTGAAAGCAATATTGTAGCTGTGATTTGTGAGTAATGTGAGACAGTTGCAATGTGTCTGTAGCAAGTGTTCACTCAGTGGGAAGGCACTCGTGTGGTGTTCTGCAGGATTCACCATGGGAGTCTCCCGTTTCAGCTGGTGCACATTACTGAAGAGACAGATGTAGGCACCTTACGGAGCAATTGATCAAAGATCAAGTGTTTTTGTTCCTCCTTGCAGCATATCATCCTCTTATTTGTTTTGTGGCTCTTTTAATGTGCATTGTCTTTGGCAGGAGAAAATCAGCTCAATTTATGCAGGCTGCAGCATTTCCATGATAAGCAGGGTGAACATTGGGCAGTTCGGTGATTCATCATGTTCATGAACAAAAAATTGCTACTTTAATATATATAAAAAATTGCTACTTTAATATATATAAAAAATTGCTACTTTATAGTAAAAATGGTTATCCTCCTGGATACACAGGATAAGCCGGATTTCACTTTCAATGCTGCGTAAATCTACACGCTGTATACACAGGCTTAAGCTCTGTGTCTCCTTGAAAAGTCCATCTTTTAAGTTTTTTTCATTGCGTTGCTCATTATCTTATGGTTAGATGCACAGATGAACATATGATAGGTACACTGGCTAAGATATTTACAAGCAGAGAGAAATTAGCAATTAAAACAGAACCCTTACTGCAGCATTGCAAGAATTGTACTCTTTTAATCAGGCTTCTAATTATTTATTTAAATAAATCTTAATTGGTAAAGTGTAGGGCTGTGTGGAAAAATATATATAATAATGCAAGTAGAATTAAATATTAATCCTGTACCACAAAAATAAATATGAACATAAATGTTTCATCAACGGCTAATCGTGTAAAATATTTATGCAATCTATGCATTCTAGCCTACGGGACATTTTTTTTTTTAAAAAGCTGATTTTCTAGAAATGTCCATTTCTGGACAACGGCAGGAGTGTTTTAACAACACTACTTCTAGTTTGAATTACTACATATACAATTTAATTTAATAAGTTCATTATTATGCTATCCCCCCAAAGGATTTGCAGTGCATCCCACAGCTATCCATAAAAGATCAAGGCAGGAACTAAATAATACATATCCCAGCAAGGCGGCACAGGTAGAAATATCAGCATGCATATCGTATTCCTGTGCTTGCTCCAGAATCTTGGCATTCGCCCTAAACACCCACATCAATGAATTTTCTGCAAATCCATAAGAGATGATTACGGGAAAAAATATAAATAAGTCAACAGCGGGGACTGTGTCAAGAGATGTCATATGTCTCGCTCAGAATGTTGTGGCTGATCTGAAACATCCAGCTGCTTTCTTCCGTCTGGGTCTAATTAAACCAGAATGTGGTTCCTGAAAACCAGATCTGAAATAGAAGTCGAACCCCATTAATCAGTATTTTTTTCCCCCTGTCAGCCCTCTGATAGTTTTAATTAAAAACCCCCTGGAACAGTGGTTCACACATGTCATCTCAAATTTGAAAGCCTCAGCATGTAAGTAGGACACTCATTATATAGAATGTGGGAGATGTGCAAGTCCCTAATGGGCATCTGGATGTCTTGCAGTAAACCTTTAATGACATCAAAAACCTGCTACCAAGCAAACCTGTAACTGATGGAACTTGGCTGAGGTACTAAGCAGCAACTATCCTCCAACTAATGGAGTTGGCTAAGAACAGTACAGAATGTTCAGTATTTCTGCACTCCATTTCCATTTACTTCTCAACATGTACTTCTCAACATGTATAGCCCCCCAGTCTAAAAAATGACTTGCTATAAAGTGCTGTCTTGATGTTCTTCTGTGTTGTACACAGCTTGTATAACCACATAATTTGGTAATATATTCTTGCTCATGGTGACACACACGGCGGAGGCGGGAATCGAACCCCCAACCCTGGAGGTGTGAGGCAAACGTGCTAACCACCAAGCCACCGTGCCCCCCGTAGCTTGAAATTGAGTTCCAAAAATTAAATGGATTAATAAATTATATTAAAGATATAATTATATGAGGAAATGTTTTTATCTGATACCTAAATGTTAACAAAAAATATTATATAACAAATATGTAAATATTATCTAATGATATTCCTGAAGTATTCTGTATACGTAGAAATATAACACGAATTTTAAACATCATAGAATAAGTATTCAGTACTTTATAATTTCTATATTAGTTATATATCAGTTATAATATCTTTATCATTTATTTATTTGTTTGTTTGTTTAATAGTTTATTTATTTAATGGTATTTAATTGCTTTTATTAGTTTATTACTGAACCTTGATTTTAAATTTGACTTTACATGCATAAAAATATTTTACATCACAGACATCATAATAATATTTTGACATTCTTGATAGACCTGACATTAGTTTTTTTTTTTTTCTTCTCTCTGTTTTGTTTCCAATCAATCTTTTTTTTAGTTATTCTCATCATTATACTTTATCATGTTATTGTTGGTCTCTCCAGTACTTTGCTTGCACCATGTTCTTGTGTTCTATACAGCTGCTTTGAGACAATGCTTTTTGTTAAAAGTGCTATACAAATAAAACTGAATTGAATTGAACTACAGCGTGGGCCTGATTTGGGCTGTCATTCACTCCCATATGTGGGTCACATCTAAGCTAAAAGAAATTTGCTGACTGGGTTAACTAACCCAGTGAGCAAGGGAAAGCTGTAATGCGCTCGCATAGTCATGTTTAACTGCCTGACTAGGCTAAAAAGCTGATAGATACTGATTATGATACTATAAACTTTATGACCATAAGTATGTAGGCACCGGATCATCACACCATGTGCCTGTTGAACATTTTATCCCAAAGGTAGTCCCTTTGCTGTAGTAATGGCCTCTAAACTTTTGGAAAGTCTGTGCACTGGATTATAGAAGATGGCTGTGGGGACATTCCAAAGAATCCCATTCCAGCAGTGGCTTGGGGAAGAATCACATATGGGTGTGATGGTCTGGTGTCCATTTACTTTTTGTTATATAGTGTAAGAGCCTTAATACAGAAGGAATAAATGATTATATGAAATGTCACAGGACAAACAGTCTTCTAATAATGTAGTAGTAACACAACATGTATGCATCCATGACAAACTGATGATATTGACCATTAAGGATACTGTATGAGTCTGGTGTCTTCCTGGTGTCTCTGGAAATGTTTAAGTGCAAAGTATCTACATGTACTAAGCAGGAAATGTATCATGAGTTTGCCTAACACAGATTCATCAATATTTCCATATACAGCAAACACGCAATGCTCCTCTTACTCACATCTACAGTATATTTGTATCTATTCAGATCAAATGATCTGTTCATTCTGAATAACCATCTCTAATTTAAATGTTCATACCATACTAATAGGAAGTCATTATTTTATTTCTCTGGCTGCTGGATGAAGAAGAAAAAAAATGCTCATGACCTTTATCAGAAGCCCACTAAACCTAATTGTCTGCAAAGCAGCTACAAATAAAAAAATTGGCACTCTGCTTGTCCCAGGTATGCAGGTTACTGATTTGCATACACTTGCAATGTAATCATGGTGCAGTTGTTCTTCTAAACAGTACACTGTAATATACTGTACCTTTAAATACAAGACATGATGATTCATGCTGTGAAGTAGATCCGAAATCAGTTTTGCCTCTCATCTAAACATGGCTGATAGTTAATTTCAGCCTTAATTGCAACACCATTCCCTCTGTGCCTGCAGACATATTGCTTACTTCATCTCCCCCTGTCTTTCAAGTGCACTTTTTGACCCCCAGGGCCTTTTTTCATCACGTCCAATTTGCTTGCCCAGGAAAAGCAACTAATTATGTTTGGGGATTTGACTTCTTTGGATGGAAGGATGAGCTACGGGCTTTGATTAGACTGCTTTATCACCCCTGAACCCCATTACCCTCCTGACTCTGATGAACCTACTGTACACAGTACTGGCTGTGTGTAACTTCAACCTCTTTAACAGCTTGAAATTTTAAAAGTCTTACATATAAGCAGAGTATTCTACATGTTCCCACTTTTTGCAACAGTACCTTGTTACCAGATTAGATTACATAATTGGGATCGAGGGATTGTAGCAGGCTTTAAAGTATCTATAAGCTTGGTCATTTCGGTAGCTAAAACTGCTAAACAAGCCAGAACTTTATTTAAGTCAACTGTCCAATTATCTGGATGAATAATTGAACACAAAACCTAGCAAAAAATGTTTGTACACAAAACGTTTAAGCAGTCGAGTTAAAAAATCTGCTCAAGAGATGAACCTAATTTTTTGTTAGGTCAAATACTTCAATTTTTTTTTTGTTTTTTATAAGGGCAATTCAAGTAAAAAAAAAAACCTCACCCTAAAGAACTCTTTGGTAGAACCTGAGTCCAGTGTTCCATAGGCAATCTCAGTTTGTTTGGCTAGATCTTCTGCACTTTCAATGGGCGAGACCATTCTCTCGACTGTGAGGAAAGCAGCCAGGTTAGCAGTATAGGACGAGATGATGATGAGAGTGAAGAACCACCAGACACCTCCCACTATTCTTCCCGATAAGGACCTGGAAAACATGCACACAAATTGTACCACTTAAAACATGACATAATGAAACGGTACAAAAAGAACAAAGTTAATAATCTATGTCTGATCCCAGACGAGACATCTGTGCAGAGTCTAGCGCCAGTATCGGAACAAAAAATAACAATATGCATCATTACACAAGGACATTGTGTGGGGTGTGAGGTAAGCCTAAAGAGGCAAAACAAATTAAATTGAGAAATGCACCAGAAAGTTAAATGGAATGCTCATGACAAATTATTGTGAGAGAAGACATTTTGGTGTCAGGCTGATGCATGGCTGACAGCTGTGTCAGATCTTAAATTATTCTACTCAATCAGTAATGATAATAGCTGATCACTCACAATCCTCAGAATGACTGAAATGACCCATGTATGTAATATGGCAATGTGAAATAGATTTCTGCATTCCACTTCAACTCATTTGTTATTTGTTGCTATTGGAAACAATGTTGAACTAAAAACACATAAATCCTGGATATATGTTCACAAGGTTCGGTGAGCACTAATGTAGGTGGCTGTGTATGTGATAAATAGTGTACTACAATGAGTGTAAATACTGGATCACGTCAAAGGCATTAAACAAAGTGTATTGGGACATTTTTGATAAACTTGTGACCAGGGCAGGGCAGGGCAGGGCAGGGCAGGGAAAGATGACATTAATAGTAACACAAGTCTAAAAGCTATCACATGATGCTATAGGATACTAGTAAATAGGATACAGTAAATATTTTTTGTATCATAGGCAGTTGAGATTTGACAACATAAAATCCTACAGGATACAGTCTAGAGCTCATACTAAACAGTTTTAGGTGTCAGTTTGTTCAACTGTGTTTGAAACAGGTTGCCAGGTTTCAGAAAACAATGCAGCCCAAGTACATCTCAAAAGCCTCACAAAGGCCTTGAAACAAACCCAATAAAATTCAGGCAATAGAAAAGAGAGACATATTTCTCTTATTTTTCTCAGCCTTTGTGTGGGAGAAAAGGTCAGAATGGTGCACATGCATTTCAAATATACAGACATTATCCACTCCATAATCCCCTTTTCCTCTCCTAATCTTAGCAATATATTTTGCAATACAAATGGTTCTGTATATCATAAACCCACTGTCTGCATTTATATTTTGCTTCTGTTTGCAGAAATGTATTAGATTTATCATTTATAATATTCTCTATAATCCATGATCTTGGCTGCAGGATTTAAAAAAACAACAACTCTAATTTGGCAAGCTTGTCATTAACCGTTCATAAAGCGAGCATGAGGCAGTGTGATTCCTTTCCCAATAGGCATCTTCTAGTGCTTGTTTCAGTTCCCAGTTTTCGACCGCTAGATGAAATAAGAACTCTATGGAGCTAAATGAGGAAGTGAACAAGCTGCTGCAGCAAATCAATGGAATATAGCAAGCTTTATTTTATCTATCTATCTATCTATCTATCTATCTATCTATCTATCTATCTATCTATCTATCTATCTATCTATCTATCTATCTATCTATCTATCTATCTATCTATCTATCTATCTATCTATCTATCTATTTAAACTGTGGTCACTCAAAAGAGATAACATAATATAAGTTGTATGGACATGTGAATATATGAGGATCTACAGGAAATTTGTCCAAAGCTATATAACTATTAATACTAAATTTTATTTACTAGAACCATTGGATTCCTTAAAAAAAGGAAACCTCTGCAAAGGCCAGTGACTGATTTTAGTGAAAGTTCTATAGCAAAAAGCTACACATTTCATTCTCCATATGGCAAACAGTTACACCAATCAGATAAGCAGCTAGATGTTATGATTTCTCTAGAATTTGGCCAGCTTGAATAATAAAATGCTCTATGTACAGAGCTAAAATGCAAATAGGATTATTACAAAAATCACCAATAATTGTCAAACATCAACAAATATATGTAATTGTAATATATTTATATGTTGTAATATATTTTATAATTTTTTCCTTAGTGAAAAGCATTGCTTTCCAAACTAAATTGAAAAATTGCCCCTGAATATATGCTGATCCAATATTTCTGATCACTTGAAAACAAAAGGTGCCGTATTCAAAATCGTTTAACACATCTAGAAGTAAATATCAGGTTCTGATCCATTATCTCATATTCATCTTTTGATCTCAGACCCAAATATCTTCGGCTCATAGCAAAGCCACAAGAATTGGTCTTGCTGTTCTGATACTTCTGAAGGGGTCTATATGTGGCATCACACATTTAATACTTTCAATAGTGGCATTTCTATTAGAAATTTGATTCATTTGAAAGAAATAAGAGGCTTTGCTCAGCTTAGAGCGTCTAAAATTCAGCAATATACCCAAGGGTCAAAGTCCAGTATTAATCTGGGCTTCTATTCCCAGAGGGGTCCCCAAAGTCATTTATTAAACAGCTCATTATGATTAAGTGTTTCCAGTAAGCGCACCAACTAAATCTGGACTTTATTGTCTGTTGTTGTTATAATCCCTGCAGCAAAATATATGAGGTGCAATTCGTTTTCTCTCTTGCACCCTAGACAAATAGAATCTGTTTGGCTTGAAATTTAGATACACTTGATGGCTGTTTGCTTGCCTTGATTGCAGTTTCCTGTCACTCATGTACTCTGAGAAACACATAAATGTCACACAGCGCTGCAGGTTTTTATGGACTGATGCAATGTAATTATTTGGTCTGTGGTGGTATTGACAATAAGGTAGAGATGAGAATAGTGTTGCTGTGTCATCAAAATAACCAGATTATCCTGAAGATGCATGATGTATGCATCAACTGCAAACAACAACACTTTACTTATTTCCTTCAGACTAGAAAAAATAAAGTGAACTGGAATGCTGAGAAGAAGTACTCCTAATACAATATTTTATATGTGATGTCCATTATTTAATGCATCTTAATTCGGATTTTGTTCAGTAGCAGACTGTCTGTAACTAGAAAGGAAGCATTACAACGAGCACACAATTGTAATCACTTTATACTAAATTACATTTATACTGACCAGTACATTTCAGTCAATATAAACTAGGTTTAAGCCATGAAAAATGGTCCATTACAATCAGTTGTTGAATAATGTATTAAATCACCCAGAATAATCCACTTAGCCACGATGAAAAATACAAAGCATCTCATGACTCTGGCAACCCAAAAACAAAAAAAGAATCTAGTTATTACAATTATTAAAATCTCTACATTAAATGTGTTTTCCTCCTCATTAAGCAATATTAACTTTGTTTTAATAGGATTAGATTTGTTTTTGCATTTTTGTACTAAACCCATTTGTTTGCTATTGCTCAGTTCTATTATTTGACTAAAGTTTTGACAAGCTCCACAGGAGAAATATTTGGAGATGTGCAAAATGATCTGTGACAGACTGCAGCATGATGGAGTCCTAATTAATCAGCTTCCTGCTGCTGTATTTAGGAACAGCTTGAACCCATTACAGGTGCAAGCAAAGTACTGGAGAGACCAACAATAACATGATAAAGTATAATGATGAGAATAACTAAAAAAAAGATTGATTGGAAACAAAACAGAGAGAGAGAAAAAAAACTAATGTCAGGACTATCAAGAATGTCAAAATATTATTATGATGTCTGTGATGTAAAATATTTTTATGCATGTAAAGTCAAATTTAAAATCAAGGTTCAGTAATAAACTAATAAAAGCAATTAAATACCATTAAATAAATAAACTATTAAACAAACAAACAAATAAATAAATGATAAAGATATTATAACTGATATATAACTAATATAGAAATTATAAAGTACTGAATACTTATTCTATGATGTTTAAAATTCGTGTTATATTTCTACGTATACAGAATACTTCAGGAATATCATTAGATAATATTTACATATTTGTTATATAATATTTTTGTTAACATTTAGGTATCAGATAAAAAAAAAATGTAGGGGGCACGGTGGCTTAGTGGTTAGCACGTTTGCCTCACACCTCCAGGGTTGGGGGTTCGATTCCCGCCTCCGCCTTGTGTGTGTGGAGTTTGCATGTTCTCCCCGTGCCTCGGGGGTTTCCTCCGGGTACTCCGGTTTCCTCCCCCAGTCCAAAAACATGCATTGTAGGTTGATTGGCATCTCTAAATTGTCTGTTGTGTGTGTGTGTGTGCGCCTTGTGATGGGTTGGCACTCTGTCCAGGGTGTATCCTGCCTTGATGCCCAATGATGCCTGAGATAGGCACAGGCCCCCCGTGACCCGAGAATAGTTCAGATAAGCGGTAGACAATGAATAAAAAAATGTATTAATCAATTTAATTTTTGGAACTCAATTTCAAGCTACGGGGGCACGGTGGCTTGGTGGTTAGCCAGGGTTGGGGGTTCGATTCCCGCCTCCGCCATGTGTGTGTGGAGTTTGCATGTTCTCCCCGTGCCACGAGGGTTTCCTCCGGGTACTCCGGTTTCCTCCCCCGGTCCAAACACATGCATTGTAGGTTGATTGGCATCTCTAAATTGTCCGCAGTGTGTGATTGCGTGAGTGAATGAGAGTGTGTGTGTGTGCCCTGCAATGGGTTGGAACTCCGTCCAGGGTGTATCCTGCCTTGATGCCCAATGACGCTTGAGATAGGCACAGGCTCCCCGTGACCCGAGAATAGATCGGATAAGCGGTAGACAATGAATGAATTTCAAGCTACCTCTTTTCCCAAAAGTCCCGAAAGCTGGTTATCCAAATATTTAGTAATATTTAGTTTAATTGCTTTAAGATATATATATATATATATATATTTATTAATGTTTAATAAGTACAGAAAAAACATGTTGGGGGTGTGCTGTTACAGGACAGTAACTTCTGAAACAAGTGTTAATTAAAAAACTAGGTATAAATAGTTTACTACCAAAGTGTAATTTTTTTTCTTCTTCCATTGTCTGTACCGCTTATCCGATCTATTCTCGGGTCACGAGGAGCCTGTGCCTATCTCAAGCGTCATTGGGCATCAAGGCAGGATACACCCTGGACGGAGTGCCAACCCATCGCAGACTCCAATCAGCCTAGACGCATGTTTTTGGACTGTGGGAGGAAACCAGAGTACTCGGAAAAAAACTCACCAAGCACGGGGAAAACATGCAAACTACACACACACACACGCACACACACACACACACACACACACACACACACACACACACACACACAGTGAGTGGAAGCACACTTACCGAAATGCTTTCATTTTGTGAGATTATTGCAGTTAGCTTTTGTTAAACCATTGCTTTCTGCACAAGACGTTAACATGATAAATATTTGGATCAGTGAAAGTCTGGATTAATTTAAGACTACAGTTTATGCTTCTGAAGAGTTCCTTAGTGTTTAAAAAGAACTTATTTTTTGTATCAGAGTAAACAAAAATGGAATTGAACAAGTTTGTGCTTTCAGAGCTTGGATCTCATTATAACAGATACTGTAATTATTTAAGAAATCATCGCAAACCTTCTATAACTGGGTTGCAATTACTCAACGTTCCCATGACCTAAACTATTCAAACAGCTACTACACACTGCGAATGCACAGACTCTTAAACTGCACACTCAGACCCAAAGTGGGATGAAGGATGGCTTTTTTTTATGGCTGTACATTGCTAAAAGTATGAGAGTGGAATAGTGATGAGGCGACCAACCTTGGTGAGATATCACAGCCCTGCTGCATGAATGCCCCCAGAGAGAACCACAGGCTGTTAAAAATCCCAAAGTCATTAGGCGGGTCGGGAGGAGTCTGGGGGTCTTTGGCTTCATCTGTCTCGTCCAGATGCCACTCGTACGGGCTGAAGCGGCTCACAAGGAACAGCACCACACTCACGCCGATGTAGGCGAACACTATGCACATCCAGATCTCATACGCCAGCGGGTCCAGGAAGGAGAACACGCCTGGCTTGGACTTCTGAGGTTTCTTGATCATAATAGAGATACCCAAGCTCATGAAGGGCTTAGAAAAATCGATCACTTCTTCTCGAACCAGCGTTATAGTCAGTGGTGCGACAGCTATGTCCGCTCTCTGAAAGAAAAAGATGCCACACGTGGCAGCACTTGTTAGTATCCTGCTTTTTCCTTCAATAGATTTGCAACCCAAATGCACATCCTGAATTTAACAAATGGACTTCTTAAATAAGATGCTCTGAATCAGTCACTGTTTTTAGTATCTTTGTTCCTTTGGTAAGCTTATCACACAAATGAATGTTATTTTGAATGCATCCTCTTTGAAACACAATTAAAAAAAACAAAAAAAAAACAAGCAAGAAAAAGATTCTAAATAAATACTTTGCCTTTGCCCTAGGGTACAGTTCCCTAACACTGCAGAACTTAAAATAAGGCTTCTGTTAAAAAAAAAAAAAAAAAAGAGGACATCCACTGCCTCAGAGCATCTAAAAAAGATATGCAAAGCACAACAGTTTTGACTGCACAGCGCTGAAAAGACAGCTGAGCTTTCAAAAGCAATTCAATGGCTTAAGCCTTATGCTGACCTACACTCCATCCGGCCTAAAGGAGACTGCAAATCTTTTGCCTAACACTTTCCGTCCTCCTCATGCGTCATCAACTGCTGCTTTGGGAACTGTGGACTTGAGATGTGACAAGTAGAATCTGTAGCAGCTTCAGCTTTGTCTCTCGAGGGCATTCGAATGTAAGGTCAGCAAGAGATCCCAGATCTCTGATCCTTCCCCCGCCAGGAAGCTATTAGTTATGCAATAAGTCAGGATAAGGTCATGGAAACTTTGCAGGTGACTGGTGGGTATAAAAGCTCCCTGCAAATATTCATTTCCTTTTATCTTGCAGTCAGTAGTGAGTGGAACACTGGCGTACTGTCTCAATAAATCATAGAATAATTTGCATATAAATAGCTAATTAAGTGTCTACCAGAAGTGATTTATCGGGAAAGCAGAAACACACCTTGGATCTCTTCCTCCTGCACTATGGATAAATAATTAGACCTGATCGTCTTTTCTAAATACAGGGTGAAGTATGTACTAAACACGTGTGTTATGGCAAATAATGGTGATGTACATTGCAATTTGGTTTGATTGGAGTGGAATTTCCATGGAAAGAGAGTAAAATAAAATATATCACATGATTAATAATAATAATAATAATAATAATAATAATAATAATAATAATAACAATAATAATAATAATAATAATAAAAATAAGTAAATAAGTAAATAAGTAAATAATAATAATGACAATAATAATAATAATAATAATAATAATAATAATAATAATAATAATAATAATAATAATCATAATCAGTGGGTCATCTTTGTTCATACTCTGCTACTAAGCCAAATGCTTAATTATGCTAGCTTTACCAGGCAGCTCTGTAAAAGTAAAAATTATACCAGTGTCTTTAAGTGACTCATGTAATAGCAGCTTCTGGTACAAAAACTATCGATTTGTGGATGAGTTTGTATTGCGCTTTCTTTGTTCATAATACAATTGAACTGAGGATAAAGAAAATTCAAACCTGAGCAAATAGAAACTAAAAAAACCCCCAAAACATCATCACAGTCACACATCATTATGCCATGTAATAACCAATTCAAACTGATGTGGATCTCAGCATGACAATCAATACTGAGCATCAACAACAACAAAAGCCTGTACAGACCAACATATGAGGGTGACCTTTAAAATGCATGGAGAATAAAATAAATATCCTGGTCAAAAGGTCATGCCAGTATTAGCCCTAACTGTCCAGGCTGATGTAGCACACCATGTGTTCTGGACTAAAAGGGAATATTTTTCTTTTTCTCCTACCAAGAGTGGACTTTTTTTTCCTCTCATTTTGAGTGTAATTTCAACCCACAGCACATCAAAACCAGGCAATTTCTTTGGCTGATAGTTAGGAAATTGAACAGATGAGGTAACCCAACCCTCATACATTTTATATACAGCTCCTCCCTGTTCAGTGTAGGCTGGAAGAATTGGGAATGATTTCGCTGGCTTTGCCTGCGTTTACAGCACAGGAGCACTTTGACAAATGCAAAAGTGGATGCTTGGCTTGGTATGAGCAGTGAAAGTGGCTTTCTCATGTAGTGATGCTGAGATGAATCAGTGGGGAGCACGCTGTGAAGCAGTAGACCACGAAACACAATTTTACCGCTGGTTTTGAACTGGCTTTGGCCTCCCCTATCTATGTTAAAGGATGCTATTGCTGTGTGTAATCACAACATGCCCACTGACAACTGTACCTATAGTATATAACTATACCTATAGCTTTTTCATTAATTGAAATGTTTGTGTTATTCTGTTGTATTTTTTGATGGTCAGTGTGACAGCTATGTTCAGAACTTATTATGTGACTTGAACTGTATGAGGTGTGAAAAACTGGATGAACATACACAGAATAAACAGCAGAAACACATAGTGAGTGTCACTATTTGTCTGCACCACTATTTTTTATTTTTTATTCTTTCACAACATGCCTTGTGTATTGCATATTAGATTATATTAATAAAAAAAATTATAAAAGAAAAAAAATTATAAAAAAAAGAAAAAAGAAAAAAGAAAAAAAATTATATTATTTTAAAAGACTCATTTGCTTAGAAAAAAATACTGGAACAATAATCACTAGAGGAATTCACCCATCTGAATTGGCACAACCCCTTAAAATACTTTTTGAGGGTTTTGAGGGCAATTGAGCAAGTCCCTAAACCCTCCCTGCTCCAGGGATGTTGCATCATAGCTGCCTCTGTGCTCTGACCCCAACTTCCTCAGCTGGGATATGCGAAAAAAAGAATTCCACTGTGCAGTAAAGTATGTATGGCAATAATAAAGGCTTCTTCTAAAATGTTTAGCTAGAGCTGCGTAATGCTCACAGCTTGACTGTGACAGCTAATTTATGTAAAGTTTACAGCATACAGTATTATGAATAACACTGACTTTAAATCACAAGCTACTCACACTATATGTGGACACCTGACTATCACACCCACATGTGGTTATTCCTCCACACTGTGATCTCAAAATTGAAAGCACACAGTTGTATAGAATTTCTTGTGCTAATGCTATAATATTACAACTTCTTTCACTGGATCCTGGAGGCCCAGACCTACTCTAGCATGACAGTGCCTTTGTACACAAAGGGAGCTCTATGAAGACATGGTTTATCAAGTTGGAGTGAGCCGAATTTCCTGTACAGAGCCCTGCCCTCAACCCCACTGAACAGCTTTGGGATGAGCTGGAGCACTGACTGCATCCCAGACCTTATCACCCAACATCAATACCCGACTTCACTAATGCTCCTGTGGCTGAATGAACACAAATCCTCACAGCCACACTCAAACATCTAGGGAAAGCCTTCCCAGAAGAGTGAAGGTTATTATAACTGTAATGGGGATTGGGATGTTCAACAAGCACATTGTATGTGTGTGACAGTCAGGTGTCCACAAACCTTTGGCCCTATAGTGTATTACTGTACACTGTGACATGGTGCATTGTCCTCATTTGTTGTCATAAGTGCTGCCTTAATAAATTTCACAACTAGGGTGCTGCTAGAGTTTCCCCAAGTTCGATTAGAAATATTTAAATATAGCATCCAATTATATATATAGCATCTATTACATAAATAGAACATAGAGTAACTTTATTTCTAAAAAGATTCATGAGACCACTTTTGAAGAGAGCTCTTTTGAAATATCTCAGCCCCTTTTCCTTTGCCCTTGTCCCAGTTCCCACGGCCTTACCTTTGGTATGTCTTCCAAACAAGCACATACACAATCTTGTTTGATATATTAAGGAAGAAGAATGAATTAGTGGAGAGAGGTAAGTTGGTAAAAATGAACCGGTACTCACCCCATATACTAGTTCACCCACCATCCCGTTCCATGTTTTGGTCTCAGGGTCGCGGGCGCCATACTTGCCGTCCATGACTATGGAAAGTCTGTACTTAATCCCAACGTGTTTGGCTATCTCAGAAGCTAAATCGACACAGTAGCCTTCATACTTCTCATTGCCTTCCAGATGCATATGGTTTTTCTTGTACATCACATACGGTGCTTCCTGTTAATCAAACACACGCTGGTTTATTGTTATCTGTACGCGGCAGTCACCAGAGCCGAATGACAGCTGAACAGTCAAGAGCATGCAAGGGTGTGCAGGGTAGTCATATACAGACCTGCTCACTCTCCTTCTTTCTCTCTTTCTCTTTCTCACTCTCACTCCCACACACACACTTTAATCTCTTTTTAGATCTCCATACTCTTTCTAGATCACTCTTTACCTCTCACACACACACACACACACACACACACACACACACACACACACACACACACACACACACACACACTCCTGTACAAAATTCAAACAGCATGACATCAAGAACACGATGGATGAGGCATAGAGAACAAACATGGAGTCGTGATTTTGGCGAGACCCCTTTTACTAATGCACCCAGCCCCTACTAACAATATGACCGTGAAGATGGATGGAGAACAATGGCACAAACACACGCTGACCCACACACTCCATCAGCTTGAACTATATAGTGGGGGCTGACTTGCATTATCTAACCAAATGTTCACACTAACAAGCAACAAAGTGACAGGTGACATACGTGTGCTACAGATAACCACGATTTCATGACAGCGTAATAAAAAAGTTCTTGACCAACCCTGTCCTGTGCTGTCCCACATTTTTTTTCAGTTCCTCACAACTTTTAGCTATCTGAAATTATTTACTTTGAAAATTAAAAAAAACCATAAAGAACTCTTACAACCTTGGCTTCATCTTATTCTGTCACATATAACTTCTCGATATGTGCGAGACATTACGACAAAAAATTAAGCTTGGATTGAAGTAACAGGGATTTGTAACAGACATTGTTTTGTGCCTCTGTTGAGTGTATGTAGCTAGTACAGTTAGCTTGATTTTCTAATCTGAAAATGAACCTAGTATAACAAGTAGCATGTAACACAAATCAGACGACTAACTTTCATATCAGTTAATGAATTATGTAAGCTATTTAGAAGCATATGGTGTTTTGGCTACTACCATTTTACATCAGAAATATACAACAAAAGAAACAAACAGAAAACCTTGGACGGTGCACACCCACAAATGACAAATGGTAGCGTTTTCTACGAGCCAAAAATAAAATAAAGACAAACTACAAGTGACTTGTTGCTTGCTAGCATGAACGTAAGGTAAGTGATGAGAGACTGGGTTGGTGGTCAGGGTCTAGACAGGTGATTTCCTTTTCATAAAGTAAATGGCAGTGACTGGAGACAGACAAATCTGCTGCAAGCATGTTGCATCATTGTGTGACATCATTGCAGGAAACAACAGTGAAGAACATGAGCATACATACTAGCAGATAATAAATGCATCATTAGGATTAAAAACTCAAATACCTGGCCACACCAATACTAAAAACTGCCCAAGCATGTCTTCTTTTCTCTCCTGCCTTTCCATTAAAGGCACAGCAGCAGCTTGATATTTTTTTTTAGCACATCATTACCAAACCATAGGGCTTCACACACAGAGAAAGCTTCCCTATTACAGTCAGAGACAATTTGGTTGCCAGTGGGGTAGCAATGGTTTGTTTTGCTTTCACCTCGTCTTTTCTGGGACACTCCCTATTCTGAGCTAGATGGTATGGATCTGGTGACGATCAAAAAAACAAAACTTGAGGCTGTTTATTGTTTCATTTGTAAGTCATATGAAATTGAGAGACAACATGATTACACCTAATGTTTTGTTCTAGGGAGTGGTTCTGTGCTTGGTTTAGAAGCGTTAATCAAGCTGAACTTGGCAATCAAGAAGTCTTGATGATAGCAGAAAGTGAAGGAAATTTTCAGTAGCAGTCAGCATAAAATGGAAAAATGGAGTCAGCAAACAAAAAGCTAGCCTGGTGATTATCCCTGACCTCTCTCTCTCCCCCCCAGTCCCCCCCAGTGTGTCTCAGACAAACCATTGGACCCTTTGAATCATTGCTGTGATTTCGCTGGCTTGTGGATTCTGTGTGTCATGACCATTTACTTGATGAGTGGAGACAGTTCTTACTTACGTATGCACTGTATGTCAAGTTTGATGATGGGAACATAAACAAAATAAAAAAAACCCCAAAACATTACCATTGTACCAAATGCCGTTATTGTGATGTCACTGCTATGACAGGCCACTGGAATATGGAAACTCAAAATGCTTTGTCACCCACACGGATACAGTTGAAACACTCATCGTGTTTTTTTGTCCATCGACTGTTTCAACGTGTAGTGAGTGGATGGAAAGCAACGCAAAAGAAATATACTTCTAGCCGCCCAGGACAGAATGTATCAATCTGTGAGTCTACACCATGACCCTGAGTGGCAGAATATGTGACACATTTAAAACATTGTGGAACGTGTACCATAATAGTAGTGACCACAATTGTTCGGTTTTCCACTGAGGACGAATCGTTGCTGTATGGCTGATCCATTATATTTACAAAGCGCTCAAACTCGTTCCAGTACCCGATCTGCAAAAGGGAAAACATTTTTGTTATTATCAAAACTACAGCCATTTTAAGCACATTAATACTTTGCTCAGCCCACGGTTTTTTCTCCCCCTCCTTTAAAATAATTACTTCATGTACAGGCAAGAAGCTAAAGAGGCTGTCGGAGATCTATAAAGCTATAAAGGCGTTCTCTCATAAGACTATGTTCATTAAAATGGCATTAGGTGCCTGAGCTGCTATTGCCTCCTGTTAAATGGAAGTGGAAGTAGGAGTGTCTGGCAGACAGCTTTTAAATATGGAGAATGCTCACTATACAAGCAATGGGCAGCTCTCAAAACCTCACAGCTGAGCAGTCAGAACAAGAGAACAAGGAAATGGGAGGAGTGTGCTGCTTAAATGCTAGCTGCTGGCATAAAGTCTTACTTGTTTATCCTCAGATTAATAGACGAAGTCACTCAAATATAGCATGGGTTTGCTTCCATTAACACGCTTTGCTAAAGGAGTGTTTCGAAATGCTGTAGCTCGAGACCTAGATGGCCATCAATAGTGTTAACTGCTTAGTAAAGGAGCACTAGCGTTGGCATTGCGTCAGGCTGTGATGAGGACAGAAAGGCCACTGAAGTGGGAGAAATTGAGCCCTAATATTAACTGCAAGGATGTCCCATAAAGCACTAGACTGTTCCTACTGTTCAGATGCTCACAGCATGCTCAAATTTACACTTCAGCTGCTATGCTAACTGAATCAAGGCTTTAGTCAGCTTTAACTATGAGGAATCATTTCTCACTTTGGGACTGTTAATAGCAAACTGATATTTCATATTTCTGAAGAAATAAACTAAAAATCTAGATGACACACACGAGAGTTGATACACGAACTGATACATAGACATCCATTCTGAGACATTTCCTGTGTTTAAGTGGTTTAATACTGTGTGATTACCATAGACATTTTTTTTTATGGTTCTTCATTATTGAAAGGAATATTACGATTATTGCTTGATTTTAAGATCACTATCACACTGTACAAAAACAACCCTTGAGGTAAAACCTTAGTAACTGGTTTCTGTCACAAACTGTGTGATACAGGTCTCCATGGCATATTATGCAATGAAGACTCGCTTACGATAGACCTGTGAGTGAGACAATTACTACACTTTGCTTACATTATATATCAGTGTGATCTGGACTTTAATAATAATAATAATAATAATAATAATAATAATAATAATAATAATAAAAATTTGAATAATATTAATAAGAATAGTTTTTCTCTGGCTTTCAGACAAGGCTTGTAATATTTATTCTTCACTGGCTTAAGAATTTCTTTTTTTTTCTACAAAGTGCATGTTTTTGTTATGTGCCACATCCAAATTCTCTTCTGATCACAGAGAGTCATCACTTTATAATCACTTTATAACCTAGCCTTTATGACTGCATTCTATCTGAGTGCCATCTATAGTCTACTTCCAAAAGTAAAGTGACATACTTAAAGGACAGACATTTGCAAACTCTCTCTCTCTTGCTCTGCTTTTATGATATCTGGAAGGATTTCAATTTTTTTGCATACCTTTCTTGGACCGCCTGCCTTCATCTCATAAACGTCGATAGTGTAGTTTGATCTGCGGCCGAAACTGTCAAACTGGATATTGCCAGTCATCCCTTGCACTTGGACCTGTCAAGGAAAAGTAAGGATGAAACCTGACGAAATAATGGGCATCATTCCAAGCCTCTAAGGCCAAATGGAAGGTGGCAGTGCATTGCAACTGAGTCATTTACAGCAGCACGCTGAGCAGGCATGCTTGAACAGTTCATTTTGAGGAACTGGATTGGGGGGAGTACAAGAAAGTCAGAGCTGAGCTGATTCAGAGTGAATTTTCCTACCATTTTGAGAGCCCTCTCAATGTCGATGCCTTGACTCCAGGGGACTGCTGGATTAGCCAAGCAATCTCCAGCACTGCCCCGCCTTGAGACATCCACACGCTGGCGCCGCAGGTACCGGAAGGCCTCTGCAATCACCAGGATGGCATCGTACGACAACGCGGAGGTGTACTGCACAGAGAGACCATGACATCAAACAAACCTTCCTCAATATCCACTAGTCCCTATTCTGAGTCTTTGGGACAACCTGGACTACATCCTACCTTTTGTCTTGTTCAATGGGAACTAGTGCACTGCTCCAATTAATGCTTTCTTTTTTTTCTTAAGCACCTGGTGCAACTCAAGGACTCATTATCAAGCCCTTTGTGAGTTAAATCAGATGGATTAATTTAGCCGTATTAGCAGTGTGTGCAGAAAACTACATAGCTGTTCAATGAAGCCTCGAGGGCTGGAGCTGAGTTCAGTTAACACTTCACAAACCTTCTGTATTAAGCAAGAACAACAATATGTCCTTCTCTTGAAGAAGCAGCTCATCCTATGTATGTACATGTATCTCGCTTACAATGTTCTATACAGGATAATTGCAATGCATCACCACATATAATCATAACTCGGTCTGACATTAAACAGAAAGAAGATTCATGCCATGCTGTTCTATTCATATTTACAAAAGTGCATTGTTTCTGCTTGTGGAAACAGCTCTAAATTGGGTTCTAATTACAGTGAAGTGTAAAATGTTTAGCATTGTGTGGAACAGTATTTCAGTCCTATTGTTGTTGTGAGGTGACACCTGTAATTACGCTGCATCTAACCGAACAAGCCTAGAACGCACTGACATCCACTAATTTGCACTGAGCAACAGTTTTTGTTTTGTATTACACCCAGAAATCTTATACAGAAATGCTTGGAAGTAACTTAAGGAAGTGTGAGATGCATTGTAGAGAGAAGAGGACCCACAGATCAGGTCCACTTTTATTTACTGCTACGTCAAGCTATTATACATAAATACTAGATTATTACTTTTAATCATTTCATGCAGAATCCTGCTCTAGAACTTTCTCTGACCTGTTTGGATATTTGATGTCAGCCCACATCTGCATGACTCACTGAAGTACCACTTTAAATCCATCTCTTTGCTGATTTTTGTTTAATTAGATGTAAATTGAAGCTTCGTTTCTAACCCAGCTTTGTACTGGACATCAATAAATTGACTGCTGTGAGGGGGTGGGAAAGCAGATGAGGAAAAGGATATAAGAGGAGAAGACGGGAGGAAAGAGTAAGCAGTAGCAATGGCTACTGAAGAAGGGAGAAGAGAAAGGAAGAAGGGAACAGAGACAGAAATAAGAAAACAGAGGGCTGTTCGATAAGGCATAATGATGCTTTTTCTAGTGTACAACATGAAAGGCTTACCTTCAGAGGTGTGTTCCTCGCCTCTGGGAATTCTCTTTCATCTAACCGGTCCCAGCGCTGAAGGAACTGCTGCACGACAGCGTTTTCAGGATTGATTATTTGAAAGCCACTTATGTTTGCGCCGCCGACATATACCTTGTCCAGGCTCACATTGGAGAAGCCCTGAAAAGAGAAAGAAAGCAATAAAGTATGAGAAAAACTGAGAGTCGGATAAAATGAAAGCACTCATTAGAAATCAGTACAGATTTGCTTTTAGTGTTTTTTAGAGCTACATGCACGCATACCCATGCATCTTCATGAATATTTCACTAAATATTTCAAGTACAAATTCATAATTCAAATTCAGCCATACACAGTAGGAAATGAAATGTATTACAAGAATGAAAAACAATAAAATGACGAAAAGAAATATACTACAAATCGGATTTTAAATAAATAAATAAATAAACAAACAAACAAACAAACAAACAAACAAACAAACAAACAAACAAATAAATAAATAAATAAACAAATGGAATTTACTACACAGGTGTGAAAGGGAAGAAAGTATATGGAAAACTATGTAAAAATGCATATATAACTGCAGATAAGTGATAAAACAGTATGATTATTGTGAGTAAATTGCAGATCTGCAGACGTGTGTAACTGTAGTGCAAAAAGACAGGATGTATATGTACCATACGGTAACACTAAGCAATTAAGTAAAAATAACTACTATTAGCACTATTCTAAAAATGTAATATCTCTATAATAAATCTCTATAATAAATAAATAAACAAACAAACAAATAAATAAACAAACAAATGCATTTAAATATAGTTAAACATATCTATCTATCTATCTATCTATCTATCTATCTATCTATCTATCTATCTATCTATCTATCTATCTATCTATCTATCTATCTATCTATCTATCTATCTATCTATCTATTTTTCTTCTCCACAGCCTTACCCAGAGCTATAATGCTGTGCTTTATTTCTATAATGCTGTGCTGGTTCTTATTTCATCCAAACATCACATTACTGACAACTGCTTAATCACACAGGGAATTCTTGTCTTGGAAAACCAGCTCTCTGTTCAGTAGAACAGTGAATCCCTGGCTCAAGGCATATGTCTTTATTCATAAGATAAGAGCTACAAAAGTCCTACAATGAGTGGTACATATAGTATAGTGTGCACAGAGTCATAAATTTATACCAGAGTTATAGAGTTACACCTACCCAGAGTAGGCCATGTTACTGTTCTTCCTACATATCTCTGCTTGACTGATATATATTCTTTTACTTTCCCAAGAGGGAAAAAGCTTGTGGGTGAGACTCACCAGATTGGCCAAGATGTAATGGTAGCCTCGGCTGTTCTTGCCCAGGGTCACAACCTGAGGGAGGAGAATCAATAATGGTTAGCCATCCATGTAAGAGCCATCAGGCAGATACAAGGAGCTGTGTTAAGCTTTCTCAGTGCCGCTTGCATAGCAGACCGTCTTAAACACAGTGGCGGCCTCCTGCGAGGTGACAAAGGAGCTAAATGCTGATGGATGTCTCTTCTCTCTAGGAGGGCTGCCTGAGGTGTTGTCATGCTGTGAATAAAAAGACTAGTTTTATCTTCAGTGTGTGCTTTTCTGTGTAGCCAGGAATGGTTACATCCTATTTAGGTGTAACTTTCAACTTGAAAAACATCACTGAAACCTAATGTCTATCTACTGTATTGGTAGAGTATGTGCAATTTCCTCAGACAACAATTTCAAAAAAATTCTCTGTACTGGGAAAAGAACACGAAACTCATTTACTCAGAACTCGCTTATAATGAAATCAAAAATGTTTAATAAATGCCATGTTTTTAATGCTTTTCTGCAGTTAACATTACCTACATTACTTAGGTTTTCTGTAGTATTCAGGCAAATAGGCTGTGTTTACACATCTCCTGTCATCACAATAACCACATATAAAGGTTCCCCCATTCCCATGAAAATGAATTCTATGCAGATTTATATAATATCTTAAAAATCCAATTCAGATTGGTCAGAATGTTAATTTTCTATCACAGAGAGAGAGAGAGAGAGAGAGAGAGAGAGAGAGAGAGAGAGAGAGAGAGAGAGAGAGAGAGAGAGAGAGAGAAAATTTGCTGGCAAATTGGTGTGGTATAAGAGGAAAAAATCAAATTAGGTCATGCTGTTATAATAATCTTCAGGGTGGTCACTGTCCTTTACTATAATTCATTCTTGCTTAGAGCTTTATTTGTAATCTAGTTTTCAGATTTTATGGATGAAAAATATCTCTTTTTGTGTTAATGTTTTTAACAGCATTCATTAAACAGTGAAAATGGAACTGCCATTAACCTTCCATTATGAGTTTCAAATAATCTATTATTATTATTATTATTATTATTATTATTATTATTATTATTATTATTATTATTATTTTTTTTGAACCTTGTTGAATATGAATGAAAAACTCAGTGCTCATCACATTCTATGATTTTGCTTGAAATGTCAAGCAATTCAAATCAACACATTTCCATGGCTCCTTTGCTGATGCAGTGGACTGTTCACTGCCTGAAGGGAATGGCACATGAGATAGCAGAGCTTTGCTTCCACTAATCTGATCTTATCTGGTTGCTCAAGTAGGTCAGTCCATTCTGACTGTGACAGCAAGTTCAAGTCATGCCAGGGGAGAGAAAGAGAGGCACAGAAAGTCTGGAGGGGAAATAGTGCAGAGAGGGAAGAAATAAGAACCGGGTGAGACAAGAGAAAGATGACAGCATGTTGAATAAAGGAGACATTGACAATGGCATATTGCAGAAAAATGGGACTTTGCGATCCCAAATGAATCCTAACAAGCTCAGAAGGCATTACAGATATCTAGCAAACATTCCTTACGATTCACATGTGCCAAGAATTGTGTAAAAAAATTAAATTAGATGAGTGGTTTCTGTGCCGTACATTTGTGTTTTGCCTAATCTAACACACGATGCGTAAACTCATGAAATAATTATGTAATGCTTCATTAGTTGTATCAGGGCTGTGTTAAAAAAGTGCATTGGATCCAGTTACATATCTCCCTGACAAGCGATCCTATTGCTGATATGTAGATGGCTAACGCTTTATCTGTATCTGAGATGAAGATCTCAAGTCTCTGTGCTGCTGAGTGAGAGTGATAATCGTTGTTCAACATGATGGCCTTGACTTTTGGCTTTGGTAAAGGTGGCTGGAGCCAGTGACTGTATCAGTCCTCTCCCACACACAGATCATGCTGTGGGTCCTCATGCACCTGAGCAGGAGCTGGCTACAGAACACTGCCTCACAACCTGCAAACCAGCAGGAACACTCTATAACTTTAGTTCAGGCACAGCAAGGGCTTAATGACATTGCTCCTTCCAGAGGCCTGATTCTGGCCTCACCTCTCGCAGGTTGCAGCACTTCTGCAAAAAAAAAACGTACAAAAAATCAGTGCACACACAAGCTAATTAATTTGCCTTTCCAAATATAAGGCTGGAAGCCAAGTCAAGCTGAGTTGTAGCCTCTGCATCCCAGTCTGTGCTTTAGTCCATCCACTAACCTTGAGAGGTCTTTTGTCTTTCTGGCCTTCCGCAACACTCCTGTACTGCAGGTGTCTTCAGAATCTCAAAGAGCTTAGAGGCACAAGCCTGTGTAATATTTCATAACCACTGCATAGGACTACTGGAATCCTGCTAATAAATAAGAATGATGGTTTGAGGTGGGATTATTCCTGTAGGAGCAGCCTTGAGAGGCATTTAGGGGACTGGATTAGAGGAGTGGTTACAGTTAAAGTGTAGTAAATGCCACTTTCACTGTGACTGTAATCTTCTTTTTCACTGCCTCCGTGCCACACATTGATCCAACCTCCTGCTCCATCTTTCTTTTGTCCCCCTGAGGCAGGAAGTGTTTTTTTCTTGTCCTTGAAAAGAGTTTCACCACCTTGTGTTTGGCAAAGATGGGCTTGCATGACCTTGTGCTCACCCAAAGCTCAAGTCTATTCTCAAGGCCCAAAAAGAGAGAATAATTCAAGGGGTTGTGGAATTCAAGGCAGAGCAATACATTTGCTCTGGACATTCAATAAAAGTCTAGGCTCAGAACTGCTTGGTCATGTCAGCTTGTGCCTGACCTTTAACTAAAATGCTGCTCAGCACAAATGCTAGACCTGCATTAGATATTTGAAGTTGTCTGCAAAGGCCATAGATTGGATGAGACAAAATTAGACTCAAAATTAGGCATGGGTGAATGATAATCAGTATGCATGACCAGACTACTGTGGCTTATGTGATTGCCCTTTTATACTGAGAGACTGGATGTTTGCAGTTTAACACAGAAAATCAACCTCTCAGTGTGAGAGAAAATTCAGAACCCAAATAGGGATCCATTTAAAGTACACTCTTTAAAGTGTATTACTGGGCTTGTGGTGTTTCTGCATGAAACAACCTTCATATTTGATAAGAGATCTTTATAATCTTACAGGCATGACATTATAATAACGATAGTAATAATATTTGAGTACAAAGTTAAAAAAGTAAAATTTTATAATCACAGAGGCTGCATTTTCTGGTCCATCTGATGTGTTCTTTTGTCATACTCATGGGCAAAAATGGGTTCATAACTGAGATAAAAAGATGTCATTTCATCTTCTTGGTTAGGGAACATGTCAGGCACACCTTAAACACCATAAAACCCTACGGAGCTGAGGAATCCCGAAATGAGTCTACTCCCACATTTATTATACAAATCTCTGGACTATATACAAACATTTGTCAATCTGATCACACATGTATGACATCTGATGCATCATCAGTTCTTCCTAATGGAACAGTTGTTGTGAGGCATAACTAATCAAAATGGCTCTGATTAGCTCTAGAACTCATTTATTTTCTCCACAATAAAGCATGCGTTTATGCCAAGAAACAAATAGGATGAGTGTGGGGATGCTTTCTAATTAACATAGAAGAAGAGCTGTGGTTATCCTATATTGTTGTGGATAAACTCAGAAGAAAGAAAAAGCATCCAGTGAAAATGTATTTCTGTTAATGAGAGAGGTCCAAGGAGAATGGCCAGAGTGCTAAACTTAGATCATCACTCTATACAGTTGTGGTGAATAGAAAAGCATCTCAGAAGGCACAACATGTCAAACCATGTAGTGGATGGGCTAGAACAGCAGAGGACCATGTCAAGTTCCACTACTGTTAACCAAGAACAGAAGTCTGGGGTTGCAGTGGGCACAGGCCAACCGAAGCTGGACAGTTGCACAGACTGGAAAAATGTAGCCTGGTATGATGTATCTTGATCTCTGCTGAAGCAACAACATGAATCTGGTTATGTCAGCATTCCAGGCTGGTGGAGGTGGTGTAATGGTGTTGGGGAATGATTCTTGTCACATTTTAGTCCTATTAATACCAATCAATCACCACTTGAATGCCACAGCCTATTGGAGTATTGTTGCATGCCAGAGTGGTTTCATAAACATGACAATGAGTTCAGTGTTCTTCAGTGGGCTTCCCAGTCACTGGATCTGAATACAATAAAAAAATTTTTTTCGGTAATAAACCCTGTTTCATGGCTATCCCTGCACCTTGGGTCTGATTTCCCCTGCCTGGCACCCCATGATCCTGACAGAAAGGTCCAGTGAAAATTATTGAAATCAGATGATAATAATATGAGTTAAAAAAGACATGTTATAAAACCAGATATATACCCTTGTTTTTCACCTCCTGCAGTAAAAGCTCCAGTACTGTACCAGCTGTCACCTCAATGTCCCTATGATGTCCCTGTGAGTGTGATTGGAGTGTAAAAACATGATTAAAAAAAGAATAGAATAATCCTACGCTGTACGTTCACACAACTAAAGCTGTGCATAAAGGAAATTGAGTTCTAAGCATCCCCCCTCAGAGACAATAAAGCATTGTAGCATTTGATTCATTTCCACTTGTGATGGCTATATCTAACCTTTTTGGTCCATCATCCTTTCATTTTGTTATTCAATTCAAGACCCAGTGCTAAAATTCTAAGCAGACTACATATATCACTTACTCTCTGAAACTGAATGGAAGCAGTGGGAGTGTTTTGGATGTCCATAGCTTAACCCTTTCGTACTACTAAGTTCGTTGAGCTGAGGTATTAAATGGCCCCTTGAGCTACAAACTGTAGCAAAGCTTTTAAAGCCTCAGCCTTCTTGGGCTTGCATCAAATCAAAGGGAACCAGCTCACTGCTATTCCTGGCCTCTCTGGGTTGGCCCAGTTTTACATGCTAGTGTCAATGTGCTGAGGTGGGATCACTTGCTTCTTTGATTTCACTGGCAAGAAAGTCTTTGCTGTCTATGCAAACACAAAAAGTAGCAGGGGAAGACAGCAGTCAATTAATGTGAATGTTAGAAGTCAAATCAAAGTAACCCAGAGCTTTGGATGTTCAACACATTCCTTTGTGCACGACGGGGACTCTTTTATTAAGCATTTTTTTTCATGGGGTTACATTCATTGAGCTTTGGCTGAAATTAATCTTGACTGACAACTTTAAACACAATGGGAAAAGTAAGAGCTTTGATTTTATGATAATTCAGAAACGTTTCTGAAGTGGGGGTCTGGTGGAGCCTTTTTCTCTGCCACTGAAAACCAGAAGGTATGAGTTCAAAACCTTTCCTCAAATCTAATCAGTGTTTCTGCTTCAGTCACTAATTCATTTTGAAGTGGTGCAATAATCCTGCAACCGACATAAGACTAAATGAATGCAAAATCATTTATGAAAAAATGCCACAGCAGCAAGGTTATTGACTTTATTAAAATGAATTTGTATTAATATACATTTTTCAGGTGACATTTAAATAATAAAAAAAAAACCTTCTTTAAATTATGGATTGAGTAAATGCAGTCATTGTCCTTATTTCCATTGTACTTAATTCTAACTTTAAGATACTGTTTCAGTGTACTAACTTCTTCTGTCCATTCTTATGTGAAATGAAAAAGGGTTTCATGTCTTAATCCTGTTCTGCTACTGAACCAACTATACAGAATGGAGAAATGGCTTGATGCAGCCATGTTAGCTATTACCTGCTACTTGCTATTAGCAAGAAATCACAGCATTAACAGAGTAGACACAAATTGAACACAATATATTTTATAAGAGATTCATATATATATATATATATATATATATATATATATATATATATATATATATATAAATAGAGAGGATATACTTAGATATGGCATTTTTAGATTGTAAACCACCATTTGATCCTTTCTCAATGTTTATTGGATGGTGCTCAATATATATTACAATGTAAAGGATTTTATTTTTCTTTGAGATAGTATTGACAAAAACACTCAAGAGGCAACTGTACAACATCTGCCCCTTAATCACTACTGTTGAATGAAATTCCATAGGGAACTCAAAATCAGATCAAAACCACCCCGAGTCAGGTTTCTAGGCAGGATCCATTTGACAGTCTCTTATCTGCTCTTCCTCTCTGAGTCCTTGTCCATACGACAAATGACAAGCAGCTGTAAGTGTGGAAATGAAGGCCCTCTAATCCACAACTGAGGATGCACATCATGAATTTCACCATTGTGGCAGCAGAAAATCAAGAGCATCCATCTTGCCTATCTAGAGCTCCTTCTTCTCGGAGAAACAAAGCTAAAATGACCCCCTCCACTGCGTGTAGCAAATGTTAGGAGGATTTCCTGAAGCAGGTTTCAGTGCTGTTGTCTTGCTTTGGTCTATTGTCTGGTGTACTCCATCTATCTGTCTGACACTACAAACTCCATTGCAGACTTTGAACAGCTTGCAAGCCTTGGGCCTGACCCAGATGCCATTCATTCACAGGGATTCATTTTTCAGAGAGGAGCTGAGGAGGCTGTTGCCTGTAAGCGGACTTCGGCATCAAAAAGCGATGAGGGTTCACCATCCCAGCCATGCAAGTGATAGATTCAAGACACGTGCACCCTCAGGATACTGTAGGTGACGCATAGCCATGCCAGTGTGATCACTCAATATGGTGAAATTGTAACAAATTGTATTATTTATGTAACAGTTAACCATGATTCTATGTGAATGTGAATATTTATAGACTTGCAATTGGGCGACTCTCTGCATCTCAGAATCAGCATTCCATTCCTCCTATAGCTTTGTCTGACAGCGTACTATAGTATATCCTGTGGACTCTCAATCCAACAGGGCAAAAGATTAGTGGGTTTGTGTCCAAGTGTTGTACACTAGAGCCACTAGAGGTTCTTAAAGTAGGTGTCTGTAAATCATAGTCATGGCCCTATAAGACATGACTATAAAATGTATGTATATAATAGGACTACAGCAATTAATAGCAAAAAAAAAAAGTGTGTAGACATTTAAATAATATGACTTTTGGGGTTAAAGGGGCTCCTCATTTATAACTAATAGCCAAGGGAGCGAATGAGAGGTAAAGTGATTTTTCCTGTAATCACAGGAAACTTACCAATGATGGGTCTCTGTGAGCTCATGTATGTGGAAGGGGTAAATAGCACTTTCCTCTGAGTGTGCTAGGCTGCTCTGTGACACAGCATGAACAGCAGTTTGAAAAGATGCCTTTGGCTGACTTCACTTGTCTTGAAAGAAGAAGGTGTTAGCCCTCACCCTCCCTGATTGGTAGCTGTTGTATGATAGGTGAGAGCTGGCTGGTGGGTGTGAAGTAGCAGGTGACCAAATTGGGCAGAAAATAGAGGAAAAGGTGTCTCTAAATGTAACACGTTTGAGAACCCCTGCTCTAGAGTATATAGAATATCTATAATATGTGTTACATTTTGTAGGGAATATGGAGTAGCACATCATTTCGGCAAGCGGGCATTTTTCCAGATTGAGGTCTTAGGGATCTTTCAATTTTACATGCTGGGGCAATATCAAAAGGTGATTGTTGTTTCTGCAGACAACATAATATAGCCTACTCCGTATCACAACATGTCACACCATCTAAATAGAACAGCCTACAAGCAGCCATATCATCCTCACACTGGCTGTGCTTTCCCGCACAACCTGATTGAGACAGATAGGCCCCGGACCTCACTGTCCTCTCAAGCAAACACGAGCCTCTGGAGACCCCAGGCACCTCCACCTCAGTAGCTTTGCTTAAAAACCATAAAGGAGAGCAGGCATACTTCACTGGCTGGCAATAAAAAGTGACTCTCCTCCTTTCAGTGTGGCTTATCTCTACTCTCGCTCACAGCAGCAGGGCGTCATACGCTGATGGAGCCTGTGGCTGCCCATTTCTGATCCTGACTCTGCAGTTCCATCCTACTGTCATTCACTGAACCAAAGTCCGGAAGCTTCTCTGAGCCTCTGCAGTGTGAGGAGATTAGTCCTATTACATTCAATTTAGTCAAAGTATGCTGAAGTGGGAGGAAAAAAAGCATACTGTCTGCCCTGGAGGCCAATAACTGGTACTTCCTGCACTAATTTCCCCTAATTCTTCTCTCCTTCCTCCAATCTATCTCTTGACTTAGTCTGCTGAAAAATTTAGTACAAATGCAGTCTTAGGAAGGGGTTGGGTTTAAAACTGACTTTCATTCATAGGCATGGAAAAAGTTTGATTGGAATTTTAAAGCAGAGAAGTTGAATATATTAATTCTGAATGATATCACATCTACAGTTAAACCCAATTTAAAAAGAGTAGCAGCTACTCTCCCAAATGAAGCATTCTATCTCAACATTTGTAATGCATGTTTTCCTTAATTTAAACTTATGAGATCCATGGAGGCATTGGTGGCTCAGTGGTAGGTTTCTCGCGGAAGGCCCGGGTTCGATTCCCAGCCAATGCCTCAACCCCAGCCACTGGATGCAGTGCCGGTCCCAAGCCCGGAAAAATGGGAGGGTTGCATCAGGAAGGGCATCCGGCGTAAAACATTTGCCAAGTTGTTGTGCGGACCAGTTGGTCTGCTGTGGCGACCCCGAACAGGGAGCAGCCGAAAGCAACTTCTTAAACTTATGAGATCCATCTATCTTGTAAAGCTAAAAAAAAAAAAGCTCTTTTAGACAATTCTGGTTCCATTCTGTCTTATAGAGATTTACAAAACAATCATTACACAAAAGGGTATAAGGCAATGCCACTATCTGTGTCTGTATCTGGTTAGTGCTCCAATTATCAGTATGCAAAGTAGGTGTGGCCTACAAAATTTGAAACTTATCACTCTCTACACCCAGAAATAATGAGAAAAAGAAAATACTACAAATGCTAGCATTGTTAGCACGGCCTGTAAATACTAGCTCGGATCAGTTCCTCAGGTTCATCTACATTGCTTTCCCCCTCAAATTATAAACAAACTAGCATCTAAACCTATTTTAAACCACCATACTCCTGACTTGGCTGTTGTAAATATTTATTGTCTTTGTAAGTCCCACTAACTGACCACTTTTTTGATTTGACACAATCTGACCACTTGCTCAGGATCCTGGTACTGATGCACACCTTTAGTGTCAAGCAGATGTAATGTGAACTTTTCTGTAAAGCTTTAGTAATACTATTACAAATACTAAAAGCCCCATATAGCGCCCACCTTTCTGTGTATTCAGAATAATCTACATATTTGGTTACATTACTATTAATGGCACACAGTAATTTAATACTTAGAGCTCTCAGATATTCATCCATAGGAGGTTCATAGGAGTGTTCTAAAAACAATGTGACAATTATTTAGTAATATAAGAAGGTAATGGATATAAATCAGTGATCTAACATACAGAAAGAAATTCTAAATTAAATGTTGATTGTTTACTAAGCCAAGATATAAATAGAACGTATGAGGTGGAATTAGGATTTTCACATCTACATGTCCCCTAAATCTACTCATCGTAATTGTGTTCCTGGCGAGCTGCGCTCCACTCCTCACATTTCTTTGCTGTGCAATTGAAGTGGTGGCAAAGATGGACGTGGAGATTACTTCGAGATTAACATGCTGAGATAGGAATGAGATTTGTAGCCACCTTCAGCATTAAAGATTGCAGGCTGGAATCAGGGCTTGGTGCTATTAACCTGCCAATTTGTCCAGATTATTGGAAAGTGAAGGAGATCTTTTACCTGCTCTAAGATGGTGTTGATCCTGTCCACTTCACAGTCAATGAGATAGCGCTTCTCCTGCCTTCTGTCCATTTCCTCCAGGATGCGCCTGTACTCCTGTGGGTCTGTAACGCTCCCCACTGATCGAGCTGTCACCTGCCAGTTGTTTGCCACCGCTGCCTCCATTATGGCTTGCAGTATGGAGAATCCTTGAGATGAAAGAAACATTATGTTAGATCATGTGCCCTTTACAGTGTAACTGTGGAGCCATGTAAAATGCAACACTGACATTTTGTTTATTAAAAACAGAAAGCCTGGATATTAGAAACATCACAACATTGAAGGTTGGCTTTTGACATAAAATACATATCACAAAGAATGGCAAATGTAGATATTTGAAAGGTTGCGACATGAACTGGAGCTAAATGAGAGTCAATATAGTGTAAAGAATAAAGATTTTATACTAAATTCATTTTCGCTCATGCCACATTTCTTGTCCTTGGGACATAGGGTGAGATGAGCAAAGCATCCCTTCATGACAGGAAAAAAATTATATTGCAGGAATTTTGAGAACATTTCCATACATAACTCAGATGATAAAGGTATTGGTTTAACTGAGCTACCTGCTCCTGGCTAGCCAAATCCCATTCTTTCAACTGATTTAATTGCAATAAATAGTGGGGTGATAAACTGGCATGAAGAAAAAGTCTAGTTTGGTGTCAGCTTTGTGATTTCCAATTTGCAGGCAGAAAGGCAGGATGAATCAATCTGAGTCATTCTAATCAAGTAATGTTAATCAAATAAATATATATATTTTTCCTTACAGCAATAGACTGCATAATTTCTAAAACATACTGTATGCATGCTATGAACTTGTTTTACATTAACATATTATCGCCCCATCTGCAAACGGGGCAGGGGCAGTGGTCAAAAAAAAAATTACACCAACTCCCACCACATGTTACCAGACCCTGTTCCTCCAACTCTTCCTATTTTACCACAGCACAGTATAAAATTTGTTAAAAACACGAGTCTATTACAAAGTCAACTGAGAGACATTATTCTCATACTAAAATCAAGTGTTTGATTTTTCCCTGCAGTACAGTGAGTGTTCATTCAGTCATACTAGATTAGGTATTATTTAAGACACTCAGCATATTTTTGTAATGGAAAGTGATTCAATGATCACAGTCATAGTCCATAGCGTGAGTTGAATCACAGGCAGTCAGAGTCAGTATAAGATTATCCATAGTCCTAAACAGTAATACAGGCTGTATTACTGTCTAAATATGGAAGATGGAAATATCAAATAGGAATCTGGAAAACAGGAAACGAGTCTCAAAAATGCATGACTCAATCGATTAGACTTCACAAAGAACAAAGAACACACAGAAGATATAATAAAGCAAACTAATTGCAAAAAGAACAGGTTATCAGGGATTTGTAGAGGAGCCAGATGCATGTGCAGATTTTTATTATAATGAAACATGATAAGAACCGGAATCTGTAAACGTAGACAAGAAAAAAGAGGCAGAAAGATATACATAGTCTAGAGAATATAACATAGTAAGATTACAGCAATATAAGACAAGAGCTAGACAATAAATGAGGTGCAAGACGTGAATACTTAAATACTCATGCTCATGAAACAAATCGTGACATCTGTAAGGGTCATGTGACATCATCAGGTGATGGAAAATGTAGTCATGCTGATTTTGGCTTAACTATGAATCAATATAAAGCAATCAATACAAAGAACAATGGCTTGGATGGGGCAGAAACAGGACCAAAACAACAAAGCACGTCAAGACATAAAGGGGTAAAAGCAGTGCTCACAGCGCTAGGCTCTGCTGAATGAGAGGGCAATGTTCAAGCAAACTGTATTAACTTCACTTTAGCATCAATTCACACAAACATCACACAGACCTTACACAATTTTTACATCTATACATTAGATGGAAAAAACTGACCCAGTAAGATAAGGCATAGACTATTTGGCTATTCATTTGGCCTATGACCGAGTTATATTATATTGTTAAAGCAAATGTGTCCTTATTTGCTTCTGATTTTTCCAAGGCACAGAACAATACTACATCATCAGGATTTTATCTTTCACACCTGCCCTGGCTACTGGATTCAAGTCCAAGAACCAACCAGTGAAACTATGGCTGTAGTTTAATTAAAATGCTTTAGACATTGCATAAAGGTTTCTACTGCTTAAATTATTCATTATGACAGAGAAAGGGGGTAATGCTAACTAGCCATCTGTTAACAGCTACTTGTCAACTTGCATTTATTAAATTAATTGGATTAGTTTTTGCCAGGTAAGGCTGAGATAAATTGGATGATAAATAGAAGAGGATGCAGATGAAGGCAAGAACAAATTTGCAGGATTTTAGGTATATCTTTTTGCTCTGTGAGTCATCCAGAGGCTATCCAAAAATCAGTGATTACAGACACAGTGAAAGAGGGCACTTATACAGTCCAAGTGCAAAATGTAAGGACTCAAACCTTCCTTGGGATTTATCTGTGCTTCTGACTTACATTCAACAGGGCTATTTTTCACATTTGGACCAGTAACACTTTGCTGTCCATGCAGATAGAATTGGAGTGCTAATTTTTGTCAATGATTAAGTGCACATATCGCACAGGTCAATACGGAATTACAGTAATACCCCGAAAATTTGTGCTTCTGAATCTGCGGCTTCACAAATTTGCGTATTTTTTTTCCGCGGGTCCAGCAGATGTAATCCGTAGAGTTTTTCGTGACCGGTAAGTTGTATATATTATTTTTAGCATTAATTTGTTAAGAATAATAATAAATAGAGATGATTATATAAAAATAATGTTTTGTAATAATGTTGTAATACAGTACAGTATAATTGACTAGTTTTGATACAATACAGCACGTATTAACGTATAAATGAAGCTAAATTTACTGCAATACCATACAGTACTGTAAATTATTATATTTTAGTCCTATCGTAGAGGAAACCCTAAGGCCCCTCATAATATTAGAACAGAACGCTCATACACTATGAGAATGCTAAATCATCTCCTCTGCTGTGCAGCACCCTTCATCATAACATTACTGCACAGCCTGATTCATCATCATCAATAAACATCGTTATATGTTACATGCATTTTAGTACTGTGTATATTTTTTTTACTGTGTACAGTACAGTACTCTTTATTACCTGAACATTTATTTGTAATGTATGTACAGTACATACCTGCCTGAGAGGGAGATTGTACCAAAATTTTATCGTACAATACCCTATTGTAAGCTAAGAAAATGGTAGCATAACATTCAGTGTCTCACTGTCTCACAGAAAATGCGCTCATGAGAGTTCAGCGTCTCAGAGAAGACGCAGACGGGCACAAGGTGGCAGACAGTAGACGTACATGTACGTTCAGTATGTACGGTATCTTACTGTATATACTTTATAGTACAGTACTCTATACAGGTGCATCTCAATAAATTAGAATGTCAGGAAAAGTTCATTTATTTCAGTAATTCAACTCAAATTGTGAAACTTGTGTATTAAATAAATTCAGTGCACACAGACTGAAGTAGTTTAAGTCTTTGGTTCTTTTAATTGTGATGATTTTGGCTCACATTTAACAAAAACCCACCAATTCACTCTCTCAACAAATTAGAATATGGTGACATGCCAATCAGCTAATCAACTCAAAACACCTGCAAAGGTTTCCTGAGCCTTCAAAATGGTCTCTCAGTTTGGTTCACTAGGCTACACAATCATGGGGAAGACTGCTGACCTGACAGTTGTCCAGAAGACAATCATTAACACCCTTCACAAGGAGGATAAGCCACAAACATTCATTAAACTACTTCAGTCTGTGTGCATTGAATTTATTTAATACACGAGTTTCACAATTTGAGTTGAATTACTGAAATAAATGAACTTTTCCACAACATTCTAATTTATTGAGATGCACCTGTATGTTTAGTTTTACCTGTACAATTTTAAAGGGTAATGTAAATTATGACATCAATTTTTAAATGAACTTGAAGTGTTTTGAGGATATATTTAGTGTTTAACATATGAAGATAGGTATTTATAGGCCTTTGTTAGTTGCCCGTCCAAAATTCGCGCATTTTCAAAATTCGTGGGGGGGTCTAGGAACGTGACCCCCGCGAATTTCGGGTATTACTGTATGCAAAATTATTCAATGTGGTGTGAATGGCAACCAGGCTGAAAGGACATGTCAATGACAACGCAAAGTGTCATGTCTGCAAGTTCTTTATTCCGAGCACACGGATTTCTCTTTCCTTCAGGTTTCTGCTTAGTCCCTTGCAGCTCAGTCCTTGCTGTCTCAGGCGCAGCATGGCGCTATCACAACATAGCTTCACACTCTGAGCAATGACCTTTTGGAAGAAAAGCTCGCCAACCAGATAGAACAAATGCCCCATATGCCACTCGTCCAAAAAAACCAAGCAAAACGGGACTGAAAGGAAGGGTGCGTCATGAATTCCCAGCTCTTCGGGAAACATGAACATGTTCAAATGTGTGAAAGATAGCGAGAATCTTACATTCACTCGCATAATATCCTGACCTGATCATAATTTGTTACTGCAATTAAGCTAAAGAACAGCCACATGAGAAAACCAATAGAAATGTAATCTTCTCACACCGTTTCTTTTTTCATCAATACCACATACCTTTTATTTGAGCCTAATGCTTTCATGTAAAAATGAGGAAATCTAATGACTATTGAGCTGCAAGAATAATGATGGGAATTAGGTTTATCCTTTCCTACTTTTCAGTCAAATATCTCATGTGAGGAATAATATTGAATCGACTTGCCAACAATTAGAATTTTATCTCATACAGTTGTTTCCTCACCAGCCTCTCTTTTTCACGAGAGACCAGAGAGCACAAACAGCACTTACTGAATGTTACTCAACGATATATTTGACTATGAAGAAGATTTAAATTTAGATTCTACTTTGATTGAATTAACTCTGGCAAGAATTACACTGAATGGCTGTGTGCTCATATGGATGTTGCCCCAGTCATTGATATTGTATATATCTTCTATCAGCAAATGAATCTCCAGCCCTTGAACTTGAACCATGCCTCACAGAGAAGAGCAGACATGCTTGTCAGAACGGATTCGTCTCTCAGAACAAATTAGGCACATAGGCTAATATGCTCTGATGCGCCATTAAATGAATCAGGGTGACATTCAAATGTTTCTGGTGGCAGTGAGGCAGCGTTCACCTCAATTTTAGCTAAAAGCTAAGCAGTGAACCAGCATATAAACCATGACTTCATTTCTTATCTTTAGCTAGGCCTGAGCTGTATGTGAGAAGGCCACATGTTTGGGACACAACCCACATTCTCCTGATTATCATCAAAATAGCCTTTTCATTTTGAAACAGTCGATTAAAACCAGCACAATCTCAGTGCAGTGCTACAAGGCCGATATGAATGGGAACAACAGAATTCATTTAAGATTCTTAAACCGATTCAATCCCCTTCTGAATACATATTTTTATGGAAATTAAGAGATGAAATCTGGCTTGGGGTAAATATACAGTAGAATGGATGTACTTTGTGTTCATTTTTCCTAAGTCAGCAGAAAGGTTTTCAACCAGATTTAAAAGCCTGACTTTAAATAACTAGAAAGGAAACTCAGAAGCACTCTTTTTTGCTTCAACCTGGGTAGGACTGAGCAGATGTGCTGAAATACTTAATAGTCTATTTTTTGTGCTCACTATGAAATGAGAAAGCTTATTCATTTTAGGGCTTGAACTGGAATTAGAATTTGTCACTGTACGTTTCCAAAAGTCCTTGTGAATAGTGATTTATAAAAGACCAGTCTGCTGCTCTCGGGCCAGAGACCATCTAGGAGATGATCAAAATAGACTCTCATTGGCCAATTTATTAGGAAAATGAAGGCAGAAGAGCTACAACAGCCGAAATCTTCATTTCCATTCAGTTTATTTGAATGGAGCTTTTAACAATGGTCATTGTCACAAAGCAGCTTTATAGACGTTATATAAAATCAGGACATAAATTCCAAATGTATAGACAGAGGTAATGGAAGCAAGGAATAATTCCCTGAGATGACATTAGGAATAAACATTGATATCAACCAGACTACACGGAATAGTGTGATCATAAATATTTTCCCTTCTATAACTGTGCACTCGATGGTCAAAAAGTGCAGTTAAGTAACCAGGACGTTTGGACAAGAAGTCTATTTTGTCTGAGTTTTCAACTGTTCACTGATGGAGACTTGAGTGCAAAAATGTTTGAGGCAATTGCTATCATAGCAACCGTGGTCTTAAGCCGCTGTAACAAAACAGTTTTTGTCAATTGCATTCCAAAGCCATCTTCATGGTTTCTAAGTGATACCATTCACATGTATCTTTAGGCTATACATGTGCGAGCATCTTCAGCAGTATCTAGTGCCATGTCCACCTCCACAACATTGGGTTCCACGTCTCTCAGCCCATAACAAGAACATAACCTGAAGCTTTCGGTCTGTATCTAAGTTTATGCATTGAACTACTTCCACATGATTGGCTGATTAGATAATTGTATGAATGGGCAGGTGTACAGGTATATCTCTATCCTTATTTACTCTATACGAGGTCTAACATTGGTGCTAGAACCATCTCTAACAAAAATTCTGCCATCTGCAATCACCACTTTATGCAAGCCTGAGCTGTGCGACAGTGCGGCGAATGTAATGTGCTGGGCCACATAAATTCAGGAGACGATGACAAGATTTCCTTATCGGGATCTATAAATTCCCCATGCTGGGGCAATGCTGCGAGACGATGAAGGCTGTTTCTGATTACACTCCTGAGAGCTCATCATTCCTTTGAGCCAGGCACTTTTTAAAATGCCGTAAAGCTGCTGAGTGTGTCGGAGTGTCGGCTGCTTGTTAATGGAGTCACGGTCTGAACTCTGTCATTCTTAACCCTGAACCCCTGCACTTTACGGACTGGCACGTGCCGGTTTGAGCAGGTCAACATTACTTAACCCTCCAACACAAACACACACACATATCCACACGCTATACAATCCCTTTCCTATTACCCCATAAGTCCCTTCAGCTGATGAGCGGCTGCATTATCATCTTTGATGCTCCAGCAGCTGTGCCGACAGCTTCGGAGATAAAGGAGTGTAACACGCTACAGAGCCGCTGTCCTCTTCCTTTCATCTGGAGGTCAGCAAGGAGGCTATCTAAACACAGAGCGTTATTCATTTGTTTGTTGTTTACATTGCTCATGACGTGCCAGTCCAAGCTTTCTCGGCTGTAATGTTGTAAATATAGTTTGGAGTGTGCCAGCAGTGTACTTGGCATCATGTCTCTCTGTATGATGTGCTGGATTCCCACAGGCCAGCGCTGTCGATTCATAAGCTCACTGATCCACATCAATACGACCAGAAAAGATGAAGATCGACAACAAAAAGTTCATTCATCAAAATGAATTTATAGAATTATTCATTCATTGTCTACCGCTTATCTGATCTATTCTCGGATCACGGGGAGCCTGTGCCTATCTCAGGCGTCATGGCAGGATGGACACCCTGGACGGAGTGCCAACCCATCACAGGGCGCACACACACTCTCATTCACTCACACACTACGGACAATTTAGAGATGCAAATCAACCTACAATGCATGTCTTTGGAAATCAGAGTACCCGGAGAAAACCCCTGAGGCTCAGGGAGAACATGCAAACTCCACACACACGGCAGAGGCGGGAATCGAACCCCCAACCCTGGAGGTGTGAGGCAAACGTGCAAGCCACCATGCCCCCCTTTATAGAATTATTACTATAGTATATTAGAAAAAGTCTTTAGATGACCTGTGCAATCTATTTTTCATCAAGGCAGATAAAAAAGAGAAAAGCACACATACATATGTACTTCTTACATTTGAGCGAAGAAAAGGCACAATTATATTTCTCATATCTTGTTTGATGTAGAAATTCAGGGTGTATTTTGTGTATATCTATCTGTTGCTCTACATATTCAGAGCCGCATTTGGATTGAAACCTGAAGTAAGTATTACCTAAATCGAAGATTTCTTAAAAAAATTAAATATGATATCGACCACTTTGCCCACAGAAACTCTAGCATTGTGAGCATGTTCTGTGAATACTGGCTCCTCAACCAGTTCCTCCACCTCAGCTACATCACTTGAGTTCATATTTGGTCTGAGATCAGTCCCTCCAGGAGTTTGCTGAGTTGTGATTGTGTGGCCAAAAATGATTGATTTCTTTCAGAATTTCTGATGCAACTCATGGCGTTTTTCTGCTTTGTTTTGTGGAAAGCTCAGGATGCTTCTTTTAAACTACTAGCAGTGAAGGCACAGATGTATTTACTTCCTATGATAGCTGTACTCGTGCTCGATGCACATGAATGGAAGACTGAATGCACGTTGATGACGTCACTCACCACATCTTGGGCTGAATATATGGAAAACCTGTGGTCATTTTGAAAAATTGCAGTCTCCTCTGAATATCTTGGAGTTTGCTTGATTTTGTGTTCATTTCTGTGATCACAATTTCATTCAATCCTGAAGGCACTTCCACATAAAGTTTTGTGCAGGTCAGTTTTTAGTCACACAGTTATTATTTTAGTTTTATTTGCTATTTAACAAATGTGATTATATTTCCCATAATATAAACAAACTACAAGCCTTATTTAAATCACAGTGACCATGGCCAGGCAGCTACAACAGATAGTTTCTAACAAATATTGCACCTTCTATGCAATATTTCACATGTGTAATGCAGCAACCAGTATGAAATGGCATCTGCAATATACTGTACCGGTTCAATAACATATGCAATACAATAACCCAGTGCAATAACGGTGAAATTTGAATGCGTGCATATGAGGGTATGTGTACACATTTGCATGCATGCATATGTGTGTTTGTGTGTGTGTGTGTGTGTGTACATGTGCATGTGAGTGTGTGTTTTGTGTGATTTTTCCCTCCTTACAGTTTCTTCAATGTTTACAATAATTGTATGGCACTATGGCACTGACAGAAAAAGAAATTCCTCTCCTCTCCTCTCCTCTCCTCTCCTCTCCTCTCCTCTCCTCTTTTCATCTTTTCTTCTCTTCTCTTCTCTTCTCTTCTCTTCTCTTCTCTTCTCTTCTCTTCTCTTCTCTTCTCTTCTCTTCTCTTCTCTCCTCTCTTTCCTCTCTGTCTTGTCTCATCTCCTCTCCTCTCCTCTTTTCCTCTCTTCACCTCTCTTTCTCTTCTCTTCTCTTCTCTTCTCTTCTCTTCTCTTCTCTTCTCTTCTCTTTTCCTCTCTTCTCTTCTCTTCTCTTCTCTTTTCCTCTCGTCTCGTCTCGTCTCGTCTCCTCTCCTCTCCTCTTTTCCTCTCTTCACCTCTCTTCTCTTCTCTTTTCCTCTCTTCTCTTCTCTTCTCTTCTCTTCTCTTCTCTTCTCTTCTCTTCTCTTCTCTTCTCTTCTCTTCTCTTCTCTTCTCTTCTCCTCTTTTCCTCATATATGTATCCATTTAAAACGCATTATCTGTTTATTCTGAGTAATATATTCAGAAATAATGGCAAACCTAATCTATCTGAAAATACTGTAGAGCTGCTGTGCCGTGGTAAAGCGGGTGCTCATTTGCATACCCATGAGCTCCTGTGGCTGCCTGTTAATGTGATGTTTAAAGTCTTTGTTCTACTAGATTGTTTGTTGTTAAAGAAGATATGTGAGATATGTGTTGTGTGTTTGAGCCAGTATATGATGTTATTGTTCACCATCCAGCTGAATACTGATGCATTTAATTCTCTGGAAAAGCACTTTAACATGTGCATGTGTATAAATATGAAATGCTCTCCTGGTCAAACCTCTTCCTTGCTGATGCTACAATAAGAACATTTCAATATGGTCTAGCTAGTATTGCCTCATTGCCCCAGTAAAAGCTATTTCCTAATGCAACAAAAAAAAAAAAAAAAATGATTCAAAAGAACATTCCCTTTTTACAGAACAGTCAATGACGCCACCATGTAAATCGTGCAGGCTGCTGGAAGCACACAGTATTAGCTCCAGCCTCGTCGCTCTGAACCGGATCTTAACAGGATGAAGTTTGAAGTGTCACCCATGGCGGCTCAGCCATAATTGAATTTACTTGTATCTAATCTTCTTTCCTTCTGCTGATGCTTCTTTCAGGCTGCTCATTAAAAGACCTTGAGTTGGTACGGCTTGTCACCAGCCTTCCTGAGCTCTTCTCTGCCCTACTCCTGTCTCTGTGAGGCTGGCTTTATTTAAACACACAAGTCAAAAGGAGTAAATTGTCCGTTTTCCCCGGGTCGGTACATACATACTGATCTACACCTTGACAAATTCACCACCACTGAAGCAGCTCTACCACTCACTTGATTAGCTTCCTTATCCAAAGCTTTATTTTACTAAATATACAAGAGAAGATAATGGCAGAGTATCAAAGAGTAAGTGTATGTTATTTTCTGTAAATATAATGCTGCAGAAAAGTATTTTTAGCAAGTCTGTTGCTGTGGTTTGCTGTTATATATTCTGTTCAGTTTCACTGTACGTAATGTGGTGTCTGGTTCTAAACAATGATTTTTGAAAGCAATGCTTAAAGGACATGAAGGAAGATAAAAGTGGGTCTTTTGTAATGGCTCTTCCTGAAATGAAGGAGCCACTATGTGAAATCAACAGTCTGTTCATGAATCTGTACTGAAAGTGCGAGTCCATCGAGATAAACCCCAGACGCCCGGCACAGGAGATTATGGCACAGGACTTTTTCACAGCCCTGGGTTACCACGAAATAGAAAGTTCCTGAAAATCCGCCTGAGATCTTTTTCGACTTGATAAGGCAGATTAGGACACACACAATTTCTGACCACACACATCCAAATAAAAGTGGCACTGAGTTGCAGCCCATAAAAAAGCTCAAACCTGAGAAATATGAAAACAGGCCACTGCTGCCTTTAAGCTAGTGCTAAATTCTCAATCGTTTATATTCCTAAAATAAAGCATGCTTCAAAAATTACCCTCTCCACCACGCTTTTTTTTAGGATGAACATAATCTTCTGTGATACTTTATCTTCATAGTCTTCCAGCAGAGGCAAACGACACACCTGCTTAATGTTTGATGAATGCTTGTCTCTGTGCTGCTTGTACTTGATGGGTACATCACTGATGCTGTGTGTCCAGAAGCTCAGCACAATAAAGCATCTAAACCCGGCAGAGACAATAGTGTTGTAAGGAGTAGAGCATCTGAATCGTTAATTTTGATTCTCACCTGTCTTCCCTCCTGTCTGTTGTTTCCTTTACAAAAATATGAGAAAGCAATCATGCTGGAACTTTTGCTGAGTGAGTTCTGTGAATTGCAGGAAGGTTGATGTAACATTTTCCCACTAATTAAAATGATCTCAAGCCAAGCACGGTCCTAATCACCCAGACACCTGACGCATGAAGCTGGGAAAAGCAGAGCAATGCATAAAGCATATCTTTAAAAACGCATGTGTCCGTCAGGATGGAGGGTCCCTCGCTGCTGCCTTTCGTTTCAACAGCCCACACTGCTGTGGCCTATGGCTACACACACACACACACACACACACACACACACACACACACACACACACACAAGCACCTGCATGGTCGGTGTAAAGCGCACCTCCGCAGAAACACAGCCTACACTCATGGACACGATGCAATTATCCGTTACATCAGCCAAGTGAGTCATAAACTGAACTGAAAATATAGATTTTCTTCTCTCTGTGGTAAAAAAAGGACATTGGATATCTTACATAGCTTTCCTCTGAATATTTCATCTACCTCTGATTTTGGATAGAAGCTTCTCAGAATCAAACATGAATCTACGATGAAGGAAATCTGAGTGTGATTAGACCAAGCATCTTATTTTACGGGGAAGATGAATAGCAAAGAAATCTTGGGGTAAATATTAACGCTGAAATATTTGTCCAACTGGCCAAATCAATCATGTTTACCACAGCGCAGGCAATTACAAGAAGAAGGATACTGCTTTAGTGTTGATGTTCTATGCTACATATTGTATGTTAACCAATTATATACTGCAGATGAACACCTGGCATCACACGCCAACAGGAACAGCTCTCTCATCCTGATTAAGCCTGGCTTCTGCTGCAGTTGTGTTACTCTAATATTCTCTTACAGACTCATTAGCTGATGGATTCTGCATGGATTCATTAAGGAATTGGAGACAGAAATGTTGCATGCTAGCTAAAATTAAAAACAAACTAGGACCAATAAAGCTTAAATGCATTATTTTTTATTGCTGTTTTTAATCCATAAATTTAGACTTTAACAATTAGGAATCTCGGGTGTTTTTGGATGCTGGACATGTTGTCATGCTGTGATATTTGTTCATTATTTCAGTTCTTGCATATCCATTCCAAAAGCTTCATTACATTATATTCAACACAAATTATGCTACAATAATACATGAGGAATATATATGCACGTTTTTTTTTTTTTTTTTTTTTTTTTTTTTTTTTTATAAAATCTTAAAAAAAAAAAATTATTATTAATTAAAAATCTATAATATTTTTAAAATTAAAAGTTTAGACTTTTTATAACGTTAATATATTTTCACAAGACTTTTGAATACTGGATTATTTAGACCAGAGTCTTTGTTATGGAACATGTTGTGAAAGCTGTCCTCTGCATTCATTCGCATAACAATACAGTAATTTAACATTTGTGTGACACTTTTTGTTTCAGAGGGGCTATATGCGAGGGAGTGTGAATGTCCATGAATATTGATGTCTTTCAAGACACCTGCCCACCCCTTATAGCTCTATCAAGTTGGAAACCAAAAGAAAGAATTTAAGGAGACTATAAGAAAGATTTTTTTGTACCACATTTTACATATACCCTTATCCCAAGAAACTTACATTTATCTCATTTATACTGCTGAGGGTTGAGGGACGTGCTCAGGGGGCTGGTGGTGGTAGCCTGGGATTTGAACTCACAACCTTCTAATCAGTAGGCTAACACCTTAACTACTGAGCTACCACATCCCCACATACCACGTAGTGTACCTATTTATGCTAAGCGTCCATTATCTTATATAACTTGTAATTTGATTCAAATGATTCTACTTCTGTTTCTCTCTTGACGATTTGTCATCTCAATTTCTTTAGATTATATACAAAACTTTCCATACCACAAGTTTAAATCCTGACAATACCACAGCCCACATGACTGGGAGACAAGAGATCAACACTGGCAATGCTTTATTGGTGGGATGGATGTCTTTATTCTCCCTCCTCTGTCCCTCACCCTGATACTAGCCAAGTCTAGCTGTCTGTGATCTCATGTGAGTGGAAGAGGGTAGATAACGCATTCCTCTCAGTGTATTACACTGCCACGTGATGCAGCATGAGCAGCAGTTTGAAAACATGCAGACGTTGGCATCTCGTGTCTTGCAGGAAGCACGTGCAACCCTTCACCTTTAGTAGTTGGCAAGAGGAGAGATGCATGAGGAGAGTGGATGGGAAAATAGGGAGAAAATATGTGTGAATGTGAAACGTGACTAGATAACAATTTTATAAACACACTGGAAATGGCATCCAGCTTTAATTAATAACAATCATCTATGGATATGTTTTAAATAAGATATGAATGAAAGGAATAGCTGAAACTATAATGCATTAAAGGTATCCAATGTGAGTAAGATGACACTGTGGTACAATAAGTAGTAAGCTGAAGCGATCAGGAATACTAGTTCAGATGAATATTTAATCTGCTTAACTTGACATATATTCACTGCATGTCTAATGACACTAATAATGCATTTGATGACCAAGTAATCTGTAATCATACCTGTAACAATCTATCATCTCTTTGTGTATATAGGGTCATAAGTATATCATATTAAAAGCCAGTTTCCTTTGCTAGCTGCAAGAAATAAGGCTAGGCATTTTGTCTTGTTTCCACTGGGGAAAAAAAGAAGAAGAAGATGAAGAATGCTCTCAGCTACAATTTCATGGTTGCCAGAGCCGACAGTGAGTAGGTGAGCAAAATGGCCTTTTTCCGGGTTCACTTAGCAGGAGAGGCTAAGAGGCGATTCTTGTTTTCATTGTGTGCTTACTGCTAGATGAATCTCAACATGCTTTTGACGAAAGGCGCATGCATTCATAGTGAATTTTTACACCTTTGCAGATGTGAAGAGGGAAAATGCGTAGGCTCAGTGGAACTCTAAGGGGAGTTAGGGCTGAGTGTATCAAATGGACGCAGTACCTCCAAACTGCGAGCATTTGATGATCTGTTAATAGGGTACCACTGCTGGAGATTTAAAAGCTGTCCCTGTGTTGTTAGGCTGTCTCTGTTTTTCCTCATGTGCTCAGAGTTTTTTTCCCTTCATGCATATTTTAGTGCTTGTGAAACTGCAAGCTTGGGGACTGGAGGCATTTGTGTAAAAAGTCCACACATGGCTGTCACCTACTTATGGGTGTCCTGTCATTTATTTATTTATTTACTTACTTACTTACTTACTTACTTACTTACTTATTTACTTCTTGGAGATGGCAAAAAAAATCGTGTTTAGGTATTATGACATGGCTGTTTGCTTGCAATTCATTTCAACAAAGACGTACTGCAGAAATCAGGAATACATCAGAGGTGGATTTGGTTGCAGTTTCTTCATGCATAGTCACAGCCAGGATGAATGAGGGCAATATTTATAGTTTTACTGAGGGGACTCAGTGTCTCCACAGTGGGGCTGCAAGCTGAGAGGAAGTAGTGCAGAAGGCCAGTGAAATGGAGCATTAACCATGCTGGCACACACACACACACACACACACACACACACACACACACACACACACACACAACCTGCAAACATTTGACAGATGCATGTACTGAGGTATTAGATAGTTTTGCGTTGGAGCACTGACAAATCCAGGAATCATACACCAGGGAAAACCCTTAGCATGCACTCACACACTTACCTATTACTATTTTTATTAGGGGTTTTCAATCTTTACTCAATGTACTGTAGCAGTACTGTAGTACATGTTTTCTCACAGGGATTTGTCAAATGTTCCAACAAAAAATGAAACTTAGGAGAGAGATGTTACTTCACCAAGCAGACACCAAAAAAAACCCCCCCCCACAAAACTGAATTTCATTCATTATTTTCTTATAAGATGATATTAAATAGTCATTACTGTGCCTTTCTTGTTGCTAACAAAAGACTAACATGAAAGTTTCCGTGTTTTTTCCCCTCCAGATTTTATAGCTTAAATGCACTGGGGCCAAAAATGACGTCATTCCCACTTCTGAGTTCATTCGAATGCAGCTTTCGAACATTTCAGAAATAATTCATCTTGGAGCTGTCAAAATCCAGTACATGCTAATGGAGGGTGCAGTTTTAATGTTAATCCTAGCACCTTAGCGCCAAATCATGCAATAAATGACAAGGATATGCATGCTAACAAGGATTTTAAGGATCTAGCCGATGTTTTTTTATGCTTCTAGTAAAACATTCCCAATGGACCTGACAGTTACTTGACATCTTTACATAAAGATTAAAGAGGCTTAAATTGAGGAGATTAGCATAAGAAGATTTTATCCTAGATAGTTATTAGTAAAGATAATGCCTAGCTATTGGTTATACAGTATATCAGTATATTTTTAGCTTGCTTTCATTGTGGTGGCGTCAGTTCTTTTGTTCACATGCAACAGACATGTACACACAGTGCAGGAGATGAAAAAGATTGCTGTTTTATTGTGTTTTTTTTTTTAGGACTTGTCATGGTTAAAAGTGAAATCAAAGAAGAAGGGATTGTATTGTGACAAGCTCCAGAGGGATGCCAAGCAACAGCATATGGATAAAATTAGTCATATTGACAATGTGGATTCATACGAACTCCCAAACAGAGTTGAGTAATGCTCTGCATATGCTACCTCCTCTTACATTTCCAGACATCTTTTCATATCTGCTGTCTGGCTGAGAAATTAAAAAATTCACTTTAAGCTCATATACAGGTTAGAAGTAAATGAGTACAAGACCTACAAATCTATCAGAAACCCAAGTCAGATAACACAGTCATTTCCACCAAATTATACAGCTAACGATAAAATGCCCTCAATGTGCTCCAGAGTGAATTTATTACAATTTAGTAAAGTTTTAACTGTTGTTTTCTAGTTTATGCTCCATTGTACTTCTTGTTTTTTAAGCCTCGGCTCACATTGGTGCTGCTGTGTTTAATTTCTAACACACCCAAAATGACTCAAACATTTAGTACTCAAATTGATTTTGTATGAAAACATGTCTACTAGCTGCCTAATGACTGATCAACCGTTCCATAATAACAGATTACGTATCAGACACTGTGCCATGACTCCTATACACAAAAGAAATCAAGTAATCGATTAGAGGGCATTTTGATAACGATGATGAGGTGATGTATAATTTTAAGTTCCAACAATGAAGCAATGGGATATGGCTAGCATTAGATTAGTTTAAATTTGCATTGTTCTAGCTAGCTAGCATAAGTAATTGACTAGCCTGTTTTTTTTGAGCAGATATGAAAAATGACCTGTAGTAAATTTAGCCCCACTTTCATTTGTCCCTACCAACATTAAGACAAACTTACACCCATAGTGTCATTTCCAGCATTCTGCAACTAATTGAATCTGGATGTTTCCTGAAATGCATTTTACGCCAATGATCTTTATAGATGTCATGAGCAGAACAAAGATTGTCTCATGACTAGAGACATGATCTAAGCAAGTATGGCCATCTAACTGCCTCATTCACAGGAGACTTGGCGCACATGCCATAGAGCCCTGCCAACTGTGCCAGGCTACAGTCCACCACCTTGTTAACCAGCCGGCTGCAAAATGTGCTCGTTATTGCGAATTATCAGGGATTAATACAGAGCCAGTGGCCTATCATTAGAGCATCCCTTTCAGATTCATCAGCAATTGGGAGGCCAGGCAATACAGCCTTGACAGAGCCTCCCTTAACTGTTGAGCTTTCCATTTGAAGTGCAAATGCTTGTCACTATGGCATTGTGTCCTTTAAATAATTTTGTCTGCCTGCACTGTGCAGAACATGAAACTACATTTAAAAAGCTTGAATGGCCTGGCTTACTCAGTGGATGTCATGAAATATTCATTTTTCATTTTTTTTGTTGTTCATGTAGAGTTGTAGGTAGTTGTGGACACTACACTGAACTCTACATTGTTGTAGGCAGGGACTTATCCAGAGCTTTTATATACAGCTGACCAGGTTAGGTCCAATAATTATAATTTATACAGGGTAAAGCAAAATACTAATCCTTATCCATGGAGAATGCAACTCCATGGTCTGTTTATGGTCATAAAAGGCAAGGAACAAGGCCTAAGAACATTTGACTGTCATCTTGGAAACCACAGAAAAGTGGTTTATATAAGATTAATGCATTGTTAGGTGATACTGCTTTGAATCTTGGGATGGTCTCCTCATCCCTCTTCATACTCATTATATAAAGTACGCTAGTGTTACATATTCAGTATCTTTAGCTAATGGTAGCTAATAACAAACTAAAGAAACCAGTGATCAGAGGGGATCATTATATGACACTGGTAACCACACTGACTACTACTACTAATATTGTGTTATTGGCAGTGGTTGTTCAAGTGGTTACGGTTCTGGGTTGTTGATCGGAGAAATGGGGTTCAAGCCCCAGCACCACTAAGCTTCACTGTTTGGCAATTGAGCAAGGCCCTAAACCCTCCCTGCTCCAGGGGTGCTGTATCATAGCACTCTAACCCCAGCTTCCTCAGCTTGGATACACAAAGAAACGAATTCCACTGTGCTGTAATGTATGTGTGGAGATAATAAAGGCTTCTTGCCCTCAGTTAGTAAGGTGGCCAAAGAGTAGGGTGCTTCATGCTGGGGTGGCATTGGCACATCTAAGAAAACATTCCCTCACTTCAGAAGTCCTACTTAGTATCTTGGGATGGCCTTCTCAACCCCAAGTTTAGCAACTGACGTTGAATCAAAATGTCTTCAATGTAAACAAAGTAGATCTGCTTACCTGAGCTCTACACCCTATGCTCAGGGTACTAGTATTTGGTGTAGATCAGTATCACACAGACATACTGATTTTTAAGTACTATAACACTGTGTAAATTTTTCATTGTTTTGAGGATTTAAATATCCAGCACTCATTACAGCAGCTTTCTTGTTGTTAACAAAAGATGAACATGAACATGAAAGCTCATGATTTTATAGCTCAAATGCACAGAGGTAAAAAATGACATAATTCATTTCCCACTTCTGAGTTGATTCGAATGCAGTACTGGAATATTTCAGGAATAATTAATCTTACAAGCATGAAGAGCTGTCATGGTACAGTACATGTAAATGGAGGATGCATTTGTGCTTGCTGTGAATACTTATGACATTGGATAATGCTAATCCTAGCACCTTAGTGACAAATCAGGCATTAACTAGCAAGGATATGCACGCTAACTAGGATTAACAAATATATAGCCTACTAAAGTTTAAAAAAAAAAAATCATTTCAAGACTGTATAAGATACCCAATGGACCTGAGAGTTACGTGATATCTTTACACTGAGATAAGAAAGTTAAGGAGCGAGCACGAGACTTATAGTGAGGAGATTAGCGGCTTTCAAAAAAAAGAAAAAATTGGGAAGGGAAAGGGAATGCTAAGCCATCTGATCCTAATATTATATCCTATCATTGATTTGACCTTTTTGGAAAAGTGCACAGGTAGCCAAGATGTCTGAAGGACACTTGAAGAAGTGTGTAATAATTATTCACATACAGTGCACATATGAAGTATGGTATAGATGGTTGCACCTGTTAGGCCATGTGGAGGAAGGAAGAAAAGACAGCATCAAGGACAAGTATCCTGCTGCGGCGAAAAAAAAAAAAAACCCACTCAGATGCCCTTAAATCTCTTGTGCATTAGTTTGCAGTAGTTGTGGTAGCACTAGTGTTAAAAGTACTTAAATTGTACCGGATCAGGCCCGATTAAGCACCTCTCAGATTTATTTACCTGGATCGGACGTTTTTTTTTTATTTAATAAAATTAACATTAAATAGAAAAGTAATAATTAAAAAAATAATTTTAATGAATCACTGTCTGTGTTATCTTTCTACCAACGGATAGCAACGGATGACAAAAAAAATTAAAAAATTAAGCAAAAATGATTTAAAAGGTTTAGAAAAAAACATTTTCTGAAAAGGATTTGTGTGTGTGTGTGTGTGTGTGTGTGTGTAAGCCACAGATGAACAGAACAAACTGAGACATTGTGAGGAGTAATTTAAGTGACTGTGTGCTAGATATGTAGGCAAGCTAAGAAAGTATTTTATCATTGATATTGACTATTCCTAGCATTTTATTTATGTTATGCCATGCACTTTTGTAAAACCCAGTGTTCCGAACATAGATTTGTTGTGTGGTTGAATGCATATTATGAAGCTGAACACACACAAGACTTCTGCAGTCCTACAGCATCACTGAAATGCAGTCCTTTATCATACTGTGGACATCATGCCTACACCGTTGTCTATTAGGTCTATGTGATGGCTTCAGCATTACTGCATCACATGGAGAACTTGGAGCACTGATGTGTCACTGCTTTCCAGGACCTTTTCAGAAAAATCCATTGTCTTCCCTGACAGATATAATTTTTAATCATCCCTACACTATAGCAGAAAAGAAGCTTCTGCATCAGAAGGAATTGTCTTGGTTGTTTTATCTACTCTAATGGAAAGCTTTTAGTTGATAAAGAAAGGATTTTGCAGGATTTAGGATGGCACACATCAGAAAAACAGAGCAATATCTTCGCAGAGAAAATACACAGAATTTCTTTTGGCCTTAACTGAGTACACATCATTGCACACTGAAGAAATCTAAGAATCTGGAATAAAAAGTAAAAAAATAAATAAATAAAAATAAATAAATAAAAAAAGCCACTTTGAGTAGTAATACAAATTGTTGTAATCTGTTCATTCATCGTGTGAGGGACAGCGGAGTAGATTCTCGTATGTAAATATTATAGCTACTCTAACATTGATAACAGTTCTGAGGATATCAGAGGGCAAATCTGTTTATCGAGATGTCTCTCAGTTGTTGTCCCCACACATGTAGGCCATTTGTTTAACGGCTAATTGGGCAGAATACTCCATTTTGTACGAGCCAATGAAATATTATTATTTTCCCCTCAGTCGCCGTGAACTGAAAAAGATGAATTTGTTTTTTCATCCAATGGGTCTGTTATCAACAGCGGAGGCGGCACTCATCGGGTCTGCGTGCGTGCATTATGGAGATTAGCGTGCAGCATTGCACATCATCCCCCGCATTTAGTAATGGATTGTTGTCATTACGGTGGAAGAGCACTATTGCGGGCTGCAGCTCTCCCAAGTACTTGAGCAGCCGTGGAGCCCCGCTGCTGCATTACTGAATTTTTCATTTGGCTGGATCTGTGATGGCAAAAGATGAACTGCAGATTTACAAGCAGTATGAAAACGTGTAGCTAAACAGAATTGCAGATGGGTTGTCTTCACAGGATGGACTGGTGTAGAAATGATCTCGATGCTGTGCTTTCTAGAGGTTTGGATGAAAAGAGTTTTAGTGGACTGCACAGGATGGTTTATTTGTGGCTCATGGGTTCATGGTAGTATTCAGAGCAGTGATGGTAGAAGAAGGAGGACAATTGGGAACAAAGAGCAGTCTTAATTTGCTATCACCCCCTTCTTGTTCCCAAGAGTGCACTTACTGATGAGATGGAATTTCTCTTGGACTTAAAATGACATCATGAACCTAAAAGGACAGAGTTTCTGGAGATTCACATTGAGAATGCCACTTGTAATGCCTTCCTCAAATTGCCGGTCAGAAATGTCAATTGAAGACAAAAGTGCTTTCAGGACCATCAAGATGGGGAGACTGTGTTGCTGCTTTTTTTTTTTTTTTTTTAAATGTGTACTTTAATCTCTCTCTCTCTCTCTCTTTCTCTCTCTCTCTCTCTCTCTCTCTCTCTCTCTCTCTCTCTCTCTCTCTCTCTCTCTCTCTCTCTAACTGTGGGTGTGCTGCCTTTTGTAGAAGGGGGATGGAAAGCGTGAGCGAGAGAGAAAGAATGGTGCAAAATTGTTGGCGCTTGATAGAGTCTGGGTCTGCAAGAGGGAGATAGAAAGGGAGTGAATGAGAGAAAGATTGCAGGCAATGGAGTGACAGCAAAAGCAAGCAAGAAAGAAAGAAAGAGTGAGAGAGAGAGAGTAAAGAAAAGAAAGAGAGGGAGAGAACCCTATAAATCATGTGGTGGTGCAAATGCTGAATCAGGGACAAGAGGTAAGGTTGATTGTGCCTGGGAGAGACAATAAACCCCGTAATCATCCGTCTCTGCTGCACAAGCCTGGCAATTATCTGCCCAAAGCTGACCAGCGCCTTGCAAAGGGCAGAATCTATCTCACTTCTCTCTCTTACTACTTCTCTCTTTTTATTTTTCTGCATAAACATGAAAAATATATTCATCACCAGGCTAAATCTGGAGTTTTGGACAAGCTAACCAGCGTAAAAACAAAGACAAAGGACCTGATGCGGTAAACTGTTTGCAGATTTTCAGCACAATTAAGCTGCATTCTGCATGAAGAACCCTGCCTATTTTGTATAAAATACACATTTTAGAAACTGCTAGGCAACACACATCCATCTACATTACAGTAAGGATCACAGACGTTTAAAGGAAAAGTTGGAGAAATTGGAAGTATGAGGCTTATTATTTTAAACTTAAATTATCAGTGGTCAGGTTTATGTGACCAGGTGTAAAAAGTGTATTCCTTAGAGCAGTATAGCCAATATAGCCAAGTGCTTTTAATGCTTTATAGATTTCTCTTATTTATGACACAATATGAATTAATACAAAACCATTTTTCGAACTTGGGAAAACTTTGGGAAAACTGTTTAAATAGAGTTTATCCAAGCAGTTATGGGAACCCTGGTCTGAGCACATTTCCTCACATTGAATATTTGATATTAGTGACATGGCCAATTTTCAAAATGTTATGCGATAGCTGATTGCAAGAATACAGTTTAATTTCACTTTTATATAAAGTCACTTAATGGGGTGACTTGATTTGATTTCTGCCTTCTCTCTGTGCATGCAGAGTTTTCATGTTCTTTGGGCTTTTCCTCCAGGTCCTCTGGTTTTCTCTCCCAGTCCAAAGATATGTATTGTAGGCAGATTGTATGTATGTAAACTATACTACCAAAAGTTTTGGGACACCCCTCCAAATCATTGAATTCAGGGGTTGGGCTTGGCCCCTTAGTTCCAGTGAAAGGAACTCTTAATGCTTCAGCATACCAAGACATTTTGGACAATTTCATGCTCGCAACTTTGTGGCAATTGGGAACTTGGTATGCTGAAGCATTAAGAGTTCCTTTCACTGGAACTAAGAGGTCAAGCCCAACCCCTGACAAACAACATCTGAATTCATGATTTGGAGGGATATCCCAAAACTTTTGGCAATATAGTGCATGTATGGATGCATGTATGGATGGATGGATGAATGGATAAAGTCACTTTATTCTGTATACAGGATAAACCTAATTTGTAACTGGTAACTTGCATGTTTAATGAGTAATGTTCGTCGGTTTAATGAAGGCTCTAAGGTTATTTCCACTTCACATCAGCTTTTAAGTTACAATATGCCCCTCATGCACAGTGCATTTAGTAGGCAGTTTGATGAGCTGCAACTTTAATAAGGTAATTAAAGTAAGGCATATTGCAGTGATATCAGGTCAAGTTTTGTGCTTCTGGTCTACAGACACTGGACTCTAAGGATCTTGAAGCAAAATGCCATGCTTTTGGAGAGCATCTAATGTCTAAATGTAGCTGCCCCTGAAAGCGTAGCCACTGACCTTAAAGGACATCACTGCGATAGTTCGGCTTCTGATTAAGATAAGGCGTAATCTTAAGTACTCCCCTCTCTCCGCTGTCCATTTCATGCTGTGTTAGCTCTTAATACAAGACGGCAGCTGCCTTTAATGTCTATCAATTGTAGATTTCCTGTATGAGCCCTTAACCTTGACTGGAATTTGCTCTTATAAACACTGAGAGACTTTCTGTGATGTAGATATAAAAACACAAATGTACCAATATGCAGTCTCTTATAATGCAGATCCATCCTGAGCAAGCGACTGCTTTTTCAAGTGGCTTGGAAAGTGCTGGCTTAAAAGCTATTTACATGAACCAAGTGCAAGAACATAACTAAAGTGATGGCATGATAATTAATCAACTCCATTGGCTGGCAAGGCAAATGGACAAGAAACAAGAAGACTTTTTCTGCCAATTCCAGATAAATTGTCAATTTATGTTGAAAGACGAGGTAGGGAATATAAAAAGACACAACTCTTTTCTAAACTGCAGATGCTTTCCAGCCTTAAACATTGTAACAGGTTCAGTGTGGTTTTGTGAATAAAGTAGACAGAATTATTATTGTTTTTTTTTTAATAAAGGAAGACAAATTTCAAGTGAAGGTTTAACCCATTGCTGATCTCTGTATTTGCATTTGTTTAGCACTTCAAAAAATATCTGTATCTGTATCATTATTTGGATTTGTACTTAAGTAGAAAGTGAACATGACCTTAACCGTGTCTGTATGATTTGTGAAATCTGGCTCTGACATTTCCTCAGCCTCATAATATGTGAGCAATTTTTTACTCCTTTAAATGGGGATTTGTTCAGTTTACCAAAATAGGGACAAACTAGTCCCCTGATTTAAACAAAATTTTGCAATCCTGACCAGGCAGCTACTAAAGTCTGCTGCACATTACACATTAAAGAACTGTTTTATTATTATTATTTTTTGTTTATATCTGACTGCTCACTCACACTACTTTTTTGTTGCGTCCCATAGGATCCCAGTCCTGATACATACCTCTAACCTTCCTCGCTGTCATAAGCGAAGGGCTGAGATGGATGCAAGTGCAGGTAAGCGATTTATTAGAATGGCAGACAGACAAATCAAAATCGACATGCAGGTTCAATGTCAGAAGAAGGCTCATGCAATCAACAAACAGGGTGAACTAGGCAGAACTAGAGTACAGAATCAGAAAACAGCACAAGGTCAAGATCAGATCAGCTACAACATGGAAACAGGCTCAGTAACATCAGAAGCACGAGACAAACTATATCTGTATAGAAGTTGCTTTCGGCTGCTCCCTGTTTGGGATCGCCACAGCAGATCAACTGGTCTGCACAACAACTTGGCCAACATTTTACGCCGGATGCCCTTCCTGACACAACCCTCCCATTTTTCTGGGCTTGGGACCGGCACTGCATCTAATGGCTGGGGTTGAGGCATTGGCTGGGAATCGAACCCGGGCCTTCCGCATGATAAGCGAGAAACCTACCACTGAGCCACCAATGCCCCCTCCAACTATATCTGTATATGTTGCAAAAAAGAAAGAAACACGAGGGTATAAATATACAAACTATTAAGCAAGGGGCAACCTGAAAATGAGTGAAAATAATTGGGAGGCATGGCAAAGTAAAAAAAAAAAATTATGAAAATACATGACGCTGGCAAGCGTTCTTAAAAAACAAAACATTATATCCTATTTATATCCTATTTATTTGTATCCCCATTAGAACACTTTATCTGTTCAGTACAAAAAATGTATTTTTATTTTGTTTCATCGCTAGAAGGTGCTGAAATAAGCGAGAGCAGAAGGAACCACCTATGCTTGTCTTGGAGCGATTTTTTGCATTGTCTTAAATAGATTTTCCTATTCTGGGAGGTCAAAACTATAACAGAAGGTCAGGCATCGTAATTGTAAAAAGAGCAAAACCCTCTTGGTAAGCATTGTAATGAGCGTATTTTGGCACAGCCGAGTCATTTAAACCTCCTCGGTGGAATTTCTAAATTGACTTCAACTTTACAGTTCAACAGTTGCATACTAAGTGTAATATTTGTCTTCTTAGTATTGCATGGTGAAACTCTGTCTCACAGCATGAACATACTTTTAGTTTCATGGTCTCAATTGCAATTTTGCCTTTCTCAGTTTCATTCAAGGTGTATAAGAAGGTATGAAGGTTATGGCTATGGACAAGGTCAGTGCATGCTTCTCCTAACAATGTTATTTGTATTGGTCACAGATTTGCCTCAGGCAGCCTGCCACAATGCTCCGTCTCCTGAAGCGTCTTAATAATAGACTCTTTAAACATTCTAATCATTCACATCATTGCAAAGCTTTCCTCCTTACCAAGAGTTCATCGTTTGCCCCATTAGCCTAGATTTATCTTTAATCTATGACTTTATGTTGCATTGACTTTATGTTGCAGTATGATATCAAAACAAAATCCATCCACGCCATATTGCGTTATCCAATTTGTACAAATTTCTAATAAGATCAGGTTATAACCTTTCCAGTAGAGATTTATAATTTGCATCAGGCTTTTGCATGTGATTAGTTGTTGACAAGTTGCTTATTTTATATTCATGTCCATTTTTTTAACACTTAATGAATTATCAGAATATTTAAAGTATAAATAAATATTAAAATGAAATAGTATGTCATTGATGCACAGGCATCTGATGGAGCTTCAGTAGACAACACACCTGCTTAATCAGTAAATTCTGCTGTGCTATAATTTCGTGTGGAATGTTACGGAGGAGCAGTTTAGCGCAGGTGATATTTGGGTTCTTCCTGAGAAATCTCATAGTTATAAAACTATTCCCTGCAGTTCTAATGCACACAGTTTGACTTCTAAGCTCTGCTGAATATCCTGAATATACACCCAGTATTTGAGCAGCTTGATCCTATCTCTGTCACTCACAGCAACCTAATCTTTTAAGAATTTGAAGCAAATCAGGTGATTTAATGTCACTGAAATAAAGTTCAAGTTAAAGGCAAAGTTAAAGCAAAGTAAACTTGCACCTAACTTAAAAAACTTACCCGTCTTCAACTTTTTATGAGTTAATATGTGTGTAATAACTGAATGGACTGAGTTTACCTGAACACAGTGAAAATGTGTCACGTCACACGATCTTATTCAGGCCAGTTTGTATGAATCTAGCTGTATAAACAGGGTAAGATTAGAATTGGGGCGGGGTTTAGCAAATGGCTTACGATTTTTATACAAATGAGAATCAGCTTGACCTTTATAGCAATATAAAGTTCTCATCAGATCAGATCTCAATGATGCAATGCCCTAGCTGGTGCTGGTCCACAGAACATTTTTAGGAACTAGATCACAACTGGTTTTAGGGTCAAGCAACTAGAGCATCATATGTAGTAGCTTCTGTTTTGCACTTACAGTTTTATGCTGCTTTTGCATTTGCATTTGATTCATACTGTGCGCTGGTGTGTTTCCTCTTTGGTGAGTCTCATTTCAGCAGGTAATTACACAGAGATCACAAGTCCAAGAGTCTAAGTGATCTTGATCTACTTCCAGTCGAATATAACATGAATTGTTTGTGAGAAAGTGAGAAAGCAATTGCACCGAGACTCAACCCACATGCAGGAAGTGACTCAAACATGTATATTTTAGGTTGTAGGTAACAATCTGGTGAACTGCTAAACTGACCCATGAAGCACAAACTGAGCCAAGGACAGGCTTCCTGTTAGAGGAAAGCGTGCTTTTCCTTCTTTAGATCAAAGAGCTCAAAGAAACAGATAACTGTCAAAAATAAAGCATTAAGTTTGATAATAAAGACTAATCCATCTATTTTCTGGACAGCTGATCCCACACAGGGTCACAGGGAGCCTGGTGTCTATCCTCTGAGATTCAGGGCACAAGGCGGGGGACAGCCTGGGCAGGGTGCTAATCCACTGCAGGGCACAATCACACAAATCACACACCACAGACAATTTAGAGATGCCAACAACACACAGCTTTAGACTGCGAGAGGAAACCAGAGTACCTGAGGAAATCTTCAAAACATGAGGAGAACATGCAAGCTCCATGCACACAGGACAGAGGCAGCAATCGATCAGAGAGAGGTTTTATCCACTGGAGAGACAAGTACAATCAGGATTGGAGTGCACTTCAAAAAGGATGTCTTTGCTCATAAAATGTTTTAAAATAATGCAGTTTACTAAAGAAATTCCTCGGGCCTCCTGGTGGTCCAGCGGCAGGATCCCGCGCTCTCATTGCCGTGGCCCGGGTTTGATTCCCGGGCAGGGTGCCAACCCAGCCACTGAAGAGTTAACTCTCAGTGCTGGTCCCAAGCCCGGATAAAAATGGGAAGGTTGCGACAGGAATGGCATCCGGCGTAAAACCTGTGCCAAATCATGCGGATCAAATGATCCGCTAAGAAAAAAAAAAACGGCGGACCCTGCCATTGTGTGGGACAAACGCTACGATAAAAAGAAAAAACCTAAAGAAATTCCTCGCATTTTGTTGCTTGTTCAAATGAAGTTAATGTTAATGATTAAAAATATTGAACATAGAGAAGGTAGAGAAAGGAAGGTGACACATCATATGTAATTCATAATTTGCCATTTTTATCATTTGTAAATGCTGATCTATTTATTTGTTAGCATGAAGAACATAAAGAATTTCCTCAACTCCATATTTTGGAAATCTGGAAATATATGATCTATAATAATTTGGATTGTGGAAAGATCTTCTTTGCATTGGCTTGTTGTAGAAAAGCATAAAGCTATTTACAATTGTAAACAGTGTTGTGAAATGTGTTTTGTGAGTAAAAGCAGAATGCATCTAAAACATTTCTCCCAAGGATTCAGTTGGCATTGCACAGCACACCTGCTTCATCAGTATGGACTACAGTGGTGTAATTTAGTTTAGAACATTGCAAGAGACCAAATTAATGCAAATGGCCAGTGGGTTCTTGGTGAGAAATCATTTTTAATTGAGTTTTAAAGGTATACCATGCTGTTTTCGCACTAGCAGCTTGAATATTGAGCTCTCTTTGGTATATTAAAAGTTTCTAAAATGCTGGAATTTTCAAAAACCTTTGAAAAATCTCTTTTATTCACTCTGACCTGCTCTCACAAACAGTTACAGGTGAGATGCTACATTTCCTGGAACCAGATGTCTGTCAAAATCTTAAATCTGATTGGTCAAAAACTGACCAATTTTCTCGAACAGGAGCTCTGACGAGACCATGCTCCATATAATCAGAGTAATAACCTGATGAAAAAAACTTGCTATTTAGGAAAGAAAAATGCACAATTGACAATACAATTCTCTTTATATAACATTTATGGATGAGTCTCTAGTGTCAGTGCTTTAGAATGGTCTGTCAGTTCTTTCCCAAAGGCAGGTTCTTCAGGGCAGAGGACTTTGTGTTCTGGTTTTTCTTTAACATGACATGCTTGATTATTTTGTTTTATTCATTTCAAGAGAATGAAAAAGGTGGGTGAGAGAAGGACTGCTTATATAATGTACTGTAAATGACAACATATCAAATGACTCCCTCAACCTTAACTACCTATAAATATAGGTTTATGGTAATGTATAAGCATTTAGAAGCAAGATGTGCTAGGATTTCTTTCAACTAGCAGATTTAACAAAAAGGCAAGTGAAACTTTATAATGAATAAGCTGCTTTTTTAAAGTCTGCCTCTCCCTAAAAACCACACACAGGTTCACATTGCTAATACCAGCCAATGAGACAGTGACATTTAACAACTCTTTTTATCTACAGTGATAGTGCTACTTTATAGACTTCAAACTGTCGTAAGCCTTCAGAGGCATGATCCAGTTACATTGGTCCCAGTCCCATGACAGAGTCATCACTTTGAAACAGGTGCCAGTTTGACTTTCCAGAGTGACAAGATGTCAAGTGAAGTGCATCAGTAACTGCTTTTAATCCTCTCCCAAGGCCACAGATCTGGATTTAATAGGAATTATCTATTAAAGGGGAAAAAAATCAAATGGATAGGCATCCAGTGGTGTTTAGTAAAGGATATATTATGGACCTTTATAGCACAGTGCTGTTCTCAAATATGAAGGTGTGGATTAATTTTCTATAAGAGAATGTCTCTGAAATTAGTTCTTAAATCACAAGTTTATAGAAATATGCTAGCGTTTCTCTAGGAACAGTGCATTCCCAGGGACTTCTATGGCACACATGCTACATAATCTGTATTGATATGTGAAAGAAAATGTCCTGATATTTAACTAAGCAAGTGATAAAGCAAATGATAAAAAGCTTTCACTTCACGTTTATTTAAGCTTTATGATAGGTGTCATTATAGCTTTGTTAATATTAAGTGACAACAAGAACTAACTTATGTGGATGTTCCATAATATTAAATGGTAACTATAAATGGTTAAAAATCATCATGTGCCATTCAGTGATGAATTAAAAATTACAATCATTGTCAAACTGCTGTGGTGTAGAAGAAGAAGTTTCTTCTTTCGGCTTTCGGCTGCTCGGGGTCGCCACAGCGGACCGACTGGTCCGCACAACAACTTGGCACAGGTTTTACGCCGGATGCCCTTCCTGCTGCAACCCTCCCATTTTTCCGGGCTTGGGACCAGCACTGCATCCAGTGGCTGGAGTTGAGGCATTGGCTGGGAATCAAACCCGGGCCTTCTGCATGATAGGTGAGCAACCTACCACTGAGCCACCAATGCCTCAAACTATTTGTCAAACTGCTGTGGTGTACGAGAAGTAAAACATTTTGGGACACAATAATCCCCTTCATTTCATCGGGCAACATCCCACCACTTGTGGGATTAGTTTCCTGTAACATCCCGGCTTGCCATGTTTTATTCTTTATGAGTAGACTCCTGTACTGTCGCTAGGCTAAGCTACTACTTCATCCTACTGCAGTACATCGTTCATTTGTCGTTACAATTGTCATTGCTTACACACTGTACAACCCTGTCATCAACATTAATCAAAACACATTTCACTTCACAATGCCTCAACATTATTGAAATGTAATTCCATGAATATTATATGGTAATAAATGCATTTCTTTCACAGGTTTTTAAAAAAGGCTGTGATGACAGAGGTGACCTTTGAGTGAGGGCCCTACACGATACCCAGCCAACGCAGCTCTAAATGACATGCAGTGATGCTAAAGTCTCCCACCTTTGTCTAATCTAATGAGCCACACATTATCTCAAAGAACCCTCGTGAGCTGAAAGAGAGGGCAAAGCGGAGCTCTAAGCCAACTGAACACAGGTTCTTCATAACATTAATGGCCTCTCTTTTCCGCCTGAGCTCCTGATGTTCTGAAAGCCCTTCAGAATATTTCATAATATACTGTAATGTAGCGTTATCTACTTCTGAGCTATATGCAGAAGAACTACGAGTGTAAAGCTGCAATAGTCTAAAGGGCAAATTTGCATTTACATTTTTATTCAATACCTAACTTCATCTGAAAGGAAAAATCATTTATATACAATTTATTTTTCAGCACCGTCTATATGATTAATATCAACATTCTGCCACAAACACACAATGTGTCTATTTTCACTGTATATCAATGTGTCAGACTGTCACTATGCTGTGCTGTAGGTAATTTAACCACATCCACATCTCAACTATATTATAAATACATAAATAAATACAAATTTTTATCACTTTATCACTTATCACTTATATATACACTGGACTCATGGATAGTACTGATAACAGACTCTGACTCTGTATGTGTAATATTTCCCACTGACTACATACAATGTTTACAAAATATTACAATTTTTGTGCTAGTATACATAGCACACAATAATTATTGTAAGTACACAATAATTTAGAGTACTGTATGTGCTAGAGGCGGTCATTTTGATTCATCCCAGTGATTTGAATGTTTGAATCACCAAAAAGATTCATACAGATTTGTTCATTGATTCATTTAGTGACACTTTTTCTAAAGTATATTATTACACTGTGCCAGTAAGTGTCTTTCTAGATATTCATGGGTAAGTTATTATTTTTTTTCACTCAATACATTCATTAAAAAATATATAGGTTTTAGTATTATGATTTATTAAAACTGGCATGTCCAGTCTACAAAGAGAAGGTGAGTTTAGAGGCTAGTTTTGATAGAGTGGTCATAAATGAGTGTATGTAATAAGAAAAAAACACAGAAATCATTTTCTAAGCTACTAAGACTAAAAAAACCCAGCAGTCATATGTAGACATTCAGGTATAGTGGATTATGCTCAAAACACAACAACACATAAGGCTTGTCTTAGTGCTACACATGCACTGTACTGCCCTCTTTCTCATCTTCCGGCAAACTAAACGAATGACATCAGTGAGTCAGCAGATCCTCGTTCATTCACCTAGTTCATTCATTTTGTTTAATTTAGAATCAGTAGGTCTTCCGTTCTTGTTTAAACTCAAAGTAAAGGGCATATTTATTCATTACATCTAACCAATAATATCCTTCACAGCCTGCACGCTACTGCAGTCAGGGAAAAGCTGCCAAAAAAGTCCGATGATTTACACAAGCAGGACTTAAGTTGACAAGAAATATGAGTCAGTACATATAAGTGACCAAGAACAATTCATTCACTTAAAAGATTTGTTCAAAAACACTGATTTGTTCACAAATATAACACAATTAGTATGTGCAATATCTCCCTCTATCCCACTTTATGACTGCTGCATACATTGTTTACTTTTATTTTCACTTGTTAGAACACATTAATAATCTTACACTGTCTTTTGTCTGTGTTCAATGTTTATAGTTTGTTACGTTTTTGTATTACACAATAGTTATGATTTTTGCACTGTGTCTGGGTAGCAGTGTACATCTTTAGCACAATTTCATTGTAAATAGAAGCTTCAAGCACTCTATGTGCATAGGACAATAAACCTTTGGGGAATTTCATGATATAAAAGGCTTTTCATACAGCGAGCTTATTTTTTGGTGATCTTTATGTGTTGCTGAAGTCAAAATTGAGGTTTCAGCACTTGTCTCTTAGTGTTTTAGACACAAATACAAGCGTATATCTAGGAATAAATATAAACATTACTTTGGAGACATTCCTATTTTAGTTTTATTCTTTGTCACTTTTTTTGATGAGTCATCCTGTGCTAATGTTGTGTTCAAGATTTGCTCTATAGTAGCAGCTTGTTAAGATTAAACATGGTTCTTTGGTGTGTTTTTGACTGTGTGTGTTTCACAACTTTCCCTGGTTGACAGCAAACTTTCTGGGGTTGGATTTTAAACTGTTTGTTGTTGTCCATAGCTGGCCTGTTCGCTAAGCTACTGTCATGTTTTGTCATTGTTTGTGGCATATCTCCAAAGCTATTGGCTGTGGTGAAAAACAGTCACATGCTTCAACATGCCACTTTGGCTTCCTGTTTCGACGAAAAAAAACGTCAACATATGGAATATGAAATAACTTGTCCATTGGTAAAAGCTTTATATAGATAAAACATACTTGATTCGAATGAACTCTCAAGCCATTTCAAGGAGACCCTTTTTACTATGTGACTCTTCTAAGCTCTTCATTCGTCATAACAAACCATTTTATCTTCTTTGTTACTTATTTAAGAATATGAGCTCTGGATATGAGAAACAGTTCATACCACTCTTGCTTTTTAATGAAACCTCAGTTTAGCTCACTTTCTTTTCACTGAACTGCACTGAGAGTTGACAGAGATTACAGCAGATCATTAGCCTTATTCCATCACATAGTCTGCTGAAACGTTTATTAATACAGTAGACAAATCTGCCATGCTAAATTATACAGCTTGATGCTGATGTTTCAATCGAAAGTGGGTATTTAAGTATACACCAACCATAATAGGCCCCTACTTGGCTAAGGATGTGTGTAATTGTACCAATAAATGCCCATTGAGATGATTAGTCTAATGTGTTTGTGAGAATTTCCATGGCCAACAATCCAATAGTGGAATTCACACCTATGATATGAAGGGACTTATCTTGATCTGGTACTACAGAGGTGAATTTTGGAGAACACATTATGTTGATGTTTAGCTACTTTTCATGAATGTCATCAAATGTGTCAATGAGTGTACTTGAACTGAGTTTTAAAATGTGACAGGTCAAATTCTACTAAACATCAACAACCACAATCTGGATGAAATGAAAGACAAATAAAATGGTTGATGGTCTACAGATGGTTCATGTTTCATTTGGTCTGAGGTCCCTGGCTGGAAAAAGTTTGACTTAATTTCTATATTATAATAAAATATATGGTAATAAATGCATTTCCAGATATTTCCAGATTTATATACTCATTAAAGAAGGCCTTAAACATTCTTATGATGCAAATGTGTTATTTCAGAAGACAGTGAGCTGTGACATTCCTGCACAAACATTCACCACAGCATTTCCATCTGTTGTTGCAAGATAGAGTGCTGGAAAAAAAAAAAAGGAGAGATATGCAGTAATCATATCAAAGTGATGCTTGAAGGTGTTTTTAAGTTTTGCAGTTCAAGCTGCATGAGTCATCTGTACCCTTCCCTCACTTCCTGACAGATCTTTCTCAGCAGCAGTGCTGCATTCGCCACTGGTACTAAACCTAATCTTAACCTACAAACTCATGGCAAATCATGGCAATGTCAAATCAGCCACAACACCTCCTACGCGACATCACTTACACACAGCGCTTAGCAGTGCATGATAAATGTCCAAATACTTAAAGATGTAATGTAATACAATGCCTTGCATATCCTCCTGGAATTTTTTCAAGAATCTTGTACTTTTACATATCAAATGTGTACATATGTTATGACTGGACTTCAACAGCCAATAAATATTTGCTCTTTTGCTTAATTAACCTTTATGTCCTAATAAAAAAATATTTTGCACCTTCAAATGTCACACATACTGTGCTAATGTGATGACTCCTGTGCTTCCTGGTTTTTGTTTGTTTTTGTCTCTCCCTCTCATCTCATTCTGTTGTGTGTGTGGGTCTGTCTATGTCCCTGAGCGTGTTGCTCCACTTTGCACCACTTTGCACCCCAGTTCTACAGCCATGCATTACCAGATCATCCCAGTTACCAGTGCAGTATCTGTGATTAAGCCTTTTTCATGATTACATTCAGTCTGTTGTTGCTTTGTGCCTGCTCTCAGAGTAAACCTGTTCTCCCCATGGGTCTCCAGGTCCATGTTTTACCCTACCTGTCTGCTCACCTGCACACCACTATTCCCCACAGACAGCATTGCCTTCCTTTTGTTCTTTAGATCTTTGCCTTCCTTTTGGTCTTCTGCCCCTTATGTTGTCAATCAGTTCAGAGTTCTATCATCAGTGACGTCAAGTCTTTAAATAAACCTATTTAACCTTCTGTCCCTGTGTCTATGTTCTGCTACTGGGTCCCAAATCCAGGCACTTGTACCCTTAAACATGTTTTACATTTTAATTAGTCTATATGTGTGTAAGATTTTTGAAAAGATATCCCAAATCCCAAATTCTATAACAGATAACATGCTCTCCGTGACAGATTATATGATGACCTGCAATTAAAGGAAATCACTTCATTCTGCTTATATCATCAGTAAGTGTGAACACAGAGCTGCATATATTTCAAATAGAAGTTCTATACATTCTGTTTTTTCTCACACAGATAAGAAATATTTATTTAGTTGCTCAATTTGGGGGACGTCTGACTAAATGACACCCCCAAAATGGTGGCTTTCCTTCAGTGAGTTAATCACTGAAGAAAAACTGCATAAAGGAGCATGCAAGAGGATGTTCAATTGTTTAAAGATTAAATAAATTGCCCAAAGATAACCACGAGGGAGTGATGCCTTTCAAGCACGATGGGATCGCATCCCACATTATAGTCAAAGATGGCTAGAAGGAGAAGAAAAGATGTTGTGATGGCACCTTGCCAAGTAGCAAATGAGCTGCATGTTACATTGCTGAGACATAAATTGTGCATTTCCTGCTGATGTTTGGGTTCCATCTGTGATACTGAGTAACTGCTATGAATTATTCAGGAACTTCAATAAAAGTCAAAGGAATGGTATATAGTTACAGGAGTGAAGAACGTTAAATCCGGGCTCACCGACAAATCCTGGGGGTTTAAGGGGTTAAAGTCTAATTGCATATCACTTGTAGTAAGCTTGGACTGGATGCTTTTTAATCCTGTCATTTATAATTCTCAGACACAACTGAGCCAAATGGTACCGATGTGCCAATGTGCTTTATTGCTAATGTGAACAGCAACTGTGAACAGTTGTGCTAGTGCGTTCCAAACAGTTATGAGACCTGCCGCATGTGCGCCAGTGATTTAAACTCACTCTCTATGAGGGACAACAGTGACACAAAGGCCATGTTTTTCAACCCAAAGCACTTGAGTTTAATGAATTGCTTAATTCGAAGGAAGAATGATGGTGTTTTTCTTCATGGGCGAACGACTGGTTAAACACTGTGCCAAGGTTGAGCTACACAGACTGCCGTGTCGACACAAAAAGACAGCACAGATGTTATGAGCACTGACTTGTCCCTACTTCTCACTTTGCTGTCCAGGGAGACGAGAGAATTGCTGGCTGGGTCTCCCGAGGGCTAGGAAGAGTTCAAGACCTCTGAATGATGAGGAAAACAAACATCATGCCCTATTGGCAGGTCCTTCAAGACAGAAGGTATTAGAGACAGTTTTGCTGCCCTGAATGCTAATGAAAGGTGTAAGGAACCTGCTTCCTTCTCTATAGTACACATTGTCGTGTAAAGTATTGAATTCGGTATTGATAGATTTACTTAAACTAAAATCAATACAATAAAGGCCAGGGGTTTCTCTCTAATAACTGCTGCTATAAAATCAAAAAAGACTTATTCCCAGATTCCCTATTCTCAAGATACACACACTGAACATTCTTTTTACACACTCAGTACTGTTTGACCTTATAGCATTGAAGAGTAATGAAGGGTAATGATTTATATTCTCACTGTCACTTAGAAGAGGATGAGTTCCCCTTCAGTCTTGTTTCTCTCAAGGTGGAGGTTCCTCATTCCTCATGATAACTCTGTAAAGCTGCTTTGTGACAAAATCGATTGCTAAAAGCGATAACTAAAATTGAATTGAAAAGTATGGAAGCAATAATGTCAGAAAATATTGATTCATTAATATATTTCAGTCTCTCCTGGATTTCATGGTACTTTTTTTTTTTTTTTTTATTGTTGTGGGTTCAAATGCTTGATTTTGCCAAACCGGTTTTAAAAGTTTGTGATGTAACTTGTGGAGTTTGTTGTACATTTTTCAGGAGAACTACCTGAATTGGTGAAATTGGAAGGACATGATTCTTCCTTTAAACTACTACCAGTGTAAACACTTATGTAATTGCTTTCTACGATAGCTGTGCTCATGTTCCATGTATGTGAATTGAAGAGGGCTTCGGCTGAATGCGTGTTTCGATGATGTCACATGGTCCTTTTAATCTCCTCTGAATATTTTTGCTTGATTTTGTGTTAATTTCTGTGATTGCAAAATCCTGAACAAAACATCTTCCAAAATATCTCAGTGATGTGTTCATACTTGAATGTAAAATATATTACAATCTGTTATATTTGTTGATAACACTTTCAAAGATTGAAGGTGGTGTGTCTTATCTCACATGCTATATCGTAGAAATCTATTCTGAAAATTATGCTTGTGTATTTTTAATGTATTATTGAGGACAGCCTCCTGTTTGTTTTAACCGCAACTGCCCACTACTTATAAATATTCATAAGCGGACGCACAACCTTCATTAATATTTATTACTTGATGGCTTGGTTACAAAATGTGGCCGGTGTGAACAGTACAGAAAATGAGGAAAAAGTAAATATATATATATTTTTAAAATCTTCCCCGACTGTTCATATAGCTGTTTAAATTAATGGAGTGATGAGGATGCATTGTGCAGGTCAATAGAATCAGCCATCATCTTTGAAATCAGTGAACAGAAATCTACTTTTTCATCATTTAATATGATGAAAACCTGAATCAATTGCTTGAAATAACACTGACATTTTGCTGATGCTGTCCTGAGAGAAATGCTGTTCTCTGAGCATAAGGAGTTAGAGAGCTGTTGGAGGATCACAGAAAATATTCCCTCCACTTTTGACAGAAAATTAAATGGAGCGCTGAGACTGTCCAATATGTATAGAAGGTTTATACCGCCTACAGTTTTGCCTTTGCATGAAAAACAGTCTGGAATAGCATCATCAGTTAGAGTGCTATGTGATTTATTTTTATCTGCAGCATGATATTGTTGGTCAGAAAGCACAGTCATTTAAAGTAGGCTGTGCAGGTAACTGGTTCAAACTATTACAAGAATGTTAATGAGTTTGAATCCAAAAGCATCACTGAGAACAAAAAACCAGCTCAATCTGTATTGAAATATTTTCTGGTGTCTCATTTTCTTTCTTTCTTTCTTTCTTTCGTTCTTTCTTTCGTTCTTTCTTTCTTTCTTTCTTTCTCTCCTTTCTTTCTTTCTTTCTTTCTTTCAATTGATGCCTGGTTCATCATTTCAGTCTGCCCGACCTCACTAATACTTTTGTAGCTGAATGAGGAAACTAATCGCCACAAACCATGTTCCAAAATCTAGTGAAAAGTTTTCCCAAAAGATCTATAAATGTAATGAGGAGGACTTCATTTATAACTGGATGTTAAACAAGTGCAATAAGGGTGATTCATCAGGTGTCCACTTACTTTTGGCCATATAGTGTATTTACATTCATGTTATTCATTCATTGTCTACCGCTTATCCGAACTATTCTCGGGTCATGGGAAGCCTGTGCCTATCTCAGGCGTCATTGGGCATCAAGGCAGGATACACCCTGGACGGAGTCCCAACCCATCTCAGGGCACACGCACGCACACGCACGCGCACGCACACGCACGCGCACGCACATGTGCACACGCACACGCACACGCACACACACACGTGCTAACCACTAAGCCACTGTGCCCCCACATTCATGTTATGTGAGAGGTAATAAGTCCACTAGTCAAGCATTGTGAGTTTTGCATGTTCTTCTTGTGGACATGAGCGTTTCCTTCAGGTTCTCTGGTTTCCTCTCAATGGCCAAAAAATGCAGATGAGGAGATTAGCATTGCTAAAATGCCCCTACCTAATAAAGGTGAATGTAAGCAAGGTGACCAGTAATGGACTGGCATCTTATTTGGGATGAATTATTCAGTCAGATATTTCTGGGATAAGTCTCAGATCTATCACAACCCTAACTTGGATAAAGCAGTTACTGACCATTAATGAATGAATGAATGACAGAAAGAAAGAACAGTATTTATGATATACTTCATCCACTGAGGTCGAGTTTATAAATATATGTAGATATAATATGGTTTTCTCCTTCTTCCCGGACTTGATCTAGCCTTTCACTCATTTCCTCCTTACTCATCCCACAAAAATAACTTGCAAGGAAAAGTTTCTGAACCCTTTAGAATTGCATGAAATACAGCATTACACATATTCAAAGACATCCTGTCTGAACTGATGGCACAGAAACAGCACACAAAACCGAATACCCCATTTATACATTCACAGTCTAGGATTAAAACGTATAGGCTAACAACTTGTCGGAAGGCTAATTGGAGTCAGGCACTGTGCTATAAAAAGGCACGCAAAGCCTAGGTACTGACACAGTCTGCTGTTCTTACGAGATATATTTTCTTTTGAACCCTGACCTAATCTAGCACATTTCAGAGGACATTGCAGATGAGTTGGACATTGTAGATTTGCTTTGCTGCCTGGACAACTCATCATTGAAGGAACAATAAATTCATTAATGTCTTCAGTGTTAAGTGGATGATGCACAATGGAATTGTTTAAAAGAGGAAATTCTAATAAGCAAGTCAGATTTCGAGATACTCTGGCATGAGCTCAAAAGAGCTGTTCATGCATGAAATCCTAGAAATATTGAATTGACCTGAACTGAAATCTTCTAGTAAGTAATAAGTAAAAGTTTAAACTTCCTGCGTACTGTGGTGCAAGTGTTAAGAGCAGCTACTGGAAACATGTGGAGGAGGTTAAAAAAAAAAAACTGGTGTTGGGCTGTGCATGACAGTGCTGTCACTGGGTTTTGCTTTCCAGTAGTCACTGTAGCAATGTGAGGCTGACTCTGTGTTGAAACTTCAAGCTTATGGCCCAGTTGGACCACACAGATTTCGTAAAGGATGTAAGTGTGCCTTTAAGATTGTACAGTAAACAGGCATTTATAATTGTATTTGGTTTGCTTGTAACATGGCATAATGAAACCATTGTATTGCTATATGTAAAGATTACATGACATAAATGGATTTGCTAACAACTTCTGTTCATATCACAAAATAATAAATATTGGCTATTGGTTTATATTATAATATAATCAGCTACAATTAGGTGAAGCTGGTCTTCCAACCATGTTTCTCTATAAAGGTAAACATGTTATTACCTCCTGTATTGTGTTTGCACTTATTACTTACAGATCTCTGAGAAGTTTTGAGGAAACACTTACCTCTATCTGTATCGTAGAGGTACACAAACTTCTCCCACCTATAATAGGTCATGAGACTAAGGACTGCCCCCTTTAGGGGCGGGCGCATCTGGATGACAAACTGGACGTCAGAGTCGATCGGATAACTGGGCGTGATGAAGGAAGTGTGGAGGGCACCACAGAAGGAGGTCAACGTGTTCATGGACTTCTTGTCATAGAAGCCGAAGATGGCGTACACTCCTCTGGAGAACTGAGAGCAGACTGCAATCAGGAGAGAGAGAGAGAGAGAGAGAGAGAGAGAGAGAGAGAGAGAGAGAGAGAGAGAGAGGGGAGGGAGAGAGAGAGAGAGAGAGAGAGAGAGAGAGAGAGAGAGAGAGAGAGAGAGAGAGAGAGAGAGAGAGAACAAGGACAAAACCATTTTCAACATCATTTACTACAAGAAACATGTTCTTTCAGCAATCAGAATAAAATATAAGTGAGCACAGGAATGAAATGGCATTGTTCTAAAAAGCATGTGAATTGTTCTGCATCTATATGTAAGTCCATGCATTACATAGATATGAGGGAGGAACTAATTCTGGCACTAAATGCTCATCAGTAGGGTTTTGCCCCATAGCAAAAATTTAATGATTGGCTGATCAACTGTTTCTAATCCTCCCAAAACACTTGAAGCAAATGAATGCAATTATGCACATCTCTGTAAAATGGTATCCAATTTGACACTCCAGTTTTTAATAGTTTATTGACTACTTCGGTTCACTGGAATATGTACCCCAAAGCAGTTTAACAATTTCTTATAAACTTCAGAAATGTATTCATCCATACTTCCTAACCCAGTGTGTGACACAAGGTCTGACACAATCTGGCACAAAGTTAGCAGGAAGTATAAAAGGTGACAGATTAGATTTAAAAAAGAAGAAGAAGGAAAAAAAAGAAAAGCAATGAGCAAGTCACCCACTCTGACCTTGACCATGCAGCCTTCATGAGCTTATGTGAATCTTGATGAATCAGCTCATAAATTTTGATGAGTTACTGCATGTTTATATACAGGTACAGATTATGCTGTCAAGTTGTTTATTTTATGTTATGTTACAAAAGTAGGTTTAGTAGAGGCCAAAATTTTTTTTATTTGCACCTGTTTTGGGTTTGCGCATGCTCAGCATTGAAATTCTTTGTCACGTAAGACTCCAGAGTGTGAGTTAATGACTCATATAAAAGTAGATATGTAGTTTGTAGAATTGGTAGCTTTAAGAATATGCAGCTTTTTGTAAGTATCTGTTTATTCATAGCCTGCTATTGGATTTGTTTATATTGATATCCCATAAGGGGGGCACGGTGGCTTAGTGGTTAGCATGTTTGCCTCACACCTCCAGGGTTGGGGGTTCGATTCCTGTCTCCGCCATGTGTGCGTGGAGTTTGCATGTTCTCCCCATGCCTCGGGGGTTTCCTCCGGGTACTCCGGGTACTCCGGTTTCCTCCCCCAGTCCAAAGACATGCATTGTAGGTTGATTGGCATCTCTAAATTGTCTGTAGTGTGTGATTGCGTGAGTGAGTGAATGAGAGTGTGTGTGTGATTGCGTGAGTGAATGAGAGTGTGTGTGTGTACCCTGTGATGGGTTGGCGCTCCGTTCAGGGTGTATCCTGCCTTGATGCCCAATGACACCTGAGATAGGCACAGGCTCCCCGTGACCCGAGTATAGATCGGATAAGCGGTAGACAATGAATGATATCCGATAAATCGATTTCTATTCTGCTGGCATAATAGAGCTCCAGTGTACTGGTAAAAAGTGTTAAAGAAACTTTTGTGAAAGCCAGTTAAAAACCAAGCCACAAGCACAACACCAACTCTGACCTTAACCCCTCAGTCTTCATTAGTTAAAGGGAATCTTGATGAATTTACAATTTTGAGAGCATACTGGCAGCTTTGCTGTTTTGATGATGACTTGCTCAGGTCCACTACACCTTCCACCTTTGAAGCTTCGCCTCTGACAGACTTCTGCATCCCTAGTGTGAGGTGTACATACACATGCTGATATATCACTTGGCTTTGTGTGTGTGTGCTAACAGTCCTACATTAGTGACAGGCTGAGAGCAGCGGGTGTGTGTGTGCAGTGGCTCGCTCCTTGAGGCGTTTCTGACAGTGCCTCAATGCTTTTACCTCAGTTTACTCATAATTGGGGCCAACACTGGCATAGCCTCTCTCCCACGAGGAGGATTGTCAACTGACTCCTTCCTTTCAGCTGTTCTGGACTTATTAGACTGGCCTTTGAACAAGTGCATGCTACTTCGATAAATATGTCTCTGCTTGCCTGCTGCCTTGCTGTTCTGATTGAAAGCCCTTTTTTGTACTTCGCCTGCCTTCTGAACATCTGGACACTCCCTTAAGCTTACATGCTCTTGAGGGTTTAGCACTTCTCTCTTTTTTTCCCCAATGCCTCGCTGTTCAGATTGAATCTGGGAATACGGCTTGATAACCAGACCACAGCAATCCTGGAAAATGACTAGACACGGATATTTACTGTTACCGTTGAGAGGCAAGCCATGCCAAACAATTCCTTTGCACTTCCTGTCATTCTTCATTGTAATTAAGAGGAGATTGATATAAATGTCAGTTGGAGGGAAATAAGCAATCAGAAGTTTGTTACAAAGTCCAAGCCCTTGGCTCATTGCTTTTCATAAGAAATAAGAAGTCATATTTTAAAAATGTGTGTTTATTCTGTGTTGACAAGAGCTGTTATCTTGTCATGTTAGTCAGCTAGTCATGATGTATGATCTGAGGATTGTTTTACAGATGCCACATTTCCTTTCAGCCAATCTCTCTTTCAGGTTTTAATGACAATCATCCTTATTAATCAAACTAGATATTAATAAACTTATGCATAAAGAGTGGGTACAGGTGTTTAAACGAGTCATTTGGTATCATGAAAATCCAGTAAATACTGAAAAACGTTTGTATACTACACCTGCCCCTGAGCGGGTCTACATTTACCCATGAGCACACTGATGAAGTGATTGATTTCAATTTATATAATTGGCATAGATTAGTGCACTTTTATATTGGAATACACAGTGAAGTTTAGCTGCTTTTTTAAAAATTACATTTAAATCATATAGCATACGGATGTTATCCAAAGCAATTCATAGAAGAGCTCTGGAGTCTCTATCAATAACACATCCTCATGCTAGCTCATTAGGTCAAGGACTAAGAGTACCATTGAGAAAATTTTGTGAAATATTTTATATTACTGACATTAATTAAAGGATAGAAAAATATATAGGAAGAGAAGCAATACGAACCCACAAATTAAGACGAATAAACTCTAATCGTTCAATTTCATTCAGTTTTAACAAAAGAAATGCAGCCTTAGAAAAGGAAGATATGCTGGTCTGTCTAGATTATTATTTATCGTCCATCCATCCATCCATCCATCCATCCATCCATCCATTCTCTGTACCGCTTATCTTACCACTTATTCCCCTCACAAAGACTCTGAGGTCTCAGGGCATGCGGTGGGGGACATTCCGAATCCATGGGAGGGCGTACAATCACACTCACACACTACAGACAGTTTAGAGATGACTATCAGCTTATCACACATGTTTTTGTATTGGGGAGGAAACTTGAGTCCCAGGAAGAAACCCCAAACACACAGGAGAGAGGCAAGACCTGTCCAACCCTGTAGGTGTGAGGCACACAAAGCTAACCACTAAGCCACTTTGCATATAAGTAGGTTGTTTTGATAGAAGTAGGTACTTCTGTCTTTCAGGCTTTATCCTGATTATTCATTTCATCTTTCCAGCCCTCTGTGTGCTTGAGCTTTTATGGAGTTTTGGGTGTCACTAAATGCAAATGAGGTGTGTCAGGAATACACTTTAAATGTTATGTGTGATCAACATACACATGCAAGGATGAAGAAAATGAGCTGTTTTCAAAACTCTAGTGGATCATGAATCAACTTTAGTAAAAACATTTACATACAACTTCACTAAAAGATTGATGAATGAGGCCCATTGTGATAAATACTGATACTGGGCCTCATTTATCAAACAGGATATGCACAGATTTATTCGTAAATCATTCGTAGGGCCATTTACACAAGAAAATTGGTATTCAGGAAAAAAAAAACTGTATCTAAAAAAAATCCTGTAACCTGCTCCTGAATGTGTGTTTACATATTCTCACATTTCATTTGTTTAGGTTCAAATCATATAAACAGCGAAAGCATGTATATATCCAGATAGAAATTATGCTGTCAAGTTGAAATATCTTGTGGATTTTTCGCTATGTAAGGAAACCTTTATTAAATCCATTTGTTTTATATTAATGCCTTTAATTAGAACGTTCTCTCGGCTGCTCCCTGTTTGGGGTGGCACAGGTTTTACGACGGACACCCTTCATGACGCAACCCTCCCATTTTTAGCTGGGCTTGGGACCAGCACTGCATCCAGTGACTGGGGTTTGGGCATTGGCTGGGACTCGAACCCGGGCCCTAATGCCTTTAATAAGAACAAAATAAGAAAAATCTTCATGAAAAATTAAAGAAAGCAAGCCAACACAAATCCTTGAAATAATTAAGACAAATAAGATGAGACATTTAATTAAGTATGCTGCTACATAAAAGGAGGACGGGTCGTAGACTCCCTACTGTGCTGTGGACCATTCGCTTCCTGTCACACATGCCACATTCGCTTCCTGCTTTTTTAACATGGCATCAGGGAGGGCACGAAGGACTGGTACCCGAGAGTTACAGAAATACTTTGCTATGAATGAAAAAAAACCAAAACAACATGTGTATGTGCTCGGTGTCTATAAACACCTGGGAGCAGTATATAGACATTTTTTTCTTTTTCACATCAAACTTTTCACCTCAATTGTTTTTGTAATCTAGCTTCAGATATTGGCCCCTTAGGTGCTGCTCCACTGTTCAGTGTAGAATATGTATTGGCATAGATGTGAGTCAAAATGAGAAACCACTGAGAAAGTTTATAGGAGCATCCCAAAGTTATACACTGTTCCATTTCATCATATAATCAGTGTGAGTAGTGTACGAACATTTCAGCAAGCTGAAGTGCACCTCAAGTACACAGATGATGCACTTAGTTAACCAAAAACATTAAAGTGTGGGATGATGGACACTTGGAATGTTGGACGCAAAAGAGGCAGAGCTACCAGGCGCTGACTCTAGATGAGAATTTTTTTTTTTCAACATGGCTGACGACACTCCAGTGGACATCTTACAAATGTCTTTGAAATTACATCACATTGTGGGATCATTTTCAACATTTTAAAAGCTGTTGGTTAAGCTAGAAGTGTCACATTGCATGCTTTTGATGTCATTTGCCATCGACTGGCAAACAGCTAATACTTCCTGTTAGTAAAAAAAAAGTGTTCTAATGTCATAGAGATGATACTAGTCTCCTAGGTTTCATGCACTATACAGTAGAGGATATAGTGCAGAGTGTAAGGTCACAGTGTGTAGTATATAATTTGGGAAGCACCTGTTTTTTTGCCTTCAGCTTGTCATTTCAGCTGTATGAAATTAGCCTTTTATGGAGTTTTGTGGGTGTCACCAAATGCTATTCAGCTGTTATGTGCATGTTCTTGGTAATATACATGTCAGCACCACACATGAATGTGAGTATGAAGAGTTTCTTTTTTTTTTCTGACAATCCGGCAAGATTTTTTTGGCTTGCAGACTTTCTTGAAAAAGAAAGTAAGACTGATAAGTGAGGCACAATGTGAGATGGAAAGCTTGTTCTCAAAATATCTTTTGGACTTGACTACCTGTGGAGGTGTTTTACATGTGGAGGTGGGGTAAGGTAATTATTATTTTCGTCTCTTCCAATTCTGTTACTTCAGTCATTTTTTACAGAGTTTGGAATTTTAAGCGGGTGGAAAGATTACACTGTATTTCAGCGTTTATAAAATGACCAGTAGAAATAACCCTGGGTAATTATATCTCCTGCAGGGAAAAAAGGATTTGTGCATTCTTCAGTATAAAGATGCTCCTGGAAGCACTCTTGTATATCATCTCTTTCCAAACCTAAAATGAAGCCAAGTATTGCCTGAGAATTTTATGCAGAAGAAGAAAAAGTCAAAGATGTTTAAAGAACTTGCAGAGATGGTGCTTCCATGGGTTTTATGTAATAGAAGATCTAGCCTTCATGCAGTACATCATGGGTATGGGATCTACTGTGATCAAGCACAACTCGCACGGCTATGTGCACTTATTTGTACGTGAGAACCGTGCATACATCATGAAGATTCACCCATCCCTGTTTCTGTCTATAGTCATTGCTTATCATGTGTGAATCAATTCTAATTACTACTGGTGTTACTCAACAAATGTACATCCAGAAATCTTATCCTTCAAAAAGAAAAACAATGAGTGGATCTGATACTTTCATTAACTTTTGTGATGCCTTTTACTTCATACTAGCTACAGTCAAGGCATAACCAAATGGTGTTGAAATGATAAGCCATTAGCTGTTGCCATGTCTCATAGACAGACTTTCAGCCTGATAGAACGTAATCACAGGTCCATATACTGCAGGTGTCTCTCGTCTGCACAATCATACATGGGCTGCCACAAAGGGGGCATGCAGCTGGAAATGTCAGGGCTGATTACCTGGCCTTCCCTGTCTCTTATCTTCCTTTCTTGCCCTCCTTCTTCATGTCTCTCAGTTTATCTCATATGTCCTGTCGCTCTTGAATTCCAGCACTAATATATATATATATATATATATATATATATATATATATACATATATATATATATATATATATATATATATATATATATATATATATATATATATATATATATATATATATATATATATATATATATATATATATAATGTGTGTGTATATGTCGTGGAAAAGACATTTATTCATTCATTTATTTCAGTAATTCAACTCAAATTGTGAAATTCGTGTATTAAATAAATTCAATGCACACAGACTGAAGTAGTTTAAGTCTTTGGTTCTTTTAATTGTGATGATTTTGGCTCGCATTTAACAAAAACCCACCAATTCACTCTCACAACAAATTAGAATATGGTGACGTGCCAATCAGCTAATCAACTCAAAACCCCTGCAAAGGTTTCCTGAGCCTTCAAAATGGTCTCTCAGTTTGGTTCACTAGGCTACACAATCATGGGGAAGACTGCTGATCTGACAGTTGTCCAGAAGACAATCATTGACACCCTTCACAAGGAGGCTAAGCCACAAACATTCATTGCCAAAGAAGCTGGCTGTTCACAGAGTGCTGTATCCAAGCATGTTAACAGAGAGTTGAGTGGAAGGAAAAAGTGTGGAAAAAAAAGATGCACAACCAACCGAAAGAACCGCAGCCTTATGAGGATTGTCAAGCAAAATCCATTCAAGAAATTGAGTGAACTTCACAAGGAATGGACTGAGGCTGGGGTCAAGGCATCAAGAGCCACCACACACAGACGTGTCAAGAAATTTGGCTACAGTTGTCGTATTCCTCTTGTTAAGCCACTCCTGAACCACAGACAACATCAGAGGTGTCTTACCTGGGCTAAGGAGAAGAAGAACTGGACTGTTGCCCAGTGGTCCAAAGTCTCCTTTTCAGATGAGAGCAAGTTTTGTATTTCATTTGGAAACCAAGGTCCTAGAGTCTGGAGGAAGGGTGGAGAAGCTCATAGCCCAAGTTGCTTGAACTCCAGTGTTAAGTTTCCACAGTCTGTGATGATTTGGGGTGCAATGTCATCTGCTGGTGTTGGTCTATTGTGTTTTTTTAAAACCAAAGTCACTGCACCCGTTTACCAAGAAATTTTGGAGCACTTCATGCTTCCTTCTGCTGACCAGCTTTTTGAAGATGCTGATTTCATTTTCCAGCAGAATTTGGCACCTGCCCACACTGCCAAAAGCACCAACAGTTGGTTAAATGACCATGGTGTTGGTGTGCTTGACTGGCCAGCAAACTCACCAGACCTTGAACCCCATAGAAAATCTATGGGGTATTGTCAAGAGGAAAATGAGAAACAAGAGACCAAAAAATGCAGATGAGCTGAAGGCCACTGTCAAAGAAACCTGGGCTTCCATACCACCTCAGCAGTGCCACAAACTGATCACATTCATGCCACGCCCAATTGAGGTAGTAATTAAAGCAAAAGGAGCCCCTACCAAGTATTGAGTACATGTACAGTAAATGAACATACTTTCCAGAAGGCCAACAATTCACTAAAAATGTTTTTTTATTGGTCTTATGAAGTATTCTAATTTGTTGAGAGAGTGAATTGGTGGGCTTTTGTTAAATTTCAGCCAAAATCATCACAATTAAAAGAACCAAAGACTTAAACTACTTCAGTCTGTGTGCATTGAATTTATCTAATACATGAGTTTCACAATTTGAGTTAAATTACTGAAATAAATGAACTTTTCCACGACATTCTAATTTATTGAGATGCACACGTGTATATATATATATGTATATATTCCTCCGTTGCAAGAGGTAAAAAAGCGAGTGCAGGCAGGTTGGAATGGGTGGAGAAAGGTGTCGGAAAATCGATCAGCGAGAGGTGTACAAGACAGTGGTGAGACCGGCCATGCTGTATGGTTTAGATGCAGCGTCACTGAGGAAGAGACAGGAGTCAGAGCTAGAGGTAGCAGAGCTGAAGATGTTGAGGTTCTCTTTGGGAGTGACAAGGTTGGACAGGATTAGGAATGAGTACATCAGAGGGACAGCTCATGTTGGACGTTTGGGGGACAAAGTTAGGGAGGCCAGATTAAGGTGGTTTGGACATGTTCAGAGGAGGAAGAGTGAGTATATTGGTAGGAGAATGTTGGACATGGAGCTGCCAGGCAGGAGGCAAAGAGGAAGGCTAAAGAGGAGGTATATGGATGGAATAAATGAGTATATGAAGCTAGCGGGTGCAAGTGTTGAGGATGCAGAAGATAGGGATAGGTGGAGAGAGATGATTTGCTGTGGCGACCCCTGAAGGGAAAAGCAGAAAGAAGAAGAAGATTCCTCTGGTGCAATGAAACAATGTAATAGGTGCTTCTGCAGAGGAAGAGAGCAGCTGGCTAGACTATGACGTTTGCTCTCTTCATGTAAAGATGTAAAATGCTTCAAACCATTTACTCCAAATGTCAGCGACGAATCTGACAATTCCCCATTCAGTGCAGTGAATATGACCCTTTGAAAGTCATCCGAGTCATGTTCTGAGAACATTCTGGAAAAACTTAGCTGATAGATTTTCTTTTACACAGTGGGTTGAACTAAACTCATTATATGACACTGAGAGGCTCTGGGTGGAGACACATATTCTGTATAGGTCAAAATAATAATAATAACAATAAAATGAAACATAGAAATGTAATTTAACAAATATTTATACTGAGTGTTTTATTGCTTTTATTCAATAACATTCGAGTAAAATGTCATGTCATCCAGCATAATAGATTTGAAAAGCTTTTAGCTATATTACTTGGATGATTATAAGAATGTCTATAATACATGCTGCATCCACAAAACCAACAGTCTTGTGGATGACCCCACACATCCTTTACACACACTCTTTACCCTCTTGCCTTCTGGAAAAAGGTACCGAAGCATTCAGGCCCTCACAACCAGACTGTGTATCTTAGGCTATCCGACTCCTCAATACCCAGAACTTAACTGTACTAAACTGACACACACACACAAATATACCACATACATCTATGTTTACTGCACCACTTTTTTCTCTGTGTTGCCAAACTGTTTAGGTTCTTTGCACATTACTCTTTAACGCTCTTTAAATGCTATTTTTGCACATCACATTTTAAATGCTGCTACTGACTGCTGCTGTCATATGCTGTATACGTTTTCAGGAATCCTTTTCTGTCCACACAGAATGTATACTGGTTGGTGGTATTCTATATATCTGTCCTGTACTGCGTTGTATTGTCTGAATGCACTGTCTCTTGTCTTGCACTGTCTTTTGTCTTGCACTGTTTGCACTAGGTTGCACAGTATACGCTTTATGTCATTCGACTAACTTATTTTTTTGTCCTAGTTCTGGGTTGTTTTATGTAGCTATGTGTACTAATCATGTACTAATCACAAACTGATGAAGAGCTGACCTTAACCTGACGTGTTTTATGAACTGCGTGAAAAATGACCACTTTAAATACGTTAGTAGATGTTTGTTGATTAATGTATTAATGAACATGTAGGGAGTAAACCATGATCTGTACATGATCTGTAAGAAAGAATGTGAGCTAAAATGTGCATCAGTTCAAACTGTTGATATAATTTGACAAATGCAGTACACAAACATCACTGGATAGTGTTTGATTGCTGGATGCACTAATAATAAACACCAACACCAGCTTCATCTCAACATGTCTTGAATCATTCTCTTTCCTTAAAATCCCTCTGCAGTACTAGTACGTGCTCTGGGTGGCTCAGGCCTAGGGCTCTGCTGCTTTATCCATAAGCGTGAAATTTATGCAGTAACATTTATTCATTTAGTAGACGCTATTATCTATTAACATTTAAAACCTACTACTAACATGTACTGAACAAAAATGGTTGTTATTCATGCATGAATTCATAACCTTGACTAATTAACTACTATGCATGTAGTTTGCTCTTTATCAGTTTGGGATTAGTACACGCCTTAACTCATTTAGTTCATCCATTCATTCATCGTCTACTTATATTGGTAGGAGAATGTTGGACATGGAGCTGCCAGGCAGAAGGCAAAGAGGAAGACCAAAGAGGAGGTATATGGATGGAATAAATGAGGATATGAAGCTTGTGGGTGCAAAAGATAGGGATAGGTGGAGAGAGATGATTCGCTGTGGCGACCCCTGAAGGGAAAATCCGAAAGAAGAAGAAGATTCATTCATTGTCTACCGCTTATCAGACCTATTCTCGGGTCACAGGGAGCCTGTGCCTATCTCAGGCGTCATTGGGCATCAAGGCAGGATACACCCTGGACGGAGTGCCAACCCATCACAGGGCACACACACACACTCACGCAATCATACACTATGGACAATTTAGAGATGCCAATCAACCTATCATGTTTTTGGACTGGGGGAGGAAACCAGAGTACCCGGAGAAAACCCCCGAGGCATGGGGACAACATGCAAACTCCACACACACACACGCACGCACGCGCGCGCGCGCGCGCGCGCCACGCACGCGCGCGCGCACACGCGCACACACGCGCACACACGCGCACACACGCGCACACACGCGCACACACGCGCACACACGCGCACACACGCACGGCGGAGGCGGGAATCAAACCCCCAACCCTGGAGGTGTGAGGCAAACGTGCTAACCACTAAGCCACCGTGCCCCCTCATTTAGTTCATATTTAAGTAAATATTACTTTAGGAATTAGTGATTATTCATGTATCTAATGTATATAAAGGTATATAATGATTATTGTTGAACTGTTACTGTAAAGTGTTACCTACATAAGTATATATGACTGTTCAAATCCTGACACTCTCACCACGATCTGTGGCCGAGAGCCAAGTTAGGAAAATCGGCTGTGTTGTTCAGGTGGGAGTGACAACATCACTCTCTTTCTGTCAATCACAGTAACACGGTAGCCAATCTTGGGTGCCTTTGAGCTCATATATGTGGAAGAGGGTAAACAGCGCTTTGTTCCAAGTGTGTCATGCTGCGCTGTGAGCAGCAGTTTGAAACAATGCGGTCAGTGGGCTTCGTGTATCTCAGAGGAAGCACGTGTTAGCCTTCACACAGCCCAGATAGTAAAACTGTCATATGATAGTGGGAATTGGCAGGTGACCAAATTGGGAAGAAGAGTGGAAAACTGATGTTCTGCTGTATTACACTGCAAATCCTTTTTGTCTTTGAACCATATGCCAAATACATGGCTTGCCCAGTGCAGTCCAAGCTTTTAGAACATTGCCCATTACTAATCCACTAGTCTCTTTTTGAAATCTTTGTGTAATGGATAGCTCGGAGGAGTTCATTGAATTCCATCTTGCTGGGCTAAAATTCATGTCTCACTCTCTGACTCACTACACAAGTCCAGCTTTTTACAGATAAACTCTTAAGCAGAGACACACACACACACACATCTCCCAGCTCTTGTGTAGATCTCCTCCGTGACCTCCACCCTAGCCTCTGCCAGAAGGACATGCCACCTCCATGACGCCGGCACTCAAAGCAGTCAGTGAACCAATGAACCAGCTGTCAGATTTTGCACAGCCTCTCACTCAATCTTCTTAGAGACATGCTGTACCTGTCTGTATTGGCAGCATGCCCTCTCAATCTATAGCCTATGTCTGGGGTAGTTTAAGGAGCTAAAATAAGCACATTGTGTTTGCTGAAGTGTGTGTGGGTGAACAGGAGCTGAAATGATAAACTGTGGAAACACTTTGTAGGACCACGGACAAAATGCAACAGCGGACATCACATTACACTGGCACTTATAAGTACAAAAAGGTGACTACTGCCAGAACTCATAATGCTTTTACTACTGACATGATCATGTGGCCTACAGGCAGTAAACAACGTCAAGCAGAACTTTCAGTTCTTATCAGAATGCAAGGCTAATCCTGCCTGTTGCGTAGCTATCAAGTGTCTGGCTAAAGCACAGTTTAGCAGTTCAAAGGTTTGTCCTCTGGCTATGATTTGTGTTGTGCTGTAAATTATGTCATGTGTGCTTTGCATTCCAAGTGAGAAAAGTATCACAGAGATTCTGTCATTTTCTAAGCAGTTAGTCAATTGGTGACTGAAGGTAAAGTCTGGATTCTTGTCTAGGTTTTGAACAAGGGGAAGGTACGTGGGTATGATATGGCATGCGCCTTATTGTTTTGTCTAAGCTAAGACTTTAACATATAGAAATCATTCATTCTTCTTCTGCTAAGGGTTCAGAGAGGGTGTGAATCCATAACTTAGGAACACTGGATGCAAGGAGGGAACACAATTCTAGTGCATTCTGGGTACTATGCACACAAAAACACACAATTATTTATACTTTAAAGTCATCATTCCAGTTCTATTTTTGAGAGGTGAGAAGAAACCCGAGACCCCAGATGGGGGAAACGTGTGAAACCCTACACACTCCATAACCTTAAATTAGGATTAAACTGGGAAGCACTATGGCAACCAGAAAATGATGAGATGCCAATTTAAAAAGAATAAACAATAAACACTTGCAATAACAATAACAATTTTGCAGCTTGCTGTTGAGACCAACACAAACAACACCAAGAATAACTGCAATAATAATTTTAGACGTAGGCTGAGTTAGGCAGATCCTTTATGTACTCAGAGCTACAAATTTCACCGGGGAATGTAAATATGCTGACTTTCACTAAATAAACCAACTTAAAAAGGGAAAGATAATGGAGGAAGAAAAGCAGAGAGGCATTTCTATTTAAAAGAAGTCTATCTGATAGATGGTTGCCATGATTACTGAAACAATTACTACCTCAAGACTCAAGACAAGGAACAGCACCGGTGATAAATTTTGAATTCAAATGCCTCTGCAAAATAAAGCTTTTTCACAGGGAAATGGAAGATAAAACTGCTTTCAGGTTGGTACAGTAGGCAAATGTTCTCGAGTTAATTGATACAGAACAGGACAGGTAGTGTCGCAGTTTTTACCCTGTGACAAAAAGCAGGAAAGGCAAGCAATTAACTGCTGTCTTCACCCTGCCAGAGAGGAAAGAAAGTGCTGTATTTGAACTGAGAGAAATATTTAAATGATAATGTATTGGTGGAAAGTGGAATAGGCAAGAGGCTGGGGAACTGATGCTCGAATATTGCAGTCCACTGTGTATTTCAAGATGCATTATGGTGTGGATGTACTGCAGTGTTTTAACTGGAGTGCCTATTTTACTCTAATAATAAACAGCAGTGCGACCAGGCAACCACTATATTTGATATTTACTGCATTCATACTGGAACAGGTATTTACAATATATTACGGTCAAAATCTGCAGCAGTGACTTTTCTTCAGCACTTGGATTTAACATCACACACCAAAACATTGTTTTTTACATCTTTGTTAGCAACAATCTAGCCAGCTAACTTATTGCACATGATATATATAATATTTGATTCCTAACTGGGGGGGCACGGTGGCTTAGTGGTTAGCATGTTTGCCTCACCCCTCCAGGGTTGGGGGTTTGATTCCTGCCGTGTGTTTTATATGGAGTTTGTATGTTCTCCCCGTGCCTTGGGGGTTTCCTCTGGGTACTCCGGTTTCCTCCCCCAGTCCAAAAACATGCGTGGTAGGTTGATTGGCCTCTCTAAATTGTCCGTAGTTCGTGATTGTGTGAGTGAATGAGAGTGTGTTTGTGCCCTGCAATGGGTTGGCACTCCATCCAGGGTGTATCCTGCCTTGATGCCCAATGATGCCTGAGATAAGCACAGGCTCCCCGTGACCCGAGAATAGTTCGGATAAGCGGTAGACAATGAATGAATGATTAACTAATGTGTCTGTGTTGATGGATCTAAAGTAAATACTACTCTAAACTTCCAAAGTGACACTGCAAACCAAGCAGCTTCTCTGCTGATGTTGATTTCTTTTTCCTTTTAAGATGTGTTGTATAAAACAACATCACAGCTCGTATAATCACCGCTTCCTCTATTTTGGCTTCGGCGCCTAGCTGAAGAGTTCACGCAGTGAAGTGTAGATCTTCTGTTGGTCACAATTCTTCACGTGATATGAATTTGCAGGTCAGTTTACCAGCAGTGAAGTAGTGAAATGTGAAACTTGCGCTAGCAGGGCCTAGCTAACATCACCTTTTAGCTGTTGGTTTTTGATTACAATCTAGCTGCAGTGTGTTTCAAGGGTCTAGCTTATCAGTCAGACCATCCAAGATTATAATTTGTGCATCTTTATGGATTTAGACTAATTAGATGCTAGCTCTCTTGCATAGCTTTAGCCCTGTTTTAACTTGTTTCACTTACAATCTATTTCACGAAAATTGGTAAAAAGTTAGAGTGATAAAAACTTTAGAGTTTATTAGAATTTATTTCTCTTTCTCGCATTTCTGGCATTTCTGGCATAGCCATCCATAGCTGAGAGTCCAAGAGCGCATAATTAGCAACGGTGTCTAGGTGGAAAGCATAGCAAGCATCTTTTCTGTCTGAGGAGCCATGTATTAATCCTTCCAGATTGTTAGCTGTTGAGTGATTAGGAGAAGTAGTTAGCGGGTGGATCAGTTATCTAAAACATAAGGAATTCTTGGCTACAAGAGTTATACAACACTACCTTGTCTAGCTACTGGATTTTGTTACTCAGTATGTCACAAACAATGTGCTCTTGGTGGCTGCAGCTGGTTTAACTGACTCTAATACTAACATTTCAGTGCGTGCCGTGGTGTGTATGGTTTAGTGTCTGACAAATAAAATTTTAATTTTAAATTTGAAACGAAAGGAAATGCTAGTATCTGAGGCACAGCCAATGTCAAAACCTTTTCGTGTCCTGAATAAAGATGGACTTGAGGTCTATCCTTTAATTCGAGGCATGCTCTTGGGGTGAAGCCCTTCATCCAGTTGAGGCAGTGTGAGCATGCGAATACTGCTGACATTCCTTCATACACTCAGCAAAAGAACACATCTGAAGGACATCCGTACCTCTTTCCCCCGCTGAGGTTTATGAAAGGCTTTGATACATGTACGGCTTATGAAATTCTGTAATTGGATTTCCAGACAGCTGTTGACAAAGTCTCCTATGAGCACCTAATCCCCAATCAGCAGCGCAGAGCTTGAGCATGTTCCTCAAGCTGAATAGAAAGCAACCTAAACAAGTAAGAGGTGGCAGCCATTAGAAAATGGCAAGACATAAGCCCATGTATATCACATTAAGTGAAACATTTCTCATTAAAAAAAACGTGATCCTCAATCAAATGTTGTCCTTCACGACCCCAACAGGAACAGCTAGAGCACTGTGTAGACCTGGTCTGTCCTGGTATGACATATACATTGCATTTATATTCTTTAGATTCCAAATGGATTCCCAAAGTTTTCAGGAATGGTGCTAAGAATAATGAAAGTGTGAAAGTGACAGAAATGCAGTTTTATAGTCAATCTATAGACATTTTCAGTATACAGATGTACAGTAAATAATTATAAGGGTAAAAGATTTACTTAGTTAAGGGGGATTTGGTGATCCTTTTAATCATATAATTAATATAGCCTACTATATTTCATTTTAATGTTTCTTTTACTTTCCCATTTTCTTCTCATTTTTCTATTATCCTGTTAGTCTTTTTTCTTTATTTTATTTCTTGCTTTTATGTTACATTGAAAGCAAAGAAAGAAAACAAACTATTTCTTTCTTTATTCCGTGCATTTCCTTGTTTTGTTTGTGTTTTTCTTGTATGGAAAAAAGCGGTGGTCTAGACGTTATTGCCTCTGACGCCTCTACTCTGAAAAACCTGGCAACCTGAGAACTATACCCAGATGATTTGCATAATCGGAATAGGGAGCACAGAAAATTTACTTAAGCAGATCCACAGACAAAGTAGAAATATGTGCAAATTTTCTTGCATAACTGTTAGACTTTAGTCACCACCTCTGAACATAGCCCTCATGATTATGAATGACTTTTTGAATTTGAATCCTTTAAATCTATAAATGAGTCATTTTTACATACCTGCCCTGGTTTTATTTAAGTACTCAAGCTCGACTGCAGTGTCGTAGCCAGTGCATGCCGCATAGCGAAATGCTTAAGAGAGATATCATTCTTCATTAAGTATGCTGTAATGACTAATCTGGAGGCAGCACTCAGTCATAAGTAGGCCTTGATAACTTGAACATACACATGTATGTCTTGGCAACATCCTCACTTTGGCATGCACAGAAAGCAGCAGGCTTCACTCCAGCACGTGAACTTCTGCATATCACAACAGACTCCCCAGAGCATGAGCTGAAGAGAGCAGAGAACCTTAGCAGAGCAAGACCTTAAGGGAATATTTAAGGAGGGCATTTTCAAATAGTCTATTCTCCTCTGAGTAGCCAAGCCGCAGTCTGAGTGAAGCCATTTTTAAAGGGTGAGCTGCGAGCCGTGGGTGGTGTATTTTTCGGCTGGGTTCAGCACTATGTAGAATGAAACAATGGCGAGCTCAGAAATAACACCACTCAGTCTTCCCCCGCTCTCTCAAGCTCTCGCCCTCCCTCACTCATTCTGCATTCGGAGAGCTGGATCGCTCACAGCACCCACGTACCCATCCATTGCACCCTCCTCCACAGCACCTCAGCTAACCTATTTGTGAGTGGATGGGTTTCAGCTGGCCTAAATGAAAAGCTTGTGAGCCTTCTGTGAATTGCTGCTGTCTGTGTTGAAGGAAAGTTATATTGCGACATCTTTATTACCTTTTGAAAAGATTGCATTTACATTGAGTAATGTGCGTATTCCATAATAACGATATGTCCAGATTCTGATATGCTCTTAGGAAGATATTTTAGGATAGCTGATGGTACATGGAGGTATTCGCAGCAGCTCGGATCAAATGATATACCAGAATTCATAACTGATAGCAATCGATAAACCTGGTCAGAAAAACAAAGTGCATTGTTCAATTATGGGCATAAAATATGGGCTGTTTCTGAGACTTTCTCCTCAGAACAACCAAATAGGGTATGGGTGGTAGAGTGTGGGTGCTCTAACCCTGAAGCCAGTTTTTTTTCTTTTTTTAAAGAACACACTCCTCCTCACAGCCTCTTTCTCTCACACATTCTCACTATCACACATGCACTCTCTCTCTCTCTCTCTCTCTCTCTCTCTCTCTCTCTCTCTTTTTTTTTTAAAGCACAAGAAATCCACTTTCCTATTTCATCTTCCAGGAGCCCTCACTGAGAATGTATAATGTGGGAGGAGAGCGGGGGAGTGCTAGCCTACTTTATCACAGACTAAGGCATGCCAGCTCTTCATCACGATGCCTGTATATCTGAAGGCAGCTTGGCATTTCTTAGGTCTCATACTGCTGTTGGACTGGAGATACTACTTCTGGGAATGGTCCATGAAGCCAAAACCACAACTGAGCTTGTCACAATTGTGAAGCTAGACGCTTGTTGGTGGGCCTCTGGTCAGAGCCAAGGGGGGCTGTAACTGTCTCATTTGGTCATTGCCATGCATCATCATCTGCCAAAGCTGCATGTGTGTAAATGCCTCAATGCAGATTTCTCAACATGGAGCCTGTTAGGTCTGCTGTGGCAACTTGAGCTCATTAAAAAATCATAAGAAATCCAACCAGCAACAGAGATTTTGTCATAATGAAGTCATAAGAAAATTATGCCCACAAAACCCAGGCAGATTTTTATGAAGTTGCAAGAGTGAGGCAGAGGAACAATACCAGTGGGCTATTGGCAAAGACAGAGGGTGGTGGTGGTTGTGGTGCTGGTGGTGGGGGATGGGTTGTGCAAAAAGCTGACATAGTAAGATAAAGAGAGAGAGAGAGGGAGGGGGACTGTAGGTAAAGAGAGAGTAGATCATGTGAGTAAAGAAAAACCTAGGTCATGTAAGTAATGGAAGGAGACACAAGGTCCCCAAGGGATGCTTTCTGCTTAATCCACTTGTGGCTACCAGTGGGAATACACATGCAATAAAAGGCGCAAGCATGTCTGCAGCTAAACCATAAACGTTTAATCTATTTTGAAAATTAGGTTCCTATACAGACATTAGAGAAATATTATTTCAATCTGAAGCTTTGATTGAACAGAAGTCAAGATGAGCCACTAAGCTACAAAAATGCCACCGATTCTTAAATAAGCGGAATAACATTTCCAGCAGATCTCTATTGTTTTTTTTATTTACTGGATGTTGTATTTTTATATTATACATCCAAAAATTAAGCAGTGCAAATCAGACATGCTGAAGGCGTTAAACCAGACTGTCTGGCTATTACTTTTTTTTTGCAAGCTGCTTAAGAATTCACTATTGCAGAATGACGAGAAAGAACAATAGAAGCGAAAAAGCCACCTGATGAGAACATTTTAAAATATTTTGAGACACGTGAGCTGTCACGTGTCTACACCCACTTGGACCTCCCCGAAGAATCCACCCACAGCTGTCTATGCCCGTGTGTGAGCTGTCACAGACGACTGCTCAAAGCACTTCCAGAGGAACTGCATGAAAACACACATGAGAGAGCAAACAGCGTGCTACCTGTACAAGCGTTCATAACCACATGGCCAGTGACAGACGTGTGCAACAATATGCAACCTTCATGGAAGTCTTCAGAACTGGAGCTGCTAGAAATCTGTCATAAATGCATTCATTTGATGGTGTGGAGAAACAAAAGGCAGACCTGATATATAGGCTATACAAAGCAGGACAGTCGATAATAGGCAGCAAGACTGAAATTGCTGAATTTCACTGTGAGCTCATAAAAAATACATTTTGTTTCCTTGTGTATCATGTGTACATGGTGGGTTTTGATCAGTTGTTCTGGTCTATCTGAAACTCAGTCAGCGATCAATAGCAAATAATGATATCTACTTGGACAATACGTCCAACGACAATACGTAAAACGTTAACACACTGTACCTTACTACCTCCAATTATTTCGACTTGCAGCATTGTGTTTACTTTCATTTCAAACCACTTTAATCATTTACAATTCACTTTGCAGTTTGGTTAGAAGAGCAAACAGACAGGTTTTTTTCATTTTCAATCAAACACTTATGAACCATGCGTGGACAAATCAGTGCAACATGAGGACACAACACTAAAACTCACAGCTAAAAGGTATTCCAGCAACTTGTTGACTAATTCAATTCAATTCAATGTTAATAGTGGACATGGTAACAAAGCGGTTTTACAGAAATATAAAAATTCAGGAAATAAATTTTAAATTTATCCCCAATGACCAAGCCAGAGGTGATGGTGGCCAGGAAAAACTCCCTGAGATGATATGATATGAAGAAATCTGGAGAGGAACCAGTTTCAAAAGGAAATCCATCCTCATCTGGGTGACACCAGAGAGTGTGATGATAAAATAATACCCTTCTATAGCTGTTGCAAAAAAAGGCAACTGTGTAATGACGTAATTCATTCTAGTTTAATGTGAAGTCTATTTTATTGAAGTAGACTGTTGAAGTAGACTAGTCAACTGTTCACTCATGGAGATGAGCACAAAACTGTAATATGCAAGCCATCCTCCAAGGGATGAGAACTCCAACCAGAAGAACACTCTTAAAAAGGTTCACTGGCATTCTATAAAGAACCCTGTGGTTCAATAGAACTCAGTCAATAGAACCTGTTCCCAAAAAATGGTTCTATGTGGAACCCTTGGAGAGCAATGAACCTTATAATAAATTTTGCCATGAACCGTTCTATTAAAACTCTTCTATAATTTAAAGAATGCATAAGATAAAATCAATACTATTACTCTCTGGAAATTTATCTATATATAGATAATGGTGCAGTAAATTGAAATGATTAAATAATTAAGTGAAATAATTAAAAATGAACTGGATAGAATTCTTAAATAAGAGCAAGGGGCTTTACTGTTAAACTATATGCAATTTTTCATAACATAATATTATTGTTTTTGTTATTTATACTGTGTTTGAACTTTCTGTATTTGTTTATAATAATAATAACGGGGCATTGGTGGCTCAGTGGTAGGTTTCTCGCCTATCATGCGGAAGGCCTGGTTTCAATTCCCAGCCAATGCCTCAATCCCAGCCACTGAATGCAGTGCCAGTCCCAAGCCCGGAAAAAAGGGAGGGTTGTGTCAGGAATGGCATCCGGCGTAAAACATTTGCCAAGTTGGTCCGCTGTGGCGACCCTGAACAGGGAGCAGCCGAAAGCAACTCAATAATAATAATAGGAATATTAATAAGATGATGAAGAAGAATTAACCTGAATTCAGGGCACCAGGATGGATCACTAAGGTCCAGAGAGCAGAAGAGGTCAAGACCTCAGGAGTAGCATGTGTAGTTGAGGATATAAACTCAGTGTGCTACATTAGAAACTTTCCATCCATCTATTCCTGCTTATCCTACTACTGGCTCACAGTGAACCTGGAGCCTATCACAGGAGACTACGGGCACAAGGTAGGGTACACCCTGGACAGGATGCCAGCCAATCGCAGGGCCCAATCACTCACATGCTACGGACAATTTAGAAATGCCAGTCAACCTACAATGCATGTCTTTGGACTGGAGGAGGAAATCAGAGTACCTGGAGGAAACCCCCGAGGCACGAGGAGAAACTCCACACACACACACACACACACAAACATACACGCACAAATATCATAGAGGCGGGAATTGGACCCCCAACCCTGGAGGTGTGAGCCAAATGTGCTAACCACCAAGCCACCATGCCCACCCCCCCACATTAGAAACTTTGTTTAAAAATTACATTTTATCAAATACGCATTTGTTTCCCTTCTGTATTAATTTCCTTAACTAATAAAGTAGCTCACTATAAATTATGCTACGTAACATTTTAGTCTTGTCAGTTTCTGGGCAACAGATACATTGGATTGAGGAGCATATTGGAGTTGTTACCTGCTCATTGGGCTGGATAATGAATTTGTCAACCCCTGAATACACACATGGAAATGGCAGAATTGCTCCTTATTGCTGTGCTTTTAACCATATTAAGTTTTTATGAAAAATACACCGCATGACTAGCATTTAGCTTGCTTGTTCACACAATTATCAAAACAGACAATCGTTTAACAGCAACACCATGCATAAAATCCCGGAGATACAGGTCAAGAGTTTCGGATAATGTATAAATCGGACATTGAAATGGAGGAAAAAAGTGATTTCGCTGATACTGACTGTGGCATGGCTGCTGGTGAAAGTCACGCTGGTTTGAATATTTCAGATACGACTGATCTCCCAGATTTTCATACACAATAGTGTCTATAGTTTACGTGGAACGGTGTTAGAGATAATATACCCAGCGAGAGGCAGTTGCACAGCCTGAAAGACTTTGTTGATGAGAGATATCAGAGGAGAATGGCCAGACAGTAACTCAAATAGCAACTCTTTACAACCACAAAAGCATCTCATAAACACTTGATATGGATGGGCTACAACAGCAGAAGACTGGAAAGTTGAAGATTGGAAAACACTACCTGTTCTTTTTCTTCCTTCTTTTCCATTCGCATCTTTCTAATTTAATACTTTCTAAATAGTCTACAGCTTTTCTAGCTGTACAGTCTAATCTAGCTTTAATCAGAGGAAAGGTTTTTTCTTAACTTACAGTGTGGAAATGAATCTATACAAGGACTAGGATTCCATTTCAACTGAGGTGTTAATAGCATGGCACTTTGGCTCTTTTGTACGTTTTTGTGGTATTTTATATCCCAACAACAACACTCCTCAGAAGCTTGACCATGAACAATGGAGTGGTCCTTCTGCTGCAGAAAAGGTTACTGGAAACAATATCAGACTGTTAAACGCACCATGAGACAGTGCTCTGACCTTGCAAAGGACAATGAAGGCGGTAGACTGAACCAAATAACACGTTTGTAGAATCGTAGCAAAGATAAAACACAGTGTGTTCCAGAAAATGGTTGAATCAGGATGTATACCACAATTGGGAGTGGAAAGATCACTGCTTGTGTGGCGCTGGGTTGATTGAGACCAAGAAAATTGTGAAGTCTTTGTTGATACGACTTCGAAGAGGAAAACAAAAAGGAAAAAGAAGTGGTGGAGGACCTCTTAGAATGAATAGCCTTCACACATATCCTTCTTCTCCAAACAGTTTTTTCATGCATAAATAAAGTCAAGCAGATTACCTCTTCCCAAGGTGGGTTCTTTATTATACATAAATACTATATATAATAGACATCAATAATGAGTCACTTTCATTTGTTCGATAGCACACACCCGTGCGTACACCACTAGATCTGAAATAAAGCAGCTGCAGTTTTGAACTAAGAAGCATGTTGCAAGGCTTAAAGAATTGATATGGGTTTGCAGAGGTGCATGGGGTGTCTTTTCATGTTCAGGGATTATTTGTCTCTTCATATCATCATACTGATAGCATCTTCAATAAGAGCAAAGACTCCAGTCATTTTATTACTTAGTGATGGTTGCCTGTGATTTAAAGGGAACATGCTAGAACACACTGTTGTGGAAAAAAGAGAACAGACAGCTAATATGCATCATTAAAAGGCTGTCAAAGCATTCTGTCTTGTCTCAAAATGCCCAGTGCCCATCAGCTGAGCTGGATGAGGAGAAAAAGGCTGTTCTTCAAAACACTGCAGAGGAGACAGTTTTGAAAGCTGTACTTTTATCAAACATCATCTGTAGGATTGCCATTACAAAGCAAATAAGGCCTTTGACAGCAGACTGTCTTCTGATTTCTTAAAGAAACTTATTTGAAATTTAATTTACTAATTAATTTTTATATCAGATACTGAAGAAGCGAGTTGTTTGTTCTACAAGCTATTTCATTTCTCAACAGACTTCAGTGCAATTATGGATCAAGGGCTTGGATTCCAAAAAGTCCAATGAGGAGAAGTAACAGATTTTCTGCGACTTTAACACAGCACTGGGTGGAAATGATGGCATGCAATACAATATTGTAGCCTTTAATTCAGAGATGTGGCTGGCTGTTTCACATGAGTTAAGGAAGTAAGTGTTGTATGATTGGGATGAGATGGTTGGTGGGCGGGAATTGGCCAAAATTAATTAGGGAGAAAGATTAGTGGGAAAGAAACAAAGCTTGTTCTTGAGACAAATGTACATTTAATGTTAATTTGATCAAATGACAATTTTAAGTAGCTACCAATTAGCATAATTGACCACAAGAGGCAGATTTTGCTAGGTTGGGTGTATTGTGAATAATAATGCAGTACTGATTTTGGCCAGTGTGCTGAGTAAAGTTCTCACCTCACAGGTTTGATCTTGAACTAAATTTACTGTCTGATCACGGTGTCCCATGCCATGTTCACCATGTTCCTGTGAATTTTCTACAGGTTCTCTCACAACAGACTCCCAAAATATGCCATGAAGTGATCTGGCTAAGATAAATTGCCCCTGGGAAACACCAGTCCATACCTGCACAATGCTTACACAATCACACTTAGGGGCAATTTCCCCCAGAAAATCCATCCATCTGCATATTTTTTTTCATGATTTTTCTTTTTCATGAAGAAAATCCATCCATCTGCAGGAGGGTTGGAGGAAACCAGAGAACCCTTAAGGAAAACTACACAAACCTGTGAAACTACACACTCAGTAACCCGGGTTCAGGACTGAACCAGAAACCCTAGAGTTGTAAAGCTGCCACACACCCTGCTGCACCACTGGAACAAAATATTATTATTATTATTATTATTATTATTATTATTATTATTATTATTATTAACTGTACATTTGGTACAAACAGTATTACATGACTTCACACTATTAGCAAACAAGATGATTAAAATTGTATTGCTCTTTCTGATGCTGTTGTTTGATCATTTAATCCTTCATGGTTTTAGTATTTTTCATGTTTTTGCTTTTTTTTTTTTTTTTTAATAGACGTAGGGGCTGAATTATACATCATGTTGTTGCTACCTCTTATGCATTTTCTTCTTCCAGGTTCTTTCAAAGTGTCACATTGCTCCTCTCTTTTATGTATAAGCCTATTACCTCTACCCTTGAATGCTCTTGCTTTGGAAAAACATGTGCATATTAAATGTACTTGTGTCTGTACCATTCAAGCCCCTCCTTCATGGCCACCACTTAGAGAAGGTGAGCTAGAGGTCCTTTCCCTCATTTTCTCGCAGCTCTGATTTAATCACGAATATGTATGACTTAATAAAGCCACCACACAAACAGATTACAGCTGATTACTATTAAATTCTAACAAGGTAGAATGCTTAGTAATACTTACCAATAACCTTTTTATTTGGGGTAATGAGATGTGACAGTTTCATATCAGCGAGTTAGGGACTAATATTGCATTTTATTTTTCACTGTATATAGTTTCAAGAGAAATTAAATAATTAGTGATTTACAGACACCCTGTGGATGCCTGGGGAACACTCACAGGAACTTACACCAGCGGCAAAATGAAAATTTTTTTAACATGATGCATGGAAACATTTTCTTAGCCTAGACTAAATGATTGCTTTGGTTGTAATAAACTCTCCATTGTCATAAATGTATACTTTTTAGCACTGCTCAGGCATATGGAGGGAGCTATATTGTTTAAATGATTAGTATTCGGTCATTTGACTTTCTGCTATCATATTTTCTAGTCCCTTATAACGGTCACTGCAGTAAAATTGGCCTGAACTCATTTTTAGGGTAGAATGTCCTGCTTCTGGGTTACTATCAAATAGCACAAATATGACATTAGCACACTCAGCTATGTACATTATAAAATCACTGGTCTCACTTGCTTTTAAATGGCATTACAAGTCAAAGTATATTTTCTGCATCTTGGCGCAACACTTAAATTGCTTTCACTGGAGAAAATGCAAAAAAAAAAAAGTAAATACATATAAAATAACCTTCAAACTGTGTTTCAAAGCAGCCCGTGCATCAAGGCCACATACTGTAGGAGTGTAGCAGCAGGAGTGTTACATCAGGGTGTTAGAGTGTGTGTGTGTGTGTGTGTGTGTGTGTGTGTGTGTGTGTGTGTGTGTGTGTGTGTGTGTGTGTGTGTGTGTGTGTGTGTGTGTGTGTGTGGGCAGGGGAAGGAAAGGAAAGGAAAGGAAAGGAAAGGAAAGGAAAGGAAAGGAAAGGAAAGGAAAGGAAAGGGTGGTAATATTGTGGTGGTTTCTGTTCATCCTCTCTGCATCTGCAGCCTTGGAGCAGCTGAGCCATGGCATGACCCAATAACCACACATGTTTGCCCTGAAGACATTTCTGTTTCCTCTCGCTGCCTCTGTGAGACCCATTAAGCTAGCAAAATCAAAACACTACCATTTTTTTTTCAGAAGGCAAATCAATAAAATCAATGCATTCTGATTACATCTGTTATACCTTTCATCCTTCTGGTACTAACCTCAAGGCCTGTTTTTTTCATTGCATAATAAGGTACCTGACAAAGTAAAAATGTAAAAGTGGCCTGATATTCTGGCTATGAGTCAAGTCATGCACAAAATATTAATGTGGCTGTCTATCACAATAATAAGCTTAATTGTGCATTATGTACTTGAGCTTGTATTTATTGAAATAATTTTTTAGGGAGCTCCTCTATACTCTCAGGGCACTAAACTGTACATTTGCTTGTTGCTGTCGTGGTACCTTTATTATGCATGTTTTATCTAGAAATGTGCATTTTGTGTAACAGAGATGTACAGCCACTAGCTGTTTCAGTTCATTTCCTTTCCCATGTAGCAACATAGCCTAGAAAGTTGGCCGACAAGAACTACACTTCCCAAGCTCACCACACTCACCTGAAGATATCCGTTTTTTATTTTTGGCCATGCTAACTCTGTTTGTCACACTTGAATAGCTGACATTTTTCTTTTTTTTTTTGACTTTGCAATTGTTATGTTTCAGATGACTTTGCCAGTCTTTTAAAACATATAGCATTTCTTACAGATGCAGCCATCTCTGTTCCCTGGCATAAATTCCCATACCTATAAAGTGGACATGGCAAAAAAAACCCAAAACCCCAAACTAACAACAGATTTTTAATAATGTATTAATTATAATAACTCAAAAAAAACATTTCTGTTCACCAGTCAGGAGCCTGTGACATATTTTCTTGGTTCTGTTTCCCAAAATATAAACAAACTAATGTCCTAATTCAAACAACTGTGATGACCAGACAGTTACTAAGGATGAATGAAGTTATCGGATGAATGTGACCTTTTTATACTGTATAAGTTAATATCTGACTGCTGGTTCTGGCCTGTGTGAATGTAAAACCCTCTAAAGCACATGATCCTAGTCCATAACAACAATGTTTTAATCTAAATATGATCCATGTAGGGGGCATGGTGGCTTGGTGGCTAGCACGCTTGCCTCACACCTCCAGGGTTGGGGGTTTGATTCCCGCCTCCGCCATGAGTTTGTGGAGTTTGCATGTTCTCCTCGTGCCTCGGGGGTTTCCTCCCCCGGTGCAAAGACATGCATTGTAGGTTGATTGGCATCTCTAAATTGTCCGTAGTGTGTGCGTGCCCTGCGATGGGCTGCCACTCCGTCCAGGGTGTATCCTACCTTGATGCCCAGCGACACCTGAGATAGGCACAAGCTCCCCGTGACCCGAGTATAGATCAAATAAGTGGTAGACAATGAATGAATGGATGATACATGTATGTATTTTAAATAATTTGAATGCTACACTATATCCACAGTTCTAGACAAAAGATACACATTAAAAGGTAGAAACGATCTTGAGATGATTTTGAAGGTACCATTTATCATTTTATTAATGAGTTTACAGCCTATGTTTTGTTTCTTTTTTATAGAATAAAATACATATATAAATAGTGAGAAACATTTTATACTTTTCAAACATTCCAGACATTTCTTTTTCTTTTTTTTTTATGAAATGTTATGAAAAGGTATGATGATTTTTATGAATTAATTCAAATGAAATCCACCATCAGTTTCTGAGCATTTCAATTTCTTATGAGGTCTAGTTTAAACAGTTAAGGTGAGTGTTAACTTTGCAGTGTTTCTCATGATGCAAATGCTACGTAATCCAATGAAATCATTTCCAATTGTTAGAACATTTTTCAGGTTACTTATATGATGCATCATGAATTGCATTGCAATATTCAGTGTCACTGCTTTGCTTCCCACCAATACGTCACTTCAGATATTCATGAAAAAAAGAGATCCTCTTATTATCCATGCCCTTTCCTTAGACCGAGATTCATTTCAGCTTTTCAAACATCTTCCTTCTTCCCTAAGGCTCGAGTTATAGAGTGGAGGTGGACAGAATGTTCTAACTTCAGTAAGAAACGAAGGGTTAGACTGAGATGCATTTCCAAAACACATCCCACAGGTAAATGAATCACAACCGCCACAAAGGCTTCAGTAAACACTCAGTCTATGCACAAGATAAACATATTCCCTTTAGGCTATGAACAGTGGAGCACATTTAAAAACAAAAAAACAAAAAACACTATACATATTCTGTAACTACATTAAGTAAGCTGTGGGCAGAAATGTCTCTTTACTTCTCCTCTCTAATCTCATCAACTTGCAATTGAAACCACTATTTTGTTATCTGTAGCACAGTAACATGAACCGGATTTACAGCCTATGTCTAGTTTTGGAAGTGGACCTCTGAGAAGGGGGAAAAAGTTGACAAAATCTTTTCTAATTAATAGTTTCCTGCAGTGATGAGGTTCGTTTGTTAATGAAGACAGCAAGGCTCAGTCGAAGGAGCAGAATTTACACTGTGCAGTAACTTACGTGATAACAGATGGCTAAATAATTAAAGTAAAAAGCTAGGCTTTATATCAGCCATACAAGACTTTGTGGTGTCATTTTAATGCTTAATCTCTTTAAGTCAATTTATTAATTTTTTCTTACTGCATGCTTTTGTCAAAACCATACACTTCATGACATTGTAATTCAACCCCTCAAAAACTAGACTACAAAAACAAACCTTTTGCTTAAAATCTTGGGATTATAGATTATTATCATGCATGGAATTTCAAAAACACACATAAAAGCTTGTCTACATGTCTACAGTCTCTCCAGGATTTCAGGAGTTTTTTGTGATTGTTGTGGCTAGAAATGTTTGATTTAGCTGCAGCTTTTTTCAAAATTTGAGATGCAACTTTTTGCAGATAACTACTTGTTTTTTCTTGGTAGATAACTACTTGAATGGACAAATATGCAAGCACAGGATTCTTCTTTTAAACTACTACCAAGTAAATTGTGGTTATTTTTGAAAAATTGCAAGCTCCTCCAAAGAGTTTGCTTTATTATACATACAGTGGCGTGAAAAAGTGTTGGCCTGATTTCTTATTTATTTTTTGCATGTTTGTCACACTTTAATGTTTCAGATAATCAAACACATTTAAATATTAGATATTTAAGTGAGTTCTTCATTGTGAACAGGTGTGGCAGTAATCGGGCCTGGGCGTGGCTAAAGAAATTGAACTCAGGTGTGATAAACCACAGTTATGTTTTAGCAAATACTTTTCCACACAGGGCCATGTAGTTTTGGATTTTGTTTTCCCTTAATAATAAAAACCTTCATTTAAAAACTGCATGATGTGTTTACTTGTGTTATCTTTGACTAATATTTAAATGTGTTTGATTATCTGAAACTTTAAAGTGTGACAAACATGCAAAAAAAATAAGAAATCAGGAAGGGGGCCAACACTTTTTCACACCACTGTAAATGTCTGCAATCACAAAATTGCCATATCATAGATGGACTGATGTAATAGTATGCTAATAGTAGAAGATACAAATGTGATTTCCCTTCCATCTAAATAAAATGTTTGCCTTTCAGTAAACCAGAGTGATATTCTCCAGATTACTGGAAAGTCTGGAAACTCTATTGTAAAACGCCTCAGCGTAGAATCTAATGTTACACGAGCAAAGCAATGTTTTATTTGAACTAAAATGGAAACAAATATCACTTTATCAGATTATCATACTTAAAATGATTGTAAATGTTATCTAATACTTTCATACTTTTGGCCTGTAAAGATTTGATAAAGCTATTTTTAAATCAAACTTAATAGTAGTTTGTTTAAAGTAATCTCACTAGCTGTAAATGTTTAGTTCTTCAAATATCTGTATTTGTAGCTGGGTTTGGATTTCAATCTAAAGAGGCCATGGCCTAAATATGAGCACAACTACTATTACTAGAAACCCTGAAAAACCCTGAATAAACACAGACATAGAAATGCCAGTACCGTCAGTATGGGCTGTGAATTCCAAGGTTCCTCAACCTCACCTATCATAAATTCATAAATGATCTCAGTGCATGGGATTGCCTTTTTTAATGCTGTGAATGCTGCATTGAACTATTATAGTAAATGTTCCTGCAACTTCAGGACGCAAATCATATAATGGGCCAAACAGAAGTCATTAGAGATGTATTCTGCCCTCCTTATGTCTAGAACCCACTTTAAAGTCTTTTTGAAAAAACCAAATGCAAATCCTGTTTAAATATATATAAGTCAATATAACATCTTTAGAGTATGCTGTATTAACAAAGTTGTATATTTTAGAATTTCCTCTATTTAGCCTCATGAATTAACTAAATTAGTTTAGTGTTTATCAAAAAAAAATATTCTAGCCGACTGAAAAACACTGTAAATGCATCTGTCTTTGTTTGTCCTATGAGCTTCGTATCTGTCCACTGAAATCTTCCACACATATGATTTTTTTCTTGCTGTGTCCCATGGGATCCTAGTCATGATGCAATCCTCTAGTGTCAACCATATACCCTGTGAACCTTTCTGACAAGCTTTCACAAGAAACAAAAATGACAGTGAGTTTTCTATACGCATCTGTACTCATTCTGTAATGTAGATTACCTTCCTACTAAAGAATTTAGAGGGCAACATATTGGTTTTTTTTTTCCTTTTTTAAATCGATTATTCTTTACGGGCAATTAATTCAGTAACATGATGTAAATCAGTGTAAATAAATGTGTTGGGTAGGCATATTCACGTTCACAATGGAATAAGAGAATACTATCAGGCGATGGTTTCTAACTATTCACTTCAGTCTTTTGCACATTCAGCAGGCTTCCTTTATGAACATTCTCTTGCTATAAGACTATATAAAGGTCCAGGCAAGGCAGTTAAAAGAATCTTTGTTGTACGCTTTTGTTCTTTTTGTTCCCTGTGTAAAAACAGCAGTCTGCAGAAACGGCTGCAGCCAAATAACCATCTGCTGGCTGGGTGTTTAAGAACTGGAGGAGCCAATAAAAAAAGGGGAAGGCACATGTAAAATCTTGGCAGAAGAGACACACGCCATTAGCTTAATGACAGAATGAAGGATGGGCGACTTTGTGCAGACGGAGCGGTGAGATTAAAGAGCCTAGGACTGCAAGTTTGCTTTTAACAGAATAATAAATAGCATGAGAAGAAGAATAAAAAAGAAATAAATAAAGGAAGCACCGAGCTCGGTTTTGTTGTTTCAGGTAGGAGGGAGATAGAAGAGCAAGGAAGGACACTTGTGTCTCTTAATTCACTTGTGGCTATCAAAAAGAATGTAACGTCATCCCTACGGTCTTTTCATGTTAGCTCAGCTGCTTTGAACTACTGTATTCAATGTACCTGCAACTTCATGCCTCGAAAGACATAATGGACCAAACCGAAGTGATTAAAGTTGTTTTCCCTCCTCCTCATGTCTAGAGCCTACTTCAAAGTAGCAAAGTCTTTTGGTTTTACAGAAATAAAACATTTTTAATGCAGAAATCCTGCCTGTAGGATTTATATAAATATGCTGTTTGGCTGCCGGTCACTAATTCAATTAATTGTTTGCCTTAGAAAAAATGACTTAAAAGTTGAAATTTCTGTTTGCTGGGAAAAATGATATGACTTGCTAAATTGAGTAAGTTGCACAAGAGTAGTTCGGGAACTTTATTTCTTGATTTAAAGCGGCCAGAAAATGCATTATTCATCATTAGGATGAATAATAAAGTGGATTTTGGGTTGTGTAAATACAGCAATAAAAGATTAACTGTAACTGAGTTTAAATGTGTAAGTGAGCAAAAGTGTAGAGTGAAAGGCGAGAGATAGGAAGTGTTATCGATTCATTCATGGCATGACATTTGAAAAAACAAAACCAACTGTTCATCTGACAAACAGTGAATTTCTGGATGCTCACAATTCTTTGCATATAATCATTTGGCATCAGTCAGTGTAACATCTTTATAGTATGTTGAATTAAAAATGTAGCATATTTACTCTGATGAACATCATCAACATACAAATTAGGTTAGTGCTTTGGGAAAACTGCAAAACTTCTAATAAGAACAACCTAGCAGGCAGAAAAAACAGTGTATCCTGGTGGATGAGACAGCTTAGTGATAAATGATCAAACATATTGCTTGAACTGATATTTTACTGCAGTTTACCGAAATGTTTGGATTTATGAGCAACCAGCAGAGTGTACAAGCTTACTTAATAAAACTGTCCATGTCAGATGTTGCACATCATAATAAACTTTCTAAACTTTACTGAAAGATATTTAGTGTTGATTCATTGAATTTTGTTTTCTAGATTTCAGCTTCACTATACGGACTCTGTGCAAAAAAATAGTAGTTAAACTTTTGTTATTGATAGTAAAGGAAAGCATCTGGAAGGCCTATAGAAATCCCAAATAATAACACAAAATATTGTATAATTTTGCACATACATGTAGAACGATTTTAAATGGCATTGCACCGTCACCCTGCACATTATCAGAGAAAAACAAATGGCATTTTTGCATTCATGTGTAACATTTTGCATATTGTTAACTCATTTCAATTTTTTCCCCACTCAGATCCAGACCATTTTCTAGCAGTATGTAGACTAACTAATCTCATGCTACTGTTACTGTAACATATCAGTATGTTAGTGTCAGGCATCAGGGACGGACACAAGTGCAGGTAAACAAAGATTTATTTCAAAAGCTTCAATGTGGCCAATAGTCACATAAAATAGTAACAGAAATACACCATAGAACAACAAACAGCGCCGACAAGGCAGAAGAAAAGCCAAAAACAAGGATAACAAGATCAAAATCAGGGTGTAAGAATAATAAAATACAAAAGCTTGGTATAAACTGGCAGCAAGTCGTACACTATGCAGTGAAGTTGTTAAATACTGTGACTGCGACTCTGTGGCTAGAATGACTGTGACTGTGATGGGGATCATGTGTGTTGGGTTTTGTAGTTTGCACTGACTATCTTTGTAGGCTGAGCTGTGTTCTGGGAGTAAGAGTGTGATTCAGATTCTGGTGTTAATGTGACATTTAGTCTAATTGAGCCGCTGTCTCACTGAAATTTAACTGGAATATTCATTTTTACCAACCAAAAAGGCCACAGTCCCGCCTTCTTATCTACTATTGGCTCACATGACAGAGGCTGTGAATTAAAATCACTGCAAAGCAAAATAACAAGCTGCTTGTCTTTTTCTTATTCTGAATCTTATTCGTGTTTGCTCTCCGATATCACCATAACAAGAGGACAAACATTATAAATACTCTAGTTAACCATGGTTGTTGGCAGGTCTGGGATTGGAATGGCATCACCTGGAATTCTCTGTTTGATCCTAGATACACAGATGATCCTATTATTGCATTAGAAAGCATAATACTGGATTTGATGGATAACGTAATATAAAGTAATGATCACACTGACCTCATAGCCTAGGACCGTACTGAGCCAACAGCATGAATATTAACGTGTGTGGAACAGTACGCATTGATATATAACAGCTGCACTGTTTCAAAATGACGGCTGCTATAAGAAGGCACAGAGAATGTGAAACTCGATCAGCTTCACATAGAAAAGCAGTCAGTTATGCTTGAATAGCAGTTTGCTCTCCTAGTTGGAGTACCACTTCTTTTCCAATATCAAAGTTTCTGTGACTAATATAGTGATTAATATAAAATATAAGCTTACAGCAAATTTCTAGCTAAGGGGAATCTAGCATAGCTTTGCAGAGTAATTTGATATGTAGTGATTCACTATATTGATTTAATTTGAGAGCAAGCAATTTCACAAGCAGTGGAAGGCGCATTTTGCACATGATCCAATCTAGTAGATGGATCTTTATGCATTGAATTCACATGTAATTATAAGATGAAAGAGTTGCCCACAGTTAATCTCAAATATCTGCCCAGTTTCATATTTGAGATATATTTTTTTGTCACATCGAGAGGACGTGTCAATGGAAATAGTGTTAGATGCCTGGAAAGTGCCTGAAGGGAGAAAGCTGCTGAAGTCAACAACAATTTCGAGATATATTTCAAAGCTTTCTCAGCAAGTTCAAACCCAATGACTATTCATGAAATAGTGTTAAATTTGACATTTTGACAATAATGGGTAAAATATTAAGGGAATTTATTTCTTTATGCAGGTGGAAGCATAGGTTAGTGTTATAATGCAAGCGCATCACTAATATATTTGCTATGTTTATGGCAAAATGTAGCTATGTTGATGTTGGGAAATCTGTGTTTTTTTTTTTTATATACCTTGATCTAAAATTGCTTTTACTACAACACTGCATCTCATGACCTTCTCTTGGTGAAGACACAAAAACAAAATGCAATTTTCATGGTTTCAAATGAAGTGCAGAAAATCTGACCCATTTGTTAAAACCTGGTTCTCTGGATCTTTATTATTAACGACACCCCATCCCTGGAACATAAATAAAATACTGTACCCAATTACTAAATACAACTACATACATCTAACTAAATTATTTAACTTGCAAAAATGAGAACAAACATTCACTGTCCACTTTAATAGGAACAATCATGTGGTAGCAAGGCAATGTATAAACTCACGGAGATAAAGGTCAAGAGCTTGAGTTAATATTCACGTCAAACATCAGAATGAAGAAGAAGTATGAACTCTGTCACTTTGTTCGTGGCACGGATGCTGGTTACAGATGGAATGGTTTGAGTGTTTTAGAAACTGCTGATCCCCTGAGATTTTCACACACAACAGTCCCTGGAGTTCATACAGAATGGGGCAATAAAACAAAAATTATTTGGTGGATTGAAACACCTTGTCAGAAATGGTCATGGTGAGAAAAATAATGGTGTGAATGGTTCAAGCTGCCAGGAATTATATATATATTTTTTTGTATTAAAGAATTACTATTACTCTTTATAACTATAACAAATGTTTGTGAACAGAAAAGCATCTCAGCATGCACAAAACATCAAAACCTTGAGGTGGGTTCTATTGAGGTCCACTCAACATCACATGCACAGACTCACCCAAACTGGACAGATGAAGCTTAAAAAAAAAGGATTCAGGTCTTTTTCTACATTTGTCAGATGCCCTATACAACTGAGCAATTGAGGGTTAAGGGCCTTGCTCAAGGGCACGACAGTGGCAGCTTGTTAGACTTAGGAACTTTACAACCTTCTGATCAGTAGTCCAACATCTTAACCACTAAGCTAGCACATCCCCATTTCTAGTCTTCAGCTGCCCTGTTTGGGTGATCCTGGGCCTGTGATAGCCTCAGATTCCTGCTCTTGTTTGACAGGAATAGAACCCAATGTGGTCTGCTGTTATAGCTCTTCCGCCTCAAGGGCTGATCTGTTGTGCATGCTGAGATGCTTTTCTGCTCACCATGGTTGAAAAGAAAAGTGCATATTTGAGTTTTTATAAGACTTCTGTAAGCTCAGAGCAGTCTGGTTATTCTCCTCTAGTCTCTCTTATCAGCAAGGTGTTTTAGCCTTCAGATCCTCTGCTCAAATGATGTATTTTCTGTTTTTCACACCATTTCTATCTAGAGACGGTTGTGTGTGAAAATCCCAGGAGATCAGCAGGTCTGAAATAATCAAACCAGCCCACCTGACACCGACATCCATGCTATGGTTAAAGTTAGAGAGATCACCCTTTTCCCTATTCAATGTGAGCATGTTTTTTTTTTTTTTGTATTGTGCTGCTGCAACATTAGAGCCGCATGAATGTGCAAGTGTACGAGTGTTCCTAGTATGAATGAGTTCAAAACTCAGTTGTATCTACAAACTGGAATCAATCCATTTATTTGGCATAAATAAAATGATAAAATATGCTTAATAAATAGTATTTTTGAAAATATGCTGTCAGTATAGTCATGAGACAAATAGTTACTTGAAATGACAGAAAACGTTCTATAAAAATGATACCCTTAAACCAGACACTGCTTGTTTGTAGGGTTTTTCTAGATAAAGTTAAGTAATAGACGGAAGCACAACAGTTCGGTCAGCTTATCCTTCAAAATGGCAACTCAAAATAGAGAATTAATATCCATCCATTTTCTATATCTGCTTATCCTACTACTGGGTCACAAGGAACCTGGAGCCTATCCCAGGAGACTATGGGCACCAGGCAGGGTACACCCTGGACAGGATGCCAGTCTATCGCAGGGCCCAATCACACACAATTTAGAGATGCCAATCAACCTACAATGCATGTCTTTGGACCGGGGGAGGAAACCGGAGCACCCAGAGGAAACCCCTGAGGCACAGGGAGAACATGCAGACACACATTGTGTGGGAGAACTCCACACACACATTGTGTGGGAGAACTCCACACACACATTGCGGAGGTGGGAATCAAACCCCCAACCCTGGAGGTGTGAGGCAAACGTGCTAACCACCATGTATGTATGATAATATATAAAAAAACCAAAATAATAGAATGTACTGGATGAAGTGCTGTTTTATAAGCTGCTGAATAATGAGGGAGGGAGCCATATTGTTAAATTTGCAATTTGTTCAATCAAATTGGTCAAACCACATCAGCAGTGATTAGTGTGCTAATTACAACCATCAACAATTATCAATAACTATTCATGCAGCAGTGTACTTACAACATACTAGAATTGTATTAGATGCTTATGTAAATGCTTGACATCTTCTCATTCATATACTCATATACTATATAAGTCATACTATAAGTCATATACTAGTCATTTTCATTACATTTGTTACATTTAACAGCAAAGAAAAAGAAAATGCTTTTTGCTTTAGCCCCCCCCCCCCTTCTAGTCCAAATTTTTTTCAAGCTAAATGCAAGTACATGGATTTTTAATGGCAGTAATCTAGATGCTATTGAAAAATAAAGTCACGAACACTTTTACTCATTAAAAATCTGGCAACCGTGAAGGCGTGAACTACATGCCGGTGATTTGAATAATCTGAATGGGAAACCCAGAGATACACATGAATACATAAGAATTTCCGCATAAATACTAACTTAACTTTTAAAATTCATTTGCTAACTCTGAACATAGGAATGAGAGCTGCTGATTTAATTAGATACCATTGAATCCTTTTGGAAATGTATTCGATCCAACCCCAGCCCTTCCTACAGTAACACTCTTCTTCATATGGTCAGACATATGGAATATACCGAGAATATACAGTGTATGCCACACCCGCATACAGCAACACAGCAACATTGTGTGTCTTATTTTTGTATCTTCATTATCTTCACGTCCAAAAATGAGCAAGCAAATAAATGCTGTATGTGTTTTCAGACTAAAGGGAATAACAGAGGCTTATGAAAAACTTCAGACTGATTTAAGACCCACAACAATAACAAAATAGCGTTGTGCATAAAAGCGCTTGCTAAAGTAAGAAATTTCAGCCTGCAAAACATATTTCTGCAGCAAATTAATCTAAACAAAGCATACACTAATGTGTTGGCTTGGCTTTCAGATAGTGCCATATTGCACATATTAGCCTCACAGCTTGAATCACAGTTGATGTTTTATGTTGGTCTACTGCCTCAAGTAAAGCCACAATAAGCCTGTGTGCTGTACTGTGACAAAAGGTAGTCTTAGGGAGCTGGCTTTAGTTTTTAATCTAGTATTTATTTTAGTCCTTTCTGTCGGAGCTGATGTCCTTACACTTGAGCCCCAGGAGCATTTCACAGTTTGTTCCAGTCAGTTCTGATAATGCTACCTTAGGAATACAAGCACTCCTCCATTATTGTAACTCACCAGCCGGGTCTGATATTCTCAGACAGCTTTTTGATTTGAGTGTTTTTGCTTTGCCAATGTTATAAAAAAAAGAGAGAGCAACTTCAGCCAGAGCTGTTTTGTTTGCCAAAGTGACTACCGCATTAGGCATGTGCCTCTCTTCCTGTCACATTGAGTTGGATGTCATGGCATGCCATTACTCAAAACTGCTCACTCAAAATAGCATCTATTGCCTAAAAAGCTCTCTGAATGTAACCGTCAAACAGCAAATATGCAAATAACAAACTCTAAATTGTAGACCAATAAAATGGAATAAAATCTGCTAAATGCCATAAATTATAAAGATTATATAAAAAAAAGGATATGGATTAGGGATGTAACTGAATACAAGGAATTAATGAATAATTTGATCGAAACAAAAATAGGAGGCACAATATATTTAAAATATATACACACACACACATATATATATATATATATATATATATATATATATATATATATATATATATATATATATATATATATATATATTTTTTTTTTTTTTTCTTTTTCCACAGGGCATTTGGTTTAGACTAAAAGCATGCACTGGGGCTGGGATTCTGTAGGAGGCAACAAATGCAGGACTGGGAGGTTTTCACTTTCATGTGGGTGAGTGGTCTGATATGAGTCTCGCAAGATGACATGCATTACTGTGAATATGAACAAATGAACCTTTTGCTTAGGATCATGGTTTAAATTTAAATTGTTTACTAAGCCTACATTTTTGGTAATGGGACTAACAAAATTGATTCAAAAATGTCATAGACAGGTACAAATAAAAACAATAACTACAAATAGAAATAAAAACACAGTGTCTCATGTGACTCTATTTCAGAGGCCATGACCACAGGTTTCAATACAAATACAGATCCAAATACTGATAGTGTGTATGGACCTAAAGGATCAAGTGTAGTTGCTGTATAGCTGTTTAATAGAAATTAAATCAAGCAGACTGAATGAGCTCACAGTCAGACAAAAATAATTGCTTGAAATAACCATCTATCTTATTCAGGTTCTTTTTTTAAATTATTATTTTTTTATTATTAGTTATGAATACGCTTGCTCTTCAAGTATACAGTCTCTCAGGCAATCATAAAACGTCACTCTCTAGAAGCTGTCATGTCCCTGAAGCAGGTTTCTTCTTTGCTCATTTGTTCAAATATATTGATTTCAGGGTGCAGGGATGCTGTATGAGAAAATATTTGATCATTTTATCACTTATATCTTTGGCTGTGATTCATGAAAAAGAGTGATATGACTCGTTTCACCAAACAAGCCAGCGACAAGGAAGGAACAAACAATTTCATACTGAAGGTTTGCTTTATGTGTCCTGCTGTGTAAATGTGGGCCATTCTGTGCTGTTATAAATGAAAGCTTCCAGACAGACATATGACCTGTCTCAAGCACGGCATGGAACATCATATCCTTTAAATAGTTTCACCTAACAAGACGTGGCCTCCCATGTGAAATAAAAAAGAAAAATGAATATGTGGTGAGAGCAGATCGTTGTCGTCTGTGAGAATAAACTGTTCAGTAAAAGTTATTATCGGTTTTCTGTGTACTACAGGAGAAATTCTCTATGATTTCTTTTGCACATAAAGAAAAGCTCTGTATTTCACTACATCTCTCCAACATAGCATAGGGCCATTAACATTTTTTAAAGTTCAATTGAAATAGTCTCTACCGATTTCTGGCACAGCCTAGCTTTATTTTTTCACAATGTATATTTGGCACAGATCCCAAAACAAATGGAAAAATTAGAAGAACAAATAAGTCTACATTGATGCACCACTCAAGTATCATCAAATAGCACTTCCATGAAGTGGAGGCTTGATTCTCTGGGATGATTTTACACTGAAATCCCCAGACGGCATGTTGCGTTTGTGAACTGATCCCCTATTTACAGATCTACCTGGATAAGAGCAATTTGAAACTGAGCAGGGCTTTGTAAAGATTCTGACAAGCTTTTGTCACGTCTTATTTGTGCCTGCTGTCGGTTATACACAGTACGAAGTCTTAAATGCTATATTGTCCTGATCAGGTTGAAAATGGGAATGACAGTAACTGTTTAAGAGCAATTGAGAATGTTCTTTATATACATTACTTGTTCTAGGGTGGAGATCTTATTGATAGTTCAAATCAGTGGACATAACACATGATGTGTAGCTAACCATATGTTTTTTTCAAAGTTAGATAGCAAGTTACAGATTGGGCAAAATCCGGGCTTTCACCTTTTTCATTCTTCACACTTCATTAGGATAACCTGAACAAACCATGTATTACAGCAAGAATAAACTATGTCATATTAATAAATGAACATGTATTAATTGATGTTTGTTTAAAAGCCAAAGAACTATTTATAGCATTTGGCAGACACTCTTATCCAGAGTGACTTACATTTTTATCTCATTTTATACAACATGAGCTATCAAGGCTTAAGGACCTTGCTCAAGGGCCCCGTAGTGGCAGCTTGGTGGTCCTGGAATTTGAAATCACAACCTTCTGATCAGTAGTCTAACACCTTAACCACTAAGCTAACACTTCGGCTTCTACTGAGCATTTCCAAGCACTGACTAATATTCCATCCATGACTACATTAATTAAAATTAAATTATTTCCCCCCCCCCAAATATTAATATTTTAATGTTATTTATGGTGTATTAATGCTGAGTTTCATGGTTTGTACATCTTATTTTGTGATAAAAAATCTTGACTAAGCTAACCTCAGAATAATGTATGTTACTGTTATTTTTATTAGGTTCTTGTCGTCAAAATGAGGCCAAATACAATGTTAGTACGTTTTTCCATTTTTTCCATCGTCTGTACCGCTTATCCGATCTATCATCGGGTCGCGGGGAGCCTGTGCCTATCTCAGGCGTCATCAGGCACCAAGGCAGGATGCACCCTGGATGGAGTGCCAACCCATCACAGGGCACACACACACTCATTCACTCACGCAATCACACACTACGGGCAATTTAAAGACTCCAATCAGCCTAGAAACATGTCTTTGGACTGTGGGAGGAAATCGGAGCACCCGGAAGAAACCCACCAAGCACGGTGAGAACATGCAAACTCCACACACACAGTGAGTGGGAGTAAAACCCTAACCCTAGTTCCATTTAAATATTCATAGACATACTAGCAAGCACCTTGATGCCCGATGACACCTGAGGCTCCCCGTGACCCGAGAATAGATCGGATAAGCGGTACAGACAATGGAAAATGGAAAAAAAAAAATACTAGCAAGCTAATTAATAGCCTGGGTTAGCTAGCTAATCTTTATTATGACAAAAAGACTTGGTTATCTGTCAAATTTTAACATAAGTAGATTTATGTTGAGAAAACATTGATAGTAAGTTTAATTTGCATTGTTTTTTCATCTATGATTTGTAAAATGTAGCTTCAAAGAGGTTTTGAGTGTTTGGAGGTAAGACATATAATAAGCTAGTGGTCTGTAAAAGGAAAAAAATGAAAAGAAAAAAACAGGAGAACAGTTCAGGTTACATGTTTGGTTGGGATTTTGCTAAATATCTTTCATTTCCACTTTTTGTTTCCGTTCCTTAAACTGACTTGAAGCTGAACACGAATGTATCAAAGATCTTTCCAACTTTACTGTACTGTTAAACCAAAGTGCTGTATTATTATACTGTATGTAGTTCACCTCAAATTAGAGCCACTGTGAACTGAGACACTCCAGGTTACCTTGCATGCGTGACTTGTTCATGATTATCTAATATTCATGAGGATTCCTGCTAAGCTTGTCATAGTCAATATTTTGTCGGGAAAAGAACGTAATAAAAAAAGACGTAATGCAGCGTCAACGGCTTGATCACAATGTAGACGTCAATACAGAGTATAATAAGCTGCAATACATAAGACTACTAGTGATTGCAGGTAATGCATGTTTTTAAAATTACTGGCAGCGCAGCGGAGAAAGTTCTTCTCCAACAGCTGGGCCACTTAAGCAAACTGATGCAACACCAAAGCCGCTTTTCAGATCTTTACTTAGGCACTTAAACATGAAAGTGATTTGGTTAAATAATAAGTGAAAGATGGAAGATGCAATTTTGACAGCGACACATCTGTTGATATGCATTTCAAAGGAAGGACCATGAATGCTGCTGACAACTTCTAGTACTACCACGATACAAAACACAGATTTGGAAAAACGACAGATTCAGCTGTCATCAGAGAGTCTGTAAAATGCCTCATATGTTGAAGAAGTTTTCTTTCTTTCTTTTTTTTTTAAATTTCTTTTAAATATGTTCTTGATGGAGCTGTTAAAAGGCAAAACAGTGAAAGAATAAAAAATTGGGGCAAGCTCTCCCACAAGACTGTATGGACAGTTTGCGGAAGGATTTAATTAGAAGCCTAAAAATCTAGCCTTATTTCCAACCAATAATCCTGTGCTTCCTCAGCCCCTGTGAAATCTCACATCATGATAATTTATATATTTCCTCAGGTTCTTATTGTGTCATCTTATCAGGCAGAGTTGCATATTAAGGGATGCTCACTGGGAGCTTTTTGGCATGTTTACTTTGATCCTACTTCTCCAACCTCATACCTACTGCATTTATCAGGAAAATCTCTGAGACTGTCAGTGAGGAAATGCTAATGAGTTACATGTGGTAATAAGCTCACACTGCAGAGTGAGTGAGAGATCCCCATAAACCTGCATGGAGGTGTGGGAACATGCCTCAATGCAGATTAACATCTTTGGACAGGAAAGCATAGGGGTTCTCATTAATGCAATGCTTATTGCAGAGATCTTAAGATTTCTTTAAAGTAGAAGAAATCTAGTAGAAGCCGGTTAACATAATTTACATCTCATGTTAATTAAAGTCACCATGGAACTTTTGCTATATTATGCCAGTATATGGACTTATGTATGTTTATAGTCCCGGCCCTGCGATAGACTGGCATCCTGTCCAGGGTGTACCCTGCCTTGTGCCCGTAGTCTCCTGGGATAGGCTCCAGGTTCCCTGTGAGCCAGTAGTAGGATAAGCAGGTATAGAAAATGGATGGATGGAAGTTTATAGTCCCCATCTAAAGTATTGGAACAGCAAGGCATATTATTTTGTTTTGCAATACACTGAAGACTTGGGTTTGAGATCAAAATATGAATATGAGATGATAGATCAGACTTTCAGCTTTCCTTTCCTGAAATATACATGTAGTCATGTTAAATAACTTAAAACATGGCACCAGTTTTAGGTGAGCAAAAGTATAAGAACAGATGGACTTAAGTAATACCACTTAATATTTGGTTGCCTATCCTTTGCTTCCCATAACAACATTAACCTGGTGACCACACTGTTTTTTGTGATGCTTTTTTAGTTTGGATTTTGGTTTTTTCCTTCAATCTCACTTGGATTATGGTCCGGTGCTTAACAAGGTCATTCTAAACCTACTTTTCCCATGATGAAGTCCTTTGTTTTGTTGGCAGTGTTATTTGGCTCATTGTCTTGCTGCTTGATGAAGTTCCTCCCAATAATATTGGATGATTTACTCTGTAAATTGGCAGACCGAACGTTTCTGTAGACTTCTGAACTCATTCTGCTGCTACCATCATGAGCTACATCATCAATAAAGATTAGTGATACTGTTGCAGAAGCAGCCATGCAAGCCCAAGCCATACCTCCACTGTGATTGACTGATGTATTTTATGTTTTAGATCATGAGCAGATTCTTTGTTTCTCCACACGTTGCAGTTTCTGTCACTTTGCTAGAGGTTAATCTTGATTCCAAAAGTTTTTTTGAAAAGCTGAAATACTGAGCTATCATCTCCTATTCATATTTTGATTGCAAATGCCTTCAGTGTATAGCAAGAACAAAAGAAATGACTTTGTGTCCCAACATTTTTGGAGGGGGCTGTATAATATTGAATTTTGAATGTTGAATTTTTAATTCTGGTTACTCAGATTGGTTTATTTTTTGTAACAGCACTGCTCTGACAGTCATTTTGACTGATTTAATCTGAGTGCTATTATATATGATAATTTCTGCAGTAACACCTAATTCACAGGGACTCGTATAGTGGATGCTCTGCATGATCTAAGGCTAATAATAAACAGAATTTCAAAAATTTGTTCTTATTTTATAAAGAAAATGTATCCTCATTCATACGGTGAAGATGTTTGGATAGAGATGTTTAATCTTTTCATGTTTTTGGTAACATGACAAGCTGCCTGTTTATGACTGTTTATAGCTGCTTTAACATAAGTGATAATGCTAATGAACATTTAATACAGCAACACATGACCAGACTGTGGATTCTTTTCCTATAACAGGCACTTTGTTGTATTCAAATCCTTACCTAAAAATGATTTAACAAGAGCACTAAAATGCAATCATATTTGACTGCATACCGGATGTGTTTATAATGGTGGAACTAATAATCGATCATCTTACCGTACTAAAGAGATTTTTTTTTAAAGAGATCTCCTAAATAGTCCTTGTAAACCTTGCTTGCATAATCATACATGTTATCTTTTCAGCAACTATCAGGAACCTCGGCATTGATTCAGATATTCTGTGTTGCCAAGGGAACTTGTCTTGAATTCAAAGAGATTTTGTGTCAGAAATACCAGTGCTGTGCCTACAAAACACTTCCACAGCTGACTATTCATCCTGTTACTGCAAAATACTTTCACTTGCAAACTGGAGTGGACAAGCATGGAAAATGAAAAGCACTGTTATAAAGGGGTATCATCACCATACCATCAGAAGAGAATAATGATAAAAAATCTGGTCATGATTTATTTGTATAATGTAATGGAAAAATCTTTGAAGTGGAAGAAAATAGAAATATTTATGAACTCAGTGATTATGCCTTTCTACCGTATGTATTGCTTAAGCAAATGAAAGAGGAGGTCAGTGTTAACTGTAAATAACTTGTTTCAAAGTAAAGAATCTCTTAATATGACTAATAAATATCTGACTAAAACCTTTTGTGAGGCAAAATAAAATTTAAATACAGTAACGGAAGTAGGCTTTGCATTACTTTACTAACAACCAGAAAGTGGATTGCTTATACAAGGCTTATGGGATTACACACTAAAGCAACTCCGATAGTTGTAAAATAGCGTTCTCTTAACAGGTGTTATATGTGCTAAGTGAACCTGTTAAGCTGAAATGTTGGGAAAAAGTGGCTGATAGGCTGAATACAGCTCAGGATGGACAGTTACTTCTGAAAAAATAAAGCTTCTTTATTTTCAGAGGAAAATAAAGAGGGAAATGTACACGGATGGACAGTTTTGTTCTTTCTCTAATGCAAAATCAGTTCAGCCTGCGTGGTCTTAACTCCAATGTATGGGTACAGCAGGATAGGAATGAACACTGTTTGGTCAGGATGCAAATTCAATTCATTTCTGTGAAAACTCAAGTGAGATATTTATAAGTTACCCATTAAAATGATAGTCATTTATTATTAAAAATGAAAGTTTTTAAATAACATATGTCGTATGGCGATTTACAGACAGAAGTTGTAGGATTTCATATGACACTAATTTGTAAGAAAGTTGGAAACAATTCTTTGCGAGATTACTCCTATGAGCAGATAAGCTATAAATGTCATAAAGTTATGCTTGCTTGGTTTGTACTTGAATTTCCTTGCTGTTCGTGGCTTGTGAAACTGCAAAGTACTTACAGGCATGAGTGACGGAGAAGCTGTTGGAGGACTCCAGGTTATCCACGTTGTAGTTCAGATGGAAGGGCTTCTCACTCATGTTCTGGTTGGTGTTGTAGAGCTGCACAGCAAATCTGAACGCGCTGTGTTCTTGCACCGTTGAACGCATGAAGAGCCCACCTTTAAGAACGGCGCAGAAATGTAAAACATCTATGGATTTTCTATAAGACATTACCAAATCCTTGAAATGACACAGAATATAGACTTAATTCTGCCTACAAAAGTGCTGCATTTACTCATTTAATGCATGTGAAAAGGTTTTGCATCAGCAGGTCAGGGTTTCCATAATGAGCTTTTTTAAAATGTTTGTCTTAATATGCCCTTCCAAAGACTTTTATTCAGATTTTGCCATTCTGCAGCTGCTTATTTATATTCAGCTGGACTTGTATAAATGTTACTATGCATGCACTAAATTCAGTAATCGTTATTAAACACTATAGAGAATTTGTGATCTGTGCTGTTTCCATTTCGTTGTTTGCCTTTCAAACTGAATTTTAGTCACACATTCTGTCAGTGTCACATAATTAAAAGGCATTTAGATATTATTCCATGATGAAAATCCATTTTCAAGAGTTTCATCAGTTGTGTAGCATTTAGGTCAGTTGTATATCGTATATAGTAAATGCATCGCAAAAACGATCTATAAAAAGGGCTATAGAGAACATGCATTTCCTCTAAGAAATGGTTTTTATGGTGGAAAAGAAACCGGTCGACGAGAGACAGCGCTCTACACAAGATCTAACCAAAGCTATGGGACTCACCTATATTTATCTGGTTTGGAAATCCAGCGAGAGATCTACCCAAAAGCCAGAAGAAAAGAGGAACTGCACTCAATCGTGCCATTTTGTCCTCTTTTTTAAATAAAAAAAAAACCCCGAACAGTTCCGAGTATAAAAAAGGGGAATCACATGCACAACCAACCAAAGCGTCCAGACGAATGAACAGCAGTGCGCGCTTGCAGTGCGCGCAATAGCTTCATAGAGAAGCTGAACGAAATAAACGTGTCTGCACGTGAAGAGAGAGAGAGAGGAGAGAGAGAGAGAGAGAGAGAGAGAGAGAGAGAGAGAGAGAGAGAGAGCGCAAATGAGGAGACTTATTCCGTAAATGATGATGGCGGATCTACTGCGGATCTAGGGCTTCTCCGGTCACACTGTGGTTGAAGTGGATTAAATGACGAAGAAGAGAAGCGAAGGAGAAGAAGACCTTCTCTGTGCGCCTACAGCAGCCTCTCTCATACACTGCAAGGCGGATGAATAGGACCGCGCAAAGCTCGAACCGCCGATCAATGCGAAAATGACACAAAAGCCGGTGTTATGGCGACCTCGAGGAAACACGAAGACGTTCTTTCACCATTATGCTCAGAGAACCTAACCAGGTTAATTAAAGCCTGGGGTGTAAGTGGCATCAGTGTCTTGCGTTGTGCAGTCTCTCTCTCTCTCTCTCTCTCTCTCTCTCTCTCTCTCTCTCTCTCTCTCTCTCTCCCCTCTCTCTCTCTCTCTCTCTCTCTCTCTCCTCTCTCTCTCTCTCTCTCTCTCTCTCTCTCTCTCTCTCTTCGGGATGGCGGAGGACTGAAGCTGCAGTAATAAGAAGCCCCTTTTATTGACCACCACAGATCGCGGGTTCAGATGGACCACGCTGGTGCGCTTTTGACAAACAATATGCCATAAATTAATAATCACTATAGCAAAAACAGGGCGCTGTTAAAGGCGACAGTGATGCGTCAAAAGCATCCACAGATGCGTGCTGTAGAGACCCTGAGATGCGATGAGATTTTAAAAGTGTGTGTTCATGCGCGATTTGAACTGGTGTGTTTTCATGCAAGACTGACGCTGTCCATGGTGCTGAGGGGGAAAAAAGCCACTGTGTTCTCACGCTCTCTTTTCCTAGCAAAACCGCTTAAAAAGTTATGAACGAATAAGCTTAGGACGAGGTGTGTGTGTGTGTGTGTGGTTGGGCTTAGCAATAGCAGTTTATTCTGCTGCTTCACTCGACATTTATTACTACTTCTTTGATTTTGCGCCAGATCAATTTATTCACTACATTCACAAAAAAACACCCCACATAACGATCTTATTTCTGACCTACCTTAAGCCTAACCACTGCATATACCATAGCAACTCAAGGATTACTCCTCAGTCTTTTGTGTTTTTTAATTGCATTTTAATTAAACACAGAAAGACTGTAGCTATTGTTAATGGAACCAATAACCTCTGCTCCCCCTCTCTGCTACAGTGCAGCTTGTGGACAGAAGAAGCTTTTATTGCTTTTTCTTCTCAATTGCAGTTCAAGGATCAGGAGTAAATGTGCTCTTAGTAATGTCTGAGATATGATTTTAATCTATCAATAATTGCCCATCCAAGACCTTATGTTCCTAAATCCTCAAAGCAGGAGTCAATTTGAGGACTCCTATTAATATAATTAGGTTTCCACAAATACACTGAAAACAATTATAATTTAACCCATACAACCAAAAGCATACACCAACAAAAATGACACACACATTTTGTTTATTTATAGTGGTATTTAATGTAGTGGAACGTTAAAAAAACAACTTAGTTCCTGCTACAACTTATGTTATAGTAGCTCATTAAACTGTCATTTCCTCAGTAGCATCTCTTTCTTCTCTCTTTAGTCAAAAATGAGACAAAAAGCACAGTTTGGTTCAAAGCTTAGAAACCACTAAGCAAAGTCCTGTGCCCTGAAGAATTTCCCCCATGGCAGAATACTGAACAGCTTTACCTCAAAGTGCTAAGACAGACTAAAGTCTTCTTACACAAACAGCAAATAAACATCTTCTTATAGAGGGTCTATATAACATCTATATAAGACCAAAATACACATTGTTATAAAAATGGTATGGGGGTTGTGAAAATCCTATTACAGATTCCACCAGTCATGTGCAAATTATAGAAATGAATCAGAACTCAATGTCAAAAGGCTAAAAGAGCTGTCTGAATGATGTGCATGCATCAGTGTGATGATAGCGTGTGAAAAAAAAGCAGAAACAAATGAGCATTTTGCTTTTAATCAGACACTGAATACTATGAAACACCAACATCTTATCTAATGCGAATAAGCCATGTTGCTACACATATTATAAACAGAAATGTAAAAATATAACATGATTGCTTTCTTAATAAGTGAATATTAATAATGTATTTAAACTAGACTCAGATAACATTTATAAATGAGGTCTTTATAATTCTTTTAATAGCCAGATTACTGTTTAAAATCAACCTTGGTTTAACATGTAGTCTGGTAAAATTAAGACTTTTTTCTTTAAATCTTTTTATGAACATCATGAACATTCCTTGCATTAATTTTATTTTGTGATACTCTCCTATTACATAATTCACAATTTCTTATCTATACACACCATTATATTATAAGGCATAAATCAAAGAAAAACAAATAGAATAGTATGAGTTTTATGATGAGAAAAAAATGCCTTTTTATTATGATTTAAAAAAATTTGCACAACAAAAGGAGAGGTTTATGTTGTACCTGACTGCATTAAAAGGTGAAGCCCCTTCACTGTCATCCTTCACTTTTACAAATGTTTGGTCAAATTTTGAAATTTTGCAAATTCTGCAGCTTCTACTCTAAGATGAAAGGATGTGCAGTTGGTTGTAAAAGTGTGTGTACTTTTAGAAACAAACTTAAGAGTATTTTATAGCAATAAGATGTTACAGGTTTCAAAATATTTAAATAGTGTATGCTAAGATAGTAATAGTTGAATAGTAGTAGAATAGTAGAATTGTTTCTTTTAAATGTATAGAAGAGAGTTTTGCAAACTGACCACCTTTATCATCTTATTGGAGTTACTGGAGAGAGCCAAAAGAAGCTCAGAGAATCTGTATATTTTGCTCATAATCCTTCTTGACATAACTATACTGTTCATGCAATGCCAGATCTTTTCCCTTTCAACATAATGTTGTCTGCTGACATACAGACACAATTTTGTTTTTGTTTTTTAATTAGTATTTCCCCTACCCACCATATTATTTCCCCAATTTGTTTACCTGCCAATGCCCACCCATATCGTACAACAGCAACCAACCAGTAAGGATGAAGGTTTCCCCATGCTTCCACTGAGACACATGAAGCTACCCAACTGCATCTCTTCAAACTGCTGCTTATGGTGCTTCACAGGGCAATGTAATAGACTCAGAGGAAAGTGCTCACTGCCCTTTCTCCCAGGTTCCCAATGCCATGGCAGATGTTTTTCTATTGTGCCACTTGAGAATCCCAGGAAACTTTTTTTAATCTTTATTTGTTTTGTATTAATGTTTTATTTCTGGATACTCAATATTTAATTCATAACATCTGGGATTTTTTAAATTTGAATGAATTCTAAGACAGAAGATAGTAACACTACATTAAGGAACAAACCATGTACCAACTGAGCATGAAAATATGATTAAAACATCATGTAAGCCAAATATGTATTTATACTGTTGCTTAGTAAAATGCAGCTCACAATGATCAATATGAACAGCATCATAATTTATATGTTTATGTTTTTTAGCTGTCAAAATTAAGAATCGAGGCTAAAGCAAATACTGATTGTTAGGGCACTGGGTGCCAGGCGGGGAAAAATCAGACACAAGTACGGGGATATACATCAGACACAGGCTTATTATAAAATAAAAAAATGAACAGACACTGGAGAACATTAGGGCAGAACTAGGATCTAAAATACAGACAGAGCAAGATAAGAAAACCAACAACATAAAACAGAGAACACTGAGTAACAAAACAACACACGATGACAAGGACTCAACAAACAACACACTCAATTCAACAGGTATAAATTGGGGAGGTAACTAGTGTTCAGAGTTAGTGTTCAGGAAGTTCTGAGGTCAAGATCAGAGTTTAGGAACATACTGCCAATACATTTTTGTTCACGTATGTGGACTTATTCTTGTGGATTAATTGTCAACTAATGTGAATTAGACGAATATTAGACAACACAGGCGTATTTCATTAACATTACACAAATTATATGAACACGAATATGTTTACTCTTATTTTACAAGTGCAACCAGATTTAGTGTGTAGTCTCCCAACAAGCTAGGTTTAAGTATATTTTATAAAGAATGGCTACATATATTAATTCAAAAAGAAAGGACTGTAATATGATTATGGAAATAGTGTGCAAAAATATTTTGTGCACATGGAATTTGTGCAAGGGCAATGACATGGGGGTACATGTGCATCAGTGCATCAGGGTAAAATAGTACAAATGAAAAACAATATTAGCAGCCTGGCTGTTACGGGTAGCAGGGCTGAGGTAGGACCACTAGGGGGATCCCAGTTGGGGTTGTCATGTCATGTCTGTTTTTGTTTATGTTGGCCATGTGTGTAGTTAAGCCCCGCCCTGTCCTATTGTGTCTTGATTCATGTTCACCTGTTCCCAATGTTTCTTCCCTGATTATGTTCTCTATTTATAGTCCTGTCTTTGTCTTCGTTAGTTGCTAGTCCTCATTTGTATGTAGGCCGATGTGGTGTCGCGGTTTTTGTTTCATGTTCATGTCTCGTGTTTTATGTTTAATAAATCCCCATTTTCACGGAAGCTTCGCGTTGGGTCTGTTATATCCAGCCGGACACCACCGGTTGTAACACTGGCAAGGTGTCATAGTCAGATTAGTATATTAATTCTTAAGTGCATGGGTTTTTAATGGTGATTTATGCAGTCAATAATAATAATAGAAATGTAAAGCATTACTGGGGAATATGACTCTTTTTATACCTGGAGGAGTTGGAATTTTTTTACACACATGTATCAGCAGGGACAAATGAAAGAACCATCAAGTGTCAGAAAAGCCTGAGGGCTGAAGGTTATGAAACATTCCTCAGTATATGATGACAAAAACTGCATATTAAATCTGAGACTCCATGTTTAGGTCAAGGAGAGAAAGGATGAGCAATATTTGAATGAGGAACGCTACTGTGAATTCATTCAATGACATGGCAGGGAATATGACTTTTGTATGTAGCTCTGTCACACCAAACCATTTAAATTCCCTTTACAGGAAGCTGCAGTTACAGAAAGCTTGGTTTTAGATCATAGGCTAAAAATGCCCCCTTGCTTTATAAAAAGTTTCATAAAAAGGGAAATGCAGTATTGACATACTACACTGAGAGTCACATAACAAACCCTCTCATGCAATCTGGTTTCTCAACAAAAAACCTCTTTGGAAGATGTGTGACGGTGGTTGCTGTGTTATCATGCACACAGGCTGACAAACCTCTCCATAGGCCCCAGGGGCTGACACAGATGTCCTTGTACATCTTCTGTACACAGGGCCTAGAGAGAGAGAGGTGCAGAAGAGTCCTCTTTGGTGTGAGAGGATCTCTGGGTAATCAACTTATCACTGCCAAATGTGGAGCATTAGGAATAACTCTTTAGGTCAGTGCTGCTGTAGGCATTTGCCCTCAAATGATCAGATTAACAAAAAACTCCCACTGGAGGAGATTAACTCCAACACACTGCTAATGATAAAAAGCAAATGGATTTATCAAGATTGTAAAATTGGAGGCTCAAGCTGATTGTGAGAGGGTAGAGTGTGTGAAGCAGTGGGATTTGAGCTCCAACAACACTCAACAGCTTTAATACTTAATTTTTTTTTATTTAAATGTTTTGATTATATTTGTAGAGTAATAATGTGAAAACTTTATCACCATGCTCATTGAGTATATACAAGGGTGTTTTTTTCCGCATAAAAGGTACATTTCTGCATTCACAACAGTTGGTCCAGTCCCTTTACCTTCTAATTAAATCAATTGGATTCATCACATGGCTCACATGTGCAGCAAATTTGTCCCTTTAATGGAACTGTCTCTGAAGCGTTAGCAGCGCCTGCCACCTTGCCACTCTGTTTCTCACACCTTTTTGCAATCAATTATGCAGTAGAGGAAGCCTTTCAGAAGCGAGGGCGAATGGGATCAGCTTCATTACCCGTCTGCTCAATCACCATGGATCCTGCTCATGCGCTTGGATTCAGCCCCTGCATCCATGACTTGCATTGATGTATTTTCGGCAGCTGCTGAGGCGATGTTGCTGAGGAGGTTATTGTTCCTGAGGTGAAAAAAATAAGAGGTTGTCATGACTAATGAGAGAGCTGAGGCAGCATGTCAGTTAAGGAGTTCTCGTTTTCAATCATCGCTGATACCAAAAGGATTTTTGTTGTGTGTTGTCACCTACAAGAATGGACAGTGTGGAAAGTAGTGTTACTACAGGTCCTTTGTGGTCCAGGTGTTAAATAGTGTGTTTTGCAGCTGAACGTATTTCAGAAATCAGATCTGTTAGATCTGCTTTAGTTACCCAATAGAAGCATAGATGCTTTACAACCGGCAAAAAGCTAAAATTAATAAAATACCTATGTCAACCTTTTATTTTTCCAAATAATTTCACGATGTTATATATTTCTACATAAGATATATCAACATAATAACTAATAACAGTTTAACATCTCATTATTTTGACTGGTTAATCTTTGTTGACATTTTGATGAGCCCTTTGTTGTCCAGCTGTTAAATAATGCATTTTACAGTTGAAAATAGGTCAGATCATTATTTAGGAGAAGCCTTTATTATCCCCACACATACATTAGAGCACAGTGGAATTCTTTTTTTTCCACATTTCCCAGCTGAGGAATTTGTTGTTAGAGCACAGGGGCAGCTATGAAGCAGCAACCATGGAGCAGATTGGGTTAAGGGCCTTGCCCAACAGTGGCAGCTTGGCAGTGCTGGGGCCTAAGCCCCAACCTTTCGATCAACAACCCAGAGCCTTAACCACTTGAGCTATCACTGCCCCCATATGTTATTTACTACATACACAGGGTAGAAAAGCACTTGACCATTTGTTTACCCATAGATTTTACATGTTTATTCGAAGAACTTCTTTAAAATTCATGTAAAGATTCTATATTTCAGGGGGCACGGTGGCTTAGTGGATAGCACATTTGCCTCACACGTCCATGGTTGGGGGTTTGATTCCTGCCTCCGCCGTGTGTGTGTGTGTGTGTGTGTGTGTGTGTGTGTGTGTGTGTGTGTGTGTGTGTGTGTGTGTGTGTGGAGTTTGCATGTTCTCCTCGTGCCTCGGGGGTTTCCTCCCCCGGTCCAAAGACATGCATTGTAGGTTGATTGGCATCTCTAAATTGTCCGTAGTGTGTGATTGCGTGAGTGAATGAGAGTGTGTGTACCCTGCGACGGGTTGGCACTCTGTCCAAGGTGTATCCTGCCTCGATGCCTAATGACGCCTGAATGAGGCACAGGCTCCCCGTGACCCGACAATAGATTGGATAAGCGGTAGACAATGAATGAATTCTACATTTCACTCAAGTTATCATCAATATAATATATAATAATATAACTGAAAAAGAAAAGTGCATGAAAAAGGAAAAAAATATGTAAAATAAAAGCATTTTATCTAGAGGTCTCAGACTTTGGGACCTCACTAAGATAGATAGCATTCATCAACAGCTGCTTTATAATGAACTATTGAACAATCTGCAAAACAAATCAGTGATTTGAATGTTCCTCAAAAATCTTGAATTTTCTCCCAGGAAACAGATGTGTACTTCCAAAGGGCTCCTGCTGTTCATTACTCCACCACATGCTGCTTAATGCCTTGCATAGCAAATTGGAAATTATATTCTCTACACCTCCAATTTGATTTTCAAAGACAAACGCCTGCATGATTCATTTGAACAAAGCACCATTCCTCCAGCTTTAATGGTCACACAGAATAATCTTGTGTTTCTAATAAACTAACTTTGCACATCTTGTTATGCCAATCAATGAAAATGGATTGTCGTTTTCATGTAAAGTTGAATGGAAATTTATAGTGAATACATAATACAGAGGACTGCTTGAAATAGGAAAGAAAATGAGGAGTTGATTAAGAGTGCACAATTCTGTGGGCTTTTGCATGAACAAAAGTATTAACCCTACAAGACACTCACACTCAAAACAGAGAGAATGAAGTACATTATGAAGTGCTATAGGTACATCTAGAATATTTTTTAGTTTTTCTGATTTAGTAACATTTGAAATTCCTATGCCAAAGATATTTTCAGTGGTAATGTATTATTCTTATATAAATAAAACATTGAAATGAAGTAAAGATTTCTCTAATTTCCTATAAAAACAGCCATTTTGGTTTTCATCATGCACTGACAGGGTTTCTTTCTGGTGTCTCAGAATGGAACCTTGGGGTGACACCATGCCAATAAGAGTGGACTGTCCTGTTCAATTAGGCAAAACGCACAATGGTAAGGACTTCTGTCAAAGCAACCTTAGTGTGAATAAACAAACCTATGAATAAATCGCTGCTTGCAAATAAAGATGTCAGGCAAGAATCACTCCTTTGGAGTCATATTTGATTTGGACAATTTGCAAAACCCATGCACAGAATGTTGGCGCTAAAGGCAATAGATCTTGTGTCATGTTTGGGAGGCTGCCATTACATCAGAGAGTAGTAAACAGCTCCTGGAGGGCTATGCGTCAGTCCTATGATCTTCTGAAACTAAGACTTTTTTTTGGGGGAGTTCAGTGTTTATAACTGGAACATACAGAAGCCTGTTCACTGCATATTGTGAAGTGCTGCTGAAGTGCTATATCATTATTTTTGCTTCAAATCTCATTATTGTGACTTACTAGCTTGTTGTTTCAAGATACTGTGTTGCTATTTTGATGTAAAATCTTCTTATTTCAAGAAATTGTATCATTATTTTGACTTAGTAACCCATTATTTCAAAACATAATCATTTTTTTGACCCAATAACTCAGTATACACCCAGTAATTCAGTATACACCCAATAAAAGTTAATCAATAAAATTGCCAGAATTAATTAATGCTTAGAGTGTCATGTTGACCAATTTAATTTATTCAACCTAATAACCAAGCACAATAAATGTCCATATATTAATAAAGTAACTGTTAGCACCGATCTACTGTTAACTTTACAATAAAACACATAAATCTCAAGAAATTACTTATACTATTTTAATAGAAATTGCTTTACAAGCATTGCTAAAGATAAATGCAAAAAATATTAAATATTCATTAAATTTATAAGTATAATTCTAAATTAAAAAGTGTGCAAAATATACATATACATATATAGTATGCCAATAATCTGAATAATGCATACAATATAAAGAATTATGTATGAAGCTGTGCATCATGTAGGCTGTAGGCAGTATGTGTCACTTAAAAGAAAGAAACTGGAATAAACCCACACCAGCAGGATCTCATGAATGTAGTCTACATGTTTCAGTAGAGCTTCACATCAAGAACTGTAATTTCTTTGCCCTTTAGCATTTTTGTTGCTATTGTTTACTAGATTAGAATAGGAATTCATAAGATTTGCACCTACTCTTTCTAATGACATAGAGTTCAAGGATTCCATAGAGCATATTAAAATACTAACAACCTTGGTGCACCTGTAAATAAATTCCAATAGTGTTACAGAGCTAGTCCTCCACTAGTGATAGTTCGATTGAATTGGCCAAACTGAACATTCAGTAGCATGATTCTTGAGTGTGGACTATAACTAATATTATGCTGCTATGCAATTTACAGAATGCAGTGTTTACTTACAGCTTTTATAGTTCCCCCTCCTCCCACAGCCTCTCATCTTTTTAATCCTTTAAAACGTGCCTGCTATCTATTATCTATTTATCTAATATATATTTCTGCAGCATTGTAAGGCCTCCATCATCCATAAATGGAAGGACTTTGGAACCACCAGGACTCTTCCTAGAGCAGGCTGTTTGGCCAAACTGAGCGATCGGGGGAGAAGGGCCTTAGTCAGGGAGGTGACCAAGAAATTGATGGTCACTCTGAAAGAGCTCCAGCATTTCTCTGTGGAGAAAGGAGAAACTTCCAGAAGAACAACCATCTTTGAAGGACTCCACCAATCAGGCCTGTATGGTAGAGTGGCCAGGCGGAAGCCACTCCTCCATAAAAGACACATGACAGCCCGCCTGGAGTTTGCCAAAAGGCACGTGAAGCACTCTCAGACCATGAGAAACAAAATTCTCTGGTCTGATGCAACAAAGATTGAACTCTTTGGCCTGAATGGCAAGCGTAATGTCTGGATAAAACCAGGCACCGATCATCACCTGACCAATACCATTCCTACAGTGAAGCATGGTGGTGGCAGCATCATGCTGTGGGGATGTTTTTCAGCGGCAGGAACTGGGAGACTAGTCAGGATCAAGGGAAGGATGAATGCAGCAATATGCAGAGACATTCATTCATTCATTGTCTACCGCTTATCCGATCTATTCTGGGGTTCATGGGGAGCCTGTGCCTATCTCAGGCGTCATTGGGCATCAAGGCAGGATACACCCTGGATGGAGTGCCAACCCATCGCAGGGCACACACACACACACACACTCATCCTTGATGAAAACCTACTCTGGACCTCAGACTGGGGCGACGGTTCATCTTCCAACAGGACAATGACCCTAAGCACACAGCCAAGATAACAAAGGAGTGGCTACGGGACAACTCTGTGAATGTCCTTGAGTGGCCCAGCCAGAGCCAGACTTGAACCCGATTGAACATCTCTAGAGAGAGATCTGAAAATAGCTGTGCACCGACACTCCCCATCCAACCTGATGGAGCTTGAGAGGTCCTGCAAAGAAGAATGGAAGAAACTGCCCCAAAATAGGTATGCTAAGCTTGTAGTGTCATACTCAAAAAGACTTGAGGCTGTACCTGGTGCCAAAGGTGCTTCAACAAAGTATTGAGCAAGGCTGTGAATACTTATGTACTGTACATGTGATTTTTTTTTTTTAATTTTTTATTTTTTAATAAATTTAGAAAGATTTTAAACAAACTTCTTTCATGTTGTCATTATGGGGTATTGTTTGTAGAATTTTGAGGAAAATAATGAATGTAATCCATTTTGGAATAAGGCTGTAACATAACAAAATATGGAAAAAGTGAAGCGCTGTGAATACTTTCCAGATGCACTGTATGTAACAAACAGATTTTATATTTGAACATTTTCAGTTGATTTATGAATAAAATATATAGGTGCCTGCCTTAAACTCTCATGAATTTTTTATTGTCTGCATATGCATTATTAAAAGCGTCAGACAATTATGTGGTCAAGCTAATCTTATATAAGTGGTAACTCAGTTGAATAGACAGAACAACATATTTAATGCAAGGCTGTAGTATTAGTAACTAGATCTAATAAAATGCTGCAGTGAAATCTCCTGCTAGAACACTATGCTTATTATTAGTACACCAACATGTTCACTCACTCTCAATAGGCTGACTTATGTAAACTATACTTTGAGGATTCTTTTATCCTTCTTTAAACCACAGCGCCGTTGAATGTATCACTATAGTTGGTCAAAAGGTGTGAATTAATTTTCCATAATAGCAATATTTATATTAATATGCTCTTTGTATAGTAACAACTTATATACATGGACTGGCATGGTGGATGCTCCTCAGTAAAGGATTTAGAAATCAGTGTGTAATTATTGATAGGATGAAGTGTACTTGTTTATAAGGAGAAACTTTAATGTTAATGGAACAGTCAGAGGTAAATTTGTAACATTGCTGTAATGTTTTCCAACAATGGAAACTTTTAGTTTATCAGTAACCAAAAGAGAGGCCAGTGAGGAAACAGCATTCTTGTATAGAGCTGGATAAGCCTTGCTTACCTGTACAAACTTTTAATAAGAAAACTACTAAGACTTTAGCTAATCTATATGTATACAACTAAAACCTTACTCAAAGTACTGTATAGAGAATCTGTTGTATAATTAATAAAAGTCTGGTGAGTAACTATTGATCCTCCATATTCTGATATACTTATTCTCTCATCTTATAACATTATATATGCTATTATATTTGCTGTGCTACTGTACATTGATTTATTGATTCATGGATAGTGCTGCATTAAGCTAATGCGTAGCCCAGGGTAGATAAATAAGTCCTATCATCACCCCAGTGCTAGTGATTTGGAGTTTTTAAATCATATTGCACATAATGTTCGCATTTATTGCAAAATGATGAATTTGATATAGAACAATTTACTGAAACTGTAGGCGGAAAAGGTTTTATTGACCATCGGCTAGTACAGCATATGAATTATATTGTGGATGACAACTAGTATTATACTATTATTTTCTAATCTTACAATATTACTGTTACTACTGGTGCTATTGCTACTGCTACTATAAATAGTATAGTACCAAAATCAGTAATAATTGGTATAATAATAGATTGTGGGCTGTTGAACTTTATATCATTAAAAAGAGATTAAATACTGAGGGAAAATAATGATATTAAAAAATTTAAAAGATAACTCGAATTTATGAATACTGATACTATTATATAAAATTTCTTGCTAATTAATTTAATGTACCTAGTGTAAAAAAATCTACCTGACATAGATAAAGGCATGTAGCCTTTATGTCCCGTAGAAAGACTTTCTCGTAGATTTATGATGGTTCATCAAAAGCCCATTAATTATTGAGAATGTCAGAAAATAATGTGGTCATGCTGAACTTATTAATAGGGCATTAATGGTAGTTCAGCTGAATGAGAATGGCTGCATGTTTAATATAAGTCACAGTGTATCCTCTAGTTAATATTAAGTTGCAATGTAATTTACAGACTATTAAATGTTTACTGGTTCCCCATGTTCCAAGTGTCAACCTGATATGTCATATAATACTTAAGCATTTTATCCGGCGTTAATGATCAGTTTGCTGTATTGTTATCAAATGAATTAGTATTTTTCTACTGTACATAATTCTGAAAATTAATGAACTGAAATATGTTATCCCCTTTTGTCTATATACTATATGGCCAATTGATTGTGGACACCTGGCCTTCACACCTATATGTGGGCCTTCATTAAACTGCTGGGACTATGGTTGAAGCACACAAATGTCTAGAATGTCTTTGTATGCTGTAGCATTAAAATTTCCCTTGAGTGGAAGGTTAGTGTGGAAGAATTCAACAATGCATGTCCAAAACATTTGACTATATAGTGAATCTCATTAATCTATATATGGTAAGCAATATCACTGCCAAATTTTATAGGTTTATATGTCGATTAGCAACATAACATCCACAGTAGTCTCTGATTCATCACCTGAGGTGATGATTTTAGCACAAGTCTCACTGTGGTCTCTTCACTCCATTGATCTCTGAACACTTTGGTGATAATAACTGATGAATTCTGTTCGGTCGGCTTCATTTCTTTAGTATTTTTATTAGGTCATTTAAACAATTTAAAACTGCTGTCATCTGTACAGAGTGTATGTGTTTTGAAGATATACAGATGTCCATAATATCAGACATCACTGCCAGACTACAAACTGAACTGATTAGACCTATGGCACTTAAATTTGAACAAAGACTAAGACTCATTGCACGAGACATTTTTCTAGTAGGGTTTTAGATCTTTTTAAGCAGACTGGCTGCATTTTTTGGTGATGAAAGCCAGAAAGGCAGAAAGCCAAGAAAGTGTTCAAAGGTAGCCTAAAATTCCACAACATTTACTAAAATTAATTTGCGTTTTCTTTGTCTGTTCTTCAGGATAGCTATAAAAACATCCAAGTGGTTTTCCAGACCACCGCACAAATAGAAGCTGGTGTTTACCTCGAAAGACTGACCTCATAAAAAAGACATCAAAACCCAAACCGTTAAAAAACCATTTATTGTAATTCCATTCAGTGCAGGAATATTTCACATGGAGCTTGACACACTTCTGAGAAGGAAGCTTTTGAGATTTCCCCCTCACAGTTTCCTCTAACTGAATCGTTTAGACTTTTAAAATTTCTTTTGGAGTGTCCTCCAAAAGAAAAATGCTTTGACTGTATTATCTGTTTCATTTAATTTAACCTGACAGAGAGGTTTATAAGGAGAGGTATATAAATACAATAATAGTATATTATGATACATATGTATATAAAAAAACTGCATTTATACCCTAATTACTGTTCTTATTATATACATATGTATTATATACTATTATTGCATATTATATACTATATTCTTATATTACAATGTTCTTATATACAGTGGTGTGAAAAAGTGTTGGCCCCCTTCCTGATTTCTTATTTTTTTTGCATGTTTGTCACACTTTAATGTTTCAGATAATCAAACACATTTAAATATTAGTCAAAGATAACACAAGTAAACACATCATGCAGTTTTTAAATGAAGGTTTTTATTATTAAGGGAAAACAAAATCCAAAACTACATGGCCCTGTGTGAAAAAGTGTTTGCCCCCTAAGCCTAATAACTGGTTGGGCCACCCTTAGCAGCAACAACTGCAATCAAGCGTTTTCCATAACTTGCAATGAGTCTGTTACAGCGCTGTGGAGGAATTTTGGCCCAGTCATCTTTGCAGAATTGTTGTAATTCAGCCACATTGGAGGGTTTTCGAGCATGAACCACCTTTTTAAGGTCATGGCACAGCATCTCAATCGGATTGAGGTCAGGACTTTGACTAGGCCACTCCAAAGTCTTCATTTTGTTTTTCTTCAGCCATTCAGAGGTGGTGTGTTTTGGATCATTGTCCTGCTGCAGAACCCAAGTTTTGTTATCACCCTGAACTCATCGTGACTCTAGAATCATGTCTTTGGACTGTGGGAGAAAACCAGAGGAAACCCACCAAGCCAAGGGAGAACATGCAAATTACATGCACACAGTGCGTGTAACCATGTTCTTGTGCAAAACTAACCACAACACTGCAAATCAGAATGCACTGCAGACCAGATGAGACCAGTTTCCAGCATCACAGAGGATCAATGGAGATGACAGGAGAATATAGGAGGCTGCAGGAAACAAAATCTGATTGACATCATTTATAAAGTCTGTTATTGAATCTGTGACTATCAGAGATGTTATTAGAGAGGTTATTGTATCTCTGGTGAGCAGTTTATCTTCTGCTTCATCAAAATGATTTGTACAAGAAAACGAGATGGAGTTTTCTTGGATGCAGATTATAGCAAGTCAAGCACTAAATTAAAATGTCAGCTGATTGTATGCTGGAAATCATTTTCATGGTAAGACTGTGCTCAAAGGTATATTTTAGCCAATACATAAAAGTCAGGGGGGGGGTAATTATGCAAAAGATTATGCTAACATACTCCCACTAGCATTTAGTAATTCTTTAGTAAGCCAATAAACCTTTTTTAGTCAGGGAAGATGGCAGGGAACTTTAAACTTTTTTAGGACAGTGGCCCCTACAGCTCCCTGAACACCAGGTTTCAGTGCTCCTGATTGCTTGGTTTCAGTGTGTTGGGAGCTGGGACAAAAGCTAGGTCAGAGCCGCAGGACTGAACAGATACACTGCCAACAGCAAGAATGTGCACACTATAATAACACTGAAAGTAATTTTGGTCTCTGGTCTAATTAATGTGAGGGTTGTTTTTGGCTAGGTTTTAAAGACACAGCTGGTACAGGCCATGGTGAGACAGTAAAATATTAAAAATTTAGAAAGATGTGTAATAGCACTGATGCCAAGAACGCTCAATAACATTTCAAAGGATAATTCTCTGAAAAGGTCAGAATCATTTTACATTGTCCTATAAAACAAGGTCATGCATGAAGACTTTGTGTATAAATAGGTCAAGTTTATTTTTATGATTCTGGTTGCATTTTTTTTTCATGATTTCTCTGCAATTAGGATCAATTGTCTTGCGTTCATCATTGGACCATAACAGTTCTAAGATCAAAGATCCAATTTGGCCTGGTGTCAACAACTATATGTAGGTTTGCCTGAGTTATCTTTAAATAGCCCCTGTACAAACAGCACAGCCTTGAGATTCTGACTTTCTAACAATGGGAAGCCAGAGGAGGCTGGCTGTGAGTACTGTGTCTGCCAGTGAGTATTTGGGCCTTTACTTGCAGTGTCATTACCTGGGGTTAAATTGAGGGGTAGGCAAGCATAGCTCTGCTTTATCTGGCTTGACAAAAAAATAAATTATAACATAGTGATAATTGTGATTATGTAATACAGCTTCACGCTATCTGGTCATGTAAAAAAAATCATTTTAAATTTGTAAAATGCATTTCCTTCGTCAAGGCAACTTGATAACTGCTACATAAACACATTTACATCATTAAAGCACAATGTCTTAATTTCAGTAAAGCTTTATCTTTGCCAGAAATGAGTCAGAAGATATTTAGCTGTTGTTTAATGGTCAAAGCCAACCAGCAATATCCAAAAATATGTGGAGGAAAACATGTCAGAAAATTCTTTTCACATTTTTATTATATATGAATGTTGAGAATTCCATATTATAGAAGATTGAAGAGTACACACAGAGGGGTCCTTATCCTCTTCCTCTTCTTCATCATCACAGGTGTCAGCAGGCAAAACAGGCTTTATGTATGAAAATCTAAATCTAATCTAAACAGATAGGTTAAGGCCATATTCAGACAGGATGTAGATGGAAACAAGAAAACAAGGAAATATGGCTAAGCACTTCCAAAAAAAAACAAAGATCAAGGATGTCACACAATCCATGTATATTCTACATTTATACTCAATATACAGTTTAAATCACCATATATGCACTTCTATTTTAGCTTATACTTTGTATACTCAAATACTTTCCAATTTGATTCTATCAGATCTAACTTCCAAACTCTTGTAGATTTAAAATAAGAACATTTATAATAAATGTTATGGACTGAACATTGCATTTTTATTGCCCTCCTCTCAGTAAGCAGTAGATAGATTGTTCCTATTTCACCCCTACTATCCACCAGGGACAGTGTATGTAAATGTATGCAAATATAATCGCCTGAATAACATTGCATGCTATGACACAAAGTGTTGTGTAATGCAGTATTTGCAATATGTACAAGCTTATAATGTAGCTTTTGGTAACTACATGAAAAGAAACTAACTGTTCCTTAATCCAAACATTGCAAGTGTTTCCGCTTGAGTTCTGGCATGTCATTATATGATATTATACATATTAGGATATAACATGAGAAGAAAATACAGTGTGTAGTCAAAAGTATGTAGACGCTTGATTGTCACAACCCTATGTGCCATTCATAATTGTCTAGGATGTCTTTGTTTGATCTAGATTTGAGATTTCCCTTCATAAGAACTGAAAGGCAGAAGTGGGTTTCAGCCTAACAGTGCCCTTGTGCACAAAGCATGGGCCATTAACACATAATTTGCCAATGCTGGTTTGCCAACTTGAGTGACCAGAGCCCTGACCTCAACCCCAGTGAACACCTTTGAGATGAACTGGAATGCCAACAGCACACCAGGCCTTCTCACTTAACATCTGTGCCTGAGCTTACTAATGCTCTTGTTGCTGAAAGAGCACAAATCCCTACAGCCATGTTCCAGAGCCGAGGCTGTTATTGCAGTGCAGATGGGACCAACTACGTTAATGCTTATGGTTCTGAGATAGGCGGCCCTATATCTTTGGCTAACTTCTGTACTTCTTTTGAGCTCAGTGGGTAAGATGTTGGGCTACTGATTGGAAGGTCATGAGTTCAACTCCTGGCACTGCCAAGTTGCTACACTGGCCTCAACATCTCAGCTGTATAAATGACATAAAATGAAAGTTGTCTCCTTTTAGTACTTTTGTGTGATGTTTAATTGAAGTAGAGGTCTTTCGAAATTCACTTCCTTCCAGCTAAGAGAGTTGGGAAAATTACATCATCTAATTTTTTTGAAATCAATATATTGACCTTGCAAATTTTCAACAAGAATGAGTCTGCAGAATTTTCCCTTGCTGTTGTCAGTGGATGTCTTGCTATGTCATTTGGACTGGACAACAGTCATTTTATCCTGGTGCTAAATAAAGACACAGCGCTACATAAGACACAAGACTAAGGGCTAAAAAGTAAAAATTAACCTATCACATAGGTACATGTGTGCAAACAATGCAAGGAAAGAGACTGTGCAAATAGACAATAGAATACACTAGAAGTCAGATACATAAAACAAAACAGCACTGGCCAGTATGCAAACTATGTGGTTTGTAGTGCAAATAAGGATGCTTTGTATTGTAAAAATAATTAGAAATGTGACAACAGCAGTTTATAGCAGCATTAGAATGTGATGTACAAAACAGTTGTAGCAGCAGTTATAAAAATGTAATGTGCAAAAATTGCAGACAGAGTGCAGAGCTGTATAGTTCAATAGGAGTGTATGCATGTGTGTGTGTGTGTGTGTGTGTGTGTGTGTGTGTGTGTGTGTGTGTCTGAGTCCAGTCTCTATGTATTGAGGAGTCTGTTTGCTTGGGGGAAGCCATCCTCAAACAAGTTGTGGATTTGTTATGGGGATAAAAAGTAGGGTTCTCCATTATCTAAGCAGAGGTTAGCCCACTGGGTGGTGGATGCCGTCACCTTTGCCTATCAATGGGCTGGATGCCTGGAGCCTATTGTGATAAAAAGCAGAGTCTCTTCCCTCATTGGCATTATTCTGACATGTTCCACTCCAGGAATTCTGTACTACTGCTGCTGCTGCTGGGGTAGCACCATGTATCTTCTACAGATTTTACAAGGTTAACACCCTCAGGGGTGGATGTGTGGCAGTCAGCTATGAGCATCTGTCAGGGCAGTTCTAGGGAGAGTTCTGTTCTTCATGACATTGCTAGCAGATTATATCCAGGTATTATACACTACCCCTGCCAATTACAAGGGGTGTAATACTAGCTACATACAATGTATGTAACCTAACCCCATATAATTGTTTCTCAGAACCTGCGGCAGTACCAGCAGGAAGGAATGCTTTGGAATGATTGTTGCACCACAAGGGTATTTGGAATATGGAATTTAATGCAATTCTTGGATTATTTTATGATGTACATGCTCAAGCTATGCTATTCTGGTGATACAATCTGGTCATACAGGGTTCATAAAACACACAGTTACAGAACATAATTCACATTACACATTGCTCTTTGTTTGCTCAGTGTTTTTCTTCATGGCGGACAGATCTGTGTTCAGAGTGAATCAAATAAAACTAAACAATCCAGAGTTCAGTGTCATATTTGGACTATCCTGAATACTAGGATGTACAGGTGCATCTCAATAAATTAGAATGTCAGGAAAAGTTCATTTATTTCAGTAATTCAACTCAAATTGTGAAACTCGTGTATTAAATAAATTCAGTGCACACAGACTGAAGTAGTTTAAGTGTTTGGTTCTTTTAATTGTGATGATTTTGGCTCACATTTAACAAAAACCCACCAATTCACTCTCTCAACAAATTAGAATACTTCATAAGACCAGTAAAAAAAACATTTTTAGTGAATTGTTGGCCTTCTGGAAAGTATGTTCATTTACTGTACATGTACTCAATACTTGGTAGGGGCTCCTTTTGCTTTAATTACTGCCTCAATTCAGCATGGCATGAATGTGATCAGTTTGTGGCACTGCTGAGGTGGTATGGAAGCCCAGGTTTCTTTGACAGTGGCCTTCAGCTCATCTGCATTTTTTGGTCTCTTTTTTCTCATTTTCCTCTTGACAATACCGCATAGATTCTCTATGGGGTTCAGGTCTGGTGAGTTTGCTGGCCAGTCAAGCACACCAACACCATGATCATTTAACTAACTTTTGGTGCTTTTGGCAGTGTGGGCAGGTGCCAATCCTGCATCTTCAAAAAGCTGGTCAGCAGAAGGAAGCATGAAGTGCTCCAAAATTTCTTGGTAAACAGGTGCAGTGACATTGGTTTTCAAAAAACACAACAGACCAACACCAGCAGATGACATTGCATCCCAAATCATCACAGACTGTGGAAACTTAACACTGGACTTCAAGCAACTTGGGCTATGAGCTTCTCCACCCTTCCTCCAGACTCTAGGACCTTGGTTTCCAAATGAAATACAAAACTTGCTCTCATCTGAAAAGAGGACTTTGGACCACTGGGCAACAGTCCAGTTCTTCTTCTCCTTAGCCCAGGTAAGATTCCTCTGATGTTGTCTGTGCTTCAGGTGTGGCTTAACAAGAAGAATACGACAACTGTAGCCAAATTCCTTGACATGTCTGTGTGTGGTGGCTCTTGATACCTTGACCCCAGCCTCAGTCCATTCCTTGTGAAGTTCACTCAAATTTTTGAATGGATTTTGCTTGACAATCCTCATAAGGCTGCGGTTCTCTCTCTCTCTCTTGGTTGTGCATCTTTTTCTTCCACACTTTTTCCTTCCAGTCAACTTTCTGTTAACATGCTTGGATACAGCACTCTGTGAACAGCCAGCTTCTTTGGCAATGAATGTTTGTGGCTTACCCTCCTTGTGAAGGGTGTCAATGATTGTCTTCTGGACAACTGTCAGATCAGCAGTCTTCCCCATGATTGTGTAGCCTAGTGAACCAAACTGAGAGACCATTTTGAAGGCTCAGGAAACCTTTGCAGTTGTTTTGAGTTGTTAGCTGATTGGCATGTCAATCTAGCCATGGGGGTCACAGTCCAGTGACTTCTGTGCCGGTCCCAAGCCCGGATAAATAGAGAGGGTTGCGTCAGGAAGGGCATCCGGCGTAAAACATTGCCAAATTTAACCATGCGAATCGTCAGTACGAATTTCATACCGAATCGGTCGAGGCCCGGGTTAACAACGACCGCCATCGGCGCCGTTGACCTACAGGGCGCCGGTGGAAATTGGGCTACTGTTGGTCGAAGAAGTAGAGGAGGGAGGAGAGTGCGCAGACAGAGAGAGAAGAGGAAAGGTAAGAGTGTAGGACTGAGAATAGGAACTCTGAATGTTGGTACTATGACAGGGAAAGGTAGAGAGCTGGCTGATGTGATGGAGAGAAGGAAGGTGGATATACTGTGTGTACAGGAGACCAGGTGGAAGGGTAGCAAGGCTCGTAGTATAGGAGCAGGATTCAAGCTGTTTTATTATGGTGTGGATAGTAAGAGAAATGGGGTAGGTGTGGTCCTGAAGGAGGAGTTTGTGAGGAATGTCCTGGAGGTGAAGAGAGTGTCAGACAGGGTGATGAGTCTGAAGTTAGAGATTGAAGGGGTGATGTTGAATGTTGTTAGTGGTTATGCCCCACAGGTAGGTTGTGAGTTGGAGGAGAAAGAGAGATTCTGGAGTGAATTAGATGAGGTGATGGAGAGTATTCCCACGGGTGAGAGAGTGGTGATAGGAGCGGATTTTAATGGACATGTTGGTGAGGGGAACACAGGTGATGAGGAGGTGATGGGCAAGTTTGGAGTTAAGGAAAGGAACCTTGAAGGACAGATGGTAGTGGACTTTGCTAAGAGGATGGACATGGGTGTGGTTAACACTTATTTTCAGAAGAGGGAGGAGCATAGAGTAACTTACAAGAGTGGAGGTAGGAGCACACAGGTAGACTACATCCTATGTAGAAGAGGCAATCTGAAAGAGATTAGTGACTGTAAAGTGCTAGTGGGAGAGAGTGTAGCCAGACAGCATAGGATGGTGGTGTGTAGGATGACTCTGATGGTCTGTAAGAAGAAGAGGTCAGAGATAGAGAAGAAAACCAAGTGGTGGAAGCTGAAAAAGGAGGAATGTTGTGAGGAATTTAGACAGAAGTTGAGGCAGGCTCTGGGTGGTCAGGTAGTGCTGCCAGATGACTGGGAAACTACAGCAGAAGTGATCAGGGAGACAGGGAGAAAGGTGCTGGGTGTGTCATCTGGAAGGAGGAAAGAAGATAAGGAGACTTGGTGGTGGAATGAGGACAGGATAGTATCCAGAGGAAGAGGTTAGCCAAGAAGAAGTGGGACATGGACAGGACTGAAGAGAATAGACAGGAATACAAGGAGTTACAGCGCAGAGTGAAGAGGGAGGTGTCTAAGGCCAAGCAGAAGGCATATGACGAGTTGTACACTAGGTTAGACACTAGAGAAGGAGAGAAGGACTTGTACAGGTTAGCTAGGCAGAGGGATCGAGATGGGAAGGATGTGCAGCAAGTTAGAGTTATTAAGGATAGAGATGGAAGGGTGCTCACAAGTGAGGAGAGTGTACAGAGGAGATGGAAGGAATACTTTGAGGAGCTGATGAATGAGGAAAATGAGAGGGAAAAAAGAGTAGAAGGGGTGAACTCTGTGGAACAGAAAGTAGATAAGATTAGAAAGGATGAAGTCAGGAAGGCTTTGAAGAGGATGAAAAGTGGGAAGGCAGTTGGTCCTGATGACATCCCGGTGGAGGTCTGGAAGTGTTTGGGAGAGGCAGCAGTGGAATTTTTAGCTAGTTTGTTCAACAGGGTTTTAGAGAGTGAGAGGATGCCTGAGGAATGGAGAAGAAGTGTGTTAGTGCCGATCTTTAAGAATAAGGGTGACGTGCAGAGTTGCAGTAACTATAGGGGGATAAAGTTGATGAGCCATACAATGAAGGTATGGGAAAGAGTAGTGGAAGCTAGGTTAAGGAAGGTTGTGGAAATTTGTGAGCAGCAGTATGGCTTCATGCCCAGAAAGAGCACAACAGATGCAGTTTTTGCTCTGAGAATTTTGATGGAGAAGTATAGGGATGGTCAGAGGGAGTTGCACTGTGTGTTTGTAGACTTGGAGAAAGTGTATGACAGGGTGCCAAGAGAAGAGATGTGGTACTGTATGAGGAAGTCAGGAGTAGCAGAGAAGTATGTCAGAGTGGTGCAGGACATGTATGAGAGGAGCAGGACAGTGGTGAGGTGTGCTGTAGGTCAGACAGAGGAGTTCAATGTGGAGGTGGGACTGCATCAGGGATCAGCTCTGAGCCCCTTCCTGTTTGCTATAGTGATGGACCAGTTGTCAGAGGAGGTCAGACAGGAGTCTCCTTGGACAATGATGTTTGCAGATGACATTGTGATCTGTAGTGAGAGCAGGGAGCAGGTGGAGGAAAACCTGGAGAGGTGGAGGTTTGCGCTGGAGAGAAGAGGGATGAAAGTCAGTCGTAGTAAGACTGAGTACATGTGTGTGAATGAAAGGGAGGGAAGTGGAACAGTAAGGTTACAGGGTGAAGAGGTGAAGAAGGTACAGGAGTTTAAGTACTTGGGGTCAACAGTCCAGAGTAATGGAGAGTGTGGGAAAGAGGTAAAGAAGCGAGTGCAGGCAGGTTGGAATGGGTGGAGAAAGGTGTCGGGAGTTCTGTGTGATCAGAAAATATCAGCGAGAATCAAGGGGAAGGTGTACAGGACAGTGGTGAGACCGGCCATGCTGTATGGTTTAGAGACAGTGTCACTGAGGAAGAGACAGGAGTCAGAGCTAGAGGTAGCAGAGCTGAAGATGTTGAGGTTCTCTTTGGGAGTGACAAGGTTGGACAGGATTAGGAACGAGTACATCAGAGGGACAGCTCATGTTGGACGTTTGGGGGACAAAGTTAGGGAGGCTAGATTAAGATGGTTTGGACATGTTCAGAGGAGGGAGAGTGAGTATATTGGTAGGAGAATGTTGGACATGAAGCTGCCAGGCAGGAGGCAAAGAGGAAGGCCAAAGAGGAGGTATATGGATGTAATTAATGAGGATATGAAGCTAGTGGGTGCAAGGGTTGAGGATGCAGAAGATAGGGATAGGTGGAGAGAGATGATTCGCTGTGGCGACCCCTGAAGGGAGAAGCCGAAAGAAGAAGAAGAAGAAGCTGATTGGCATGTCACCATATTCTAATTTGTTAAGAGAGTGAATTGGTGGGTTATTGTTAAATTTCAGCCAAAATCATCACAATTAAAAGAACCAAAGACTTAAACTACTTCAGTCTGTGTGCATTGACTTTATTTAATACACGAGTTTCACAATTTAAGTTGAATTACTGAAATAAATGAACTTTTCCACAACATTCTAATTTATTGGGATGCACCTGTATGTCCAATTGTTGTTCCGCCTAGAATGACAGCCATGTATGTAGAATGTATGCAATCTTTTCTAACAGCAGAGAGTGTGTCACGTCCGGCCGCCGCCGCCGCCCTATGCGGGGCTCGAACCCGGACCTCCGTGGTGCCGCGTGCTCCAGCACGCCGTGAAAACGCAGACCCAAGTGCAGGATTCAGTGAAGCACTGTTTTTATTGACATAAACACGATACAGGGGAAAGACAAACATAACACGAGACTCCGTGGTACAATAAACTAAACTCACACACATAACCCCAAACCTAACATAACATAACATAACATAACACCCACGGGACAGCGATACACAGAACATTGACCCACGCCACACATGCACACCAGGATCCCTTTTATAGGGAAACACAACAGGGTAATAAGGGACAGGTGACACAATCAGGATGGAGAACAATGGGCAGGAAATCACACAGACAAACAGGCTTCCAGGATTCTCCTGCCAGCGCCCTCCCCGGGCCTGGCAGGGAACTGTCCAGCTACTCCTGACATAACCCCCCCCTCTAAGGCGCAGCTCCCGAAGCGCCTCCAGCCACGCTGAAAAGACGCCCCAGGGCTCGAAAAAAAAGGCAGTTCATACCAGAGGGGAGGGGAAACACACGAAGTAATCGCCGGTTGCAGTCCGCAGCGACACCCCAACTCCAGGGGTTCCGTGGCACCCGACAGCTGCTCAGGAGGGCAGGAAGCGTGCTCCACCCCGGTTGCCAGGCGACGTCCCTCACGGAACACAACATCGTGAAGCGGCGGCCCCGGCCAACCGGCGGTGGACGCCACGCCTCCAAAGGGAAAAAAATAAAAAGGAGATGCCCCCCAAAACACGGTGTCGAGCGGCGTGCTCCGCGGCAATCCATCGCAAAGCGATGTCCTCAGCGGCAATCCATCGCGAGGCAGCATCCTCCGCGGCAATCCATCGCGAAGCGACGTCCTCGACCCACCGGAAAGAGGCACCATCCTGGGGAAACGGGAACGGGGAACCACCTGCTCGGCTCTCTCCGAGGCAGGTGGTCTGCCGGATGTCCTCAACCGCCGGACTGCAATCCTCGCCCTGGTCAGGAAGTAGCTGCTGAATCCCGCTGGGTCTTCAGATTGGTGGGTCAATCTGTCACGTCCGGCCGCCGCCGCCGCCGCCCTATGCGGGGCTCGAACCCGGACCTCCGTGGTGCCGCGTGCTCCAGCACACCATGAAAACGCAGACCCAAGTGCAGGATTCAGTGAAGCACTGTTTTTATTGACATAAACACGATACAGGGGAAAGACAAACATAACACGAGACTCCGTGGTACAATAAACTAAACTCACACACATAACCCCAAACCTAACATAACATACATAACATAACATAACATAACATAACATAACATAACATAACATAACATAACATAACATAACATAACACCCACGGGACAGCGATACACAGAACATTGACCCACGCCACACATGCACACCAGGATCCCTTTTATAGGGAAACACAACAGGGTAATAAGGGACAGGTGACACAATCAGGATGGAGAACAATGGGCAGGAAATCACACAGACAAACAGGCTTCCAGGATTCTCCTGCCAGCGCCCTCCCCGGGCCTGGCAGGGAACTGTCCAGCTACTCCTGACAGAGTGTACATATGGGGTTATCTCAGTGGTAGAAGGAGAACTTCTAACACAAGATTGAGTATATATTTATGTATTTACTTATTTTTGTTAAAGATTGATTAGCTCATCAGGATTTTTCAATCCATGGTGTCTGAGTAGAAACAGTCAAGCTATCTTATACATTGGTTAGGACTTCATAAGATGGACAGAAGGCTGTAAACATCAAATTAACCAACAGTGGAAGTGACAGTGGAACCAACCAAAGATGTGTTAATCATTGTATCTGTGTCAAGAGTGCCGTCTAAGTATGTAAACAAGGTAGCTAGTCATGTTATTGTGTGTTCGTTAAATTAGAAATTAAATCCATCAAGATCTGCGAGTATTGTCGGAGGACAGCCATATAGAAATAAGAGATAATAGAAATGGCGGGTCAGCACCATTATAAGCAGTGATTGATCCTTGAGTTAAACTACTTTTTCGTGTCCTACACTATTGTACAGGATTAGATAGTGGTTATTACAGCTTTGAGCAAATTAATTTTTTGCTCTGTTAATGACTATGAATTCCTAATAATCATCTCAGGATGTCTTCATTGTATTTAGGCTACTGTGATGTAAATCTGTGTCCAAGAGACATTTCCTACTATTAAATACATTTAAGAAATCAAAGCCCATCTTTCAAATGCTATCATTCGTGATATGTTCTTTAAAAAATCTCATAAAACTAAAAGTTCTCTTGTTCGGGAACTTATGAATCCTGTGCACAAACTGAGCTCTTCAGTCAGCAAATTCTCACTAGCAGCTTCTATCTGCATATTCAGCACTTTTGTTTTTTAATGGCTGATATAGTTAGAACAGAGGCTGGCACTGACACATTTATGGCTTGGGGATCAAATCTTCTTTTGAACAAGAAGCAGACAGTCAGATGTAGTTTTATTTTTGATAGACGGAATTATAGATTTAATTATGTGCTGGCGGGGGCACGGTGGCACAGTGGCTTGGTGGTTAGCACGTTTGCCTCACACCTCCAGGGTTGGGGGTTCGATTCCCACCTCCGCCGTGTGTGTGTGGAGTTTGCATGTTCTCCCCGTGCCTTGGGGGTTTCCTCCCCCGGTCCAAAGACATGCATTGTAGGTTGATTGGCATCTCTAAATTGTCCGTTGTGTGTGTACCCTGCGATGGGTTGGCACTCCGTCCAGGGTGTATCCTGTCCTTGATGCCCGATGACGCCTGAGATAGGCACAGGCTCCCCGTGACCCGAGAGTAGATCAGATAAGCGGTAGACAATGAATGAATGAATGAATTATGTGCTGGCAAACTGTCATATTATGTTGATCTACAGTTACAATGCTCACAGAAGAAACTCACGGTGAAAGGTGCCCAGGATTAATCATTCTTACTTTACTTACTCATATTTACTTTAAAAAAAAAATAAAAAATTGCTCAAATATCTCTGATTACATAAAGATAATTTAGATCATGCACCATTGTATCACATCTCTGTTTAGTCAGTATGATGTCATGATGGTGTATTTGATTTTGTCATTATACCATTCAAACATTGCTTGGGCTGATAACTGAATCTATACAGGACATTAATGATTAAGTTTGATGCAGGCTGCAGGTGGAAAAAAGTATTTAGCTTTCAAGAACATGAGCAAACTTGTTGCATTACTGTGTGTTGTTTCTATAATAGCTAAGCTGCCAAACTAAGAAGACGATACGCTGTAGGATACACGAGTTTAAACTATCATGACATCATCACGTTTGGATCGAATTTATAGAGTGACTGATACACAGCTAAATAATCTGAAAGACTAGGCAATCAGTAAAATGAGAAGATGAGCAGAACAAAGCAAATAGAAGGCACATCCATTCTAAGTATTCATGTTCAAATAACATACTGAGTCCCATGCTGTTGATTCTTTCAGTGGTTAAGAGACATTGCTATAAAATACAGTAGGTTTTCCCAGATGTTTGGAAAGCACAACTCCCATAACTGTAGCTCTAAGCATCTATTTGTACTACCTAGGGGAATAGGGGGTCAGGGTGCTTTAGAATGTGTGCAGTAGGAAAGGCCTTTTTAAGAAGGGTGAAGCACTGTTTCATTTGTGGTTTCCTGTGCTGAATAAGATGTTGGTAGGAAATGTCTTGCAACAGTTACTCTCTCTCTCTCTCTCTCTCTCTCTCGCTACACACACACACACACACATATACACATATATTTACTACGAACAGCAGCATGAGTTTAAGGTATAAGGTATATATAGAACTTTATAAATTTAAACATAATAATAAAGTAAATAAAAGAGAAAAAGTTAATTAAATAATAAAGAATAACAGTAAAAATGATACTTATTAGTTATTATCCTAGTTTCAAAGATAAAGTCATATGCTGCATGCCTGCTGCATATGAAAAAAAAAGCTATTGACAAGACTCAGTAATCTAGATCACTCTGACAGTAGCGAGATGTTGTAGAGTCTAATATCAGCTGTGAGGAATCACTTCCTGTAGTGTTCTATGGAGCACCTTAGTGGTCTCAGCCTCCCACTGATGATGCGTCTGTACTGTTCCTCTGTGCTGTGTAATGGGTGAGAGTCATTGTCTATGATGTCTAGCAATTTGTGCAGCATTCCTCTCTCTGACACATTTTCCAAGTAGGTGAGATCCAACCTGATAAATCCTCTAAGGCAGGGGCTCTCAATCATTTTGCAGCCTTAAAATATCTAAAGCATCATCTAACATTTTAAATACACAACAATAAGCACATTGTTTAATATGTAAAATATTTATTTGGCTATTTATTTGCGCCATAAAGCTATTTCTTCCTTAGATTTCTACTGGTGGAAATCTGGTGGTAATTTTGTTTCTATTAAATTTTATTAAATAGTGTTAATATGTCATTAGTTTCAAGTTAATATTATTTATGGGTTACAGAGTTAGTGAGGTTAAAAAGGCTAATGATTTAATTAAAGCAATGATGCATTTAACTTTTGGATTGTGATTTCCACAACTATAACAAAAATTTGTTAAAAAAAAAAAGATGGGAAGCTGCATGGCTTGAGAAGTAGGGGCGGCCATCTTGGCTGTGCAAGCTGGAGTGTTTTTTTCCTCTTCTAATGGTGAAAATGTGTCTGGAGGATTAACTTCAGAGTGTGATCTTTCTTTCTGGACTTTACCCCTCTAGACTAATCCTTTAATTGAAGGCAATATTTCCAAGAGAAGATGACTGTTGGTGATGTGCTATTTTTGGGGTTCTGGGGTTTGAGTGAACGGATATTAAGTTCTCTTTTTTAATTCATACCATCAGAACAGGAAACCTTGCTTTTAGAGTTATACATTTAAGCAATGTTATATTAGCACTGTATGAATTTACATAGAACCCTCATGACAGTTGACCCCTGATACAGATTTTTTTCATAGTTTAAAGCTCATAGTCTAGAGTTTAAGGTTTACTATAGCATTAGTATTGATAAGCACTGCAGCACTGGACATGCTATCTAAATGATGGAAGATTATTAGTAGTACAAATGGTTTGGCAGGAAAAGACTATAGCATATTGACCATATCAGTGGTTTTAACACTGTGACACTGATCAGTGTAAAAGCATAGCTCCATCTCTGTGTTTTGCCATTTTTACACCGAGTCTGTCCAAATTGTGAAATCATGTTCTTGACTATTCTTCTGACTTGAATTGAACTAAGTGAGAGCAGGTTGTCAGCTCCCTAATAGAGGTAAAGCAATGAGGAACGGCTGTCTCTCAGCTTTGTGAGGAAATCTTGTGAGGAAAGGACTGGTTTGCTCCACTCACTGCCATCAAAATTCTAAACTCTATGGCATACAGTCCTTTGCCCTTTTAGTGTAGACACTTATCAGTATCTTTGTCCTCAGAAAAGTGATTGAATATACTGCGGAAAAAACATTTTGACTGTATTACCTCACCCCCAAAACCATATGGCAGTGGTCCAGGCTAAATCCTTCCCTGTGAGCAGTAAAATGCACTAGGCAAGGTATTGTCCAATGTCAGAATGCATAGCAATAGAACAACCTAGCAGCTGACTGGCTCTCATTCATACTTATCAGGCTGAGCAATGACAGGATAGTTTTCAGGGAAATTGATGTGGGTAAAGCTGTTGTAGGTGGACTGAGCAGCACTTCACTTCTTCACTCTTGCTTATATAGATGTTAGACTGACCAGGTTTGACCACATCATGAGTGAAGAAGCCCGGAAAAGATAGGAATTGAGCTAATCACTGACAACATGTGATAGGCACGTCTACAATGGTATGGCCACGTTTCATGCTGGGAAGACAGAATGGTAGTGATAATGCCAATGTGGCTTGAACCAAAAGGGTTTTCAGCAGGTAGCAGACCCAAGAAGAGGTGGCATTAAATCAAAGTGGAGTAAGGAACCTGTACCTTCTTGGGAAAAATCTTTCACTTGCCATATTAAAAGGGCAAAGCACAACACATGAAATTTTCTAACAAATTCAAATCTTAAATACAGAAGCTTTATATCTAGATTTAAAAACGTTTTTATGGGCACCAGCCAATTGTTCTTAAAATAATAGAGACGTTTGTTTCAAGTAAACAAATGACACACACACACACACACACACACACACACACACACACACACACACACACACACACACACACACACACAAAAATTAGGCTTTTCTCACTGACATGTCTGAGTGTACTATTTGACATTGAAGTGCACATTACTGGGCATCTGCATATTAGGAAGATGGTGTTATTGGGCTCAAGAGGAGCACTCTGCACCCTGAATTTTCGAACATGCCTAACCATCTTTAGGAACAGATCATTTTAGATAGAATCAGTTTTATTGCCAAGTATGCCTTAGCACCCAAAGAATTTGATTTCAGCTTTCAGTACCACACACACAGTATTCAAAAACAGAATTGCAGCTTGTATTTGTATGCTAGTATGTAACAGGAATAAACTGCAAGCTGTTTGGCCTGTTATATACTGGTACTTGAAGTCTTTTAAAAGCTCTGCAAAATAATCTCAATTTACTAGATTCCAATTCAAGTCTTAAATTTATACAATATAAAAATAGCACCATAAGACCCATTGTAATATGCACTGTGGCATTAGCATTTTCCTGCTCCCTTTAGTCATTACATAATATTGCACATCTACAGTGTCACATTTTGCCTTCGTCCTAAGCGAACGTGTAATAATAAGAAGAAAAAAGAATGACAACTGCATTTAGCATGCATATCCATCAAGCTGTAACCTCTGAACTCAGTCTATGGCTAATAAAATTACACAAACAAGCCTTTGGCCATACGGGAAGATTAATTTTTTTCAGAGGTAAGTAGTCTGCCTACTCAGTGAATAAGATGTGAAATGAAAAATGATGTAAGAAATGCTTGTCACTAAACACTCAAGTTGAAATGATCCATTAATGAGTTAATTTGCAAAATGTGGCTCAGTAGATACACACTACATATATAAGACCAATTTCTGAAATAAAGAATGTGCTTTAATTAAAAAAAAAAAAATGCTTTCGGCTGCTCCCTGTTCGGGGTCGCCACAGCGGACCGACTGGTCCGCACAACAACTTGGCACAGATTTTACGCCGGATGCCCTTCCTGACGCAACCCTCCCATTTTTCCGGGCTTGGGACCGGCACTGCATCCAGTGGCTGGGGTTGAGGCATTGGCTGGAATCGAACCAGCTTTAATTAAGTTATGTAATATACAAAGGAAGCTATAACAAAAAATACAAACCTCCATCTAAATTTAACCTTTGGTCACTTTAAATCTTCACTCATGTCAGTTTGAATGAAGAATGAATCCATGAAAGCTGAATTTGCTCAGACGAACAGATCTGATAAAAGATATATCTATATTTTATATAGTCATCTATATACGTTCAGGTCACTTTTTACCTGGGAGAAGCATAGTGAAATAGAGAAGACCAAGGAACTATCAAAAGAAGTCCAGGAAAATCTTGGAAAAGTATCAATCAGGTTTGGTTATTTAAAAAAAACATAACAACAAAAAACCTAAATATAAAACATCACATTGAGCAGCATTAAAACCATTATTAAAAATGAGAAGATTATGGCACAACTGTGCTTCTACCTAAAGGAGGCTGCCCTTGTCCCTGGGCAGGTAATGAGAGCTTAATTCAGAGAAGCAATCAATGGTAATTTTGAAAGGTCTGGAAAGATCCACAGCTCATTAGGGAAAACGTTAGACAGGACAACCATGTTATTCAACAAAGCTGAACATAGTGAGAAAAACAGAAAACAAGTCATATTGGTTGTGGAGCAAATGTGGAAAAAGGTTATCTTATCTGATGAGGCTAAAATTGATCTTGGCACAAATTGCCCTTGGCACAGAGGACAACACTGCTCATCACCCTGAAAACCATCCACAAGGTGAACGACAATGGTGGTAGCTAAGATGATGTGGTAAAGCCCACTTCTTTATCTGATTGAGAATCTGTGTTGCTGTTCACTAACAGTTTCCATCCAATCTGACAAAGCTTGAGGAATTGGCCAAAAAGATCAGGATTATGATAGAGATACTTGCCAGAAGCCTTGAAGCTGTAATTGCAGCTAAAGGTGCTTCTACCAAGCATTGATCCAGTAGGGTGAATTTTTATACAACCAACAAATGCTAACAATTCTTCTAATATCCCATTATTTTACAAAAATATTTTGTACCTTTAAATGTTGTATAAATCAAATTGTTAATAAAATTTTGTTGTATCATTTCGAAAAGGTTTTAGGGGTGAATACTTATTCAAGGCACTGTAAGATAAAGATGGTGCTTGTAAAAAAAAAAATTGTAAAACTTTATTTATAAAATGAAAGGAGGCTTAGGTCAATTGTGTTTCTATAAAGTGTCCAGAACATGGCAGTTAAATCTACCCTACGCTGTCACAGAGGACAAAGGAACTCACTTCTATTTGCCTATTTGGTTTTTCATAACAAACAACAACATTGATTTTTTATGTGTTCTGACCATGTAACATTTATACCAGGCCTATAATCTATCTAACAAAAAGATACGTATCAATATGTACCGAGGCGCTGCATGATTGCTGTCATCTCACCTGATTATTGTGAGAGGGAATGATGGCACATAAATAAAAGCTAAATTGTTTCTAAATACCATTACAGGAATACTGCAGTGTTTGCAATGCTGACAATACCATAGCAGTCAAAAAAAAAAAAAAAAAGATTTTCTCCATCAATTATTATTTCAAACAAACTGCAAATGTGGTATTTGTGGATTCACTTGGCATCCATAAAATAATATTTTCATAAAGTATTTTGTCTAATTATTTTGTCATTCACCACAGAATTTGCCCACAATGCAGTTGTGTAGATTAATTTGAACACAGCTGAACTGATGACTGGTTGAATTTTATTATCTATGCAATGCAACATACACTGAAAACACCTATGAAGATATCATCCAGAAAGATCACTTCTCAATCATATGATGCAAAGCCTTTTCAATTGCAGTAAACAGCAGTCTGGTTTGAGCTCACTTTAATCCAAAGGCTTGCTTTGCCATGGTGATGCCGGGCGGCCGACAGCACTGATTATAAATGTACTTGTGTAATAGAGCTGCCAGTGCTGCTTCAGCACAGCACACGCATCTCTATTGTTCTCACAGGCAGCCATGGGCGATTAATCGTTATATGGAATCATAGCAAATGCAGAGAGACATTAGCAAGGAACATTTAATCAAGTCCAATGACATCCTTCACACCAAAATCAGATCCTCGTTGATGTAGCTAACGCGTAGCTAAACTTTTTCCTCTAGGTGGTGCTCTCTAAAGGAATTTTTCAGTTGAGTTTAAAATGTATTCAAAGTGTGGTTAGAGGTGAAGGACACATAAGGTATTCTGGATGTAAATGTCATGGTGGAAGATCAGAACACCCCCCTGTATTATCGACACATTCTGTAAGCAACTCAGGAAGTCGCAATACTATCTGAACAGTGGCCTTGGACTATGTGGGTGTATCATAAGTGTAAAAAGTCTGTTTGCGTTTTGATGGCAGAGACATGCACTTGCTGGAGAGAGACTCTCTGTATAATCACTTGATGACGAGAGAGAGAGAAAAGAGATGGGGAGAGAAGGATGAGAAAAAGATAGAGATGTGCTCCAAGACATGAGTGGGTGTTTTTTGATGAGGCAGTCAAAACACATCTTTGCCCTTAATTTCTCATCCTGCGGCCACATATAAAGAATGCACATGCACTTGCTAACAGTAATTCACATCTTGCTTGCCAGAGAATTAACTGCTTTCTGAAGAAAATAGAGAATGTATTTTGTCATATTATGCATTAAAGAGCTCGATAAAAAACAAGTGTATGTTCCAGATCATAGTTAAATTGTTTCTGATGTGTTCATTGTAGAAAGGGACCATTTTCATATTTACCATTCAATATCACAGCACTGCTACTAGAAACCCAATAAAATATTAAATACTCTGCAGTTAATCAGTGATTAAACATTCAGTCTCTCACTCCACAGTGCCCTCATACAGGTGCCATTATTTGATATGCACAGGTGCTGCTGTCATTAATTGTCTTTAGTTGGTCATTGCGAGGGCCAGAGAAACAGCTGCACTGCTTTCTGATCCTTGACTCACAATGTCTTTGGTTCCCACTGAAATCTCCAGCACTCTAATCATAAATATGCATGATTTCTGTCTGAATTCCATTCAGGTGTGACGCCAGCTGGCTGAGAATGTACAAACAGAGCTTGAAGCTTACACAGTCACTAATTCATAAGTTAATTAGTTGGCATGTAAACTGATAACCCAACTGCCACAATGTCAGGGAATGGGGATAGTCAGCTACTGGAATATAGGCCTGCTTCAGTCTTAATATTGTATCTTTTTATACCAAGCGAAGCAAAGAGCCGGTGTGGGTGTAAGTTTTTTATTCCAATCCAGCAGGAGCCGCACCTGATTCCACCTGTTTAATCAGCTGGTCTTCCTGGTCGTGGGAAGATTCTCAGAGACTCAGGTGTGGCTTCTGCTTAGTTGGAATGAAAACTTGCACCTACACCAATCCCTTCAGGATAAGATTAGACACCCCTGATCTATAAAACCAGGATCCAATGCTACTCTATGACTGCTCTCGAATATACTCCATCATGAACTTTTACCTCTGTCTGAGTCACCATCAAACTGATTCCCTACAGCTGTTTCTCATAGTCATTCATTCATATTCACTGCAAGGTTTTTCCTCCATGATATCAGGCATTTATGTGTTATTGTCTGTGATGTTTTTTTGCAGCGCCCTGACAGATTGTGCAATTTGAACTGATTTTGTCTACTGTTTTGGCTTTCTGTCAGAAAATAGTCCTTGTAATTGTATACAACCGCATCAGAGAAACTGACTGTGGCAATGAACCAGAATTGAACCAGACCCATGAATACTTTGGAATCACCAAAAGGCACTTCTTCCATGAATGAAAATACCATCAACAAGGATTCATTAGCCCATCTACATTCACAACCATCATCACATGCTTTCTTCTAGAGTTTTACATTAAGGTTCTCTTAAATAAAATTATTTATTATTTATAAGCATGACATCTGTGTTGTGCTAAAATTCTTTCTGTTTCTCCAATTGAATGTGTTGCCATTGTTCCCTTAACAGCTGTTTTCTCTAATAACTCTGCTTTCTAACAAGTTATTAAAAGTGTCACCTTGATAGTAAATGTATATTTGAGTAAAAAGTGTGACATTGTGTTCTACTTAAAAGTTTAAATACGCTCTAAGAAACCTATGGAGTAAGGAATATTTGGGCATGATTTTGCCTGTACACTGATTAATATAGGTGTTTGCAATATACTTGAATGCTTTGATTGAAAACACATGATCAGAGGTTTTGCTAATATTTATTTTAGTTTAATTAAAATGCTGTTTTCTTTCACGGTAAGATAACTTGCCTAAAATTTCATTATGCATATTGAATAAAATATCTACAGCAGAGGGATACAGGTCATTGAGAACTTCTTGCAATTAAATTGGGATTAGGGGAGTGGAGACACTGGAACCATGATTGCTGCCAAGAATTTGAACTTCTTATAAGGCAGGTGGTCACTATTTTTCTAATGATTTCATTTGCTGATGTTCTTTTACCTAGCTTCATACAATGCCAAAGCAGATGCTTTATTTTGAATCAACAAGAGGCACCATCCTAACTGAATCCTGTATTCCAGCTCCCATCATCTAGGAGCTCGATGAGGAGATCTGCTGGCTGCCAGTATGGGCACACCCTGTATCAATGGGATATCAATCATATGGCATCATATTCCATACAAAATCTTGAACACTACTGGGGCCCATAATCATACAAGACATAAAACTTGATACAAGAAAATCAGCCCATACTGAACCCCATCATCCAATCAAAGACCTTCACTGGGAGGGGGCGAAGATACTCATTAATACCTGCTAGTGTTGAATCGGTTTAAGTTATTTAACATTTTATTAGTGCAGTGCTTTTAACAATAGACTTTGTCACAAAGCAAGTTTTTAGATATTCAGATGTTGGTGTAGATTTAGATCCCAAATGTACAAGCCAGAGCTAACTCTGGAATCAAGATGTTAGTTAACGCTTTCGGCTGCTCCCTGTTCGGGGTCGCCACAGCGGACCAACTGGTCTGCACAGCAACTTGGCAGATGTTTTACGCCGGATGCCCTTCCTGACGCAACCCTCCCATTTTTCCGGGCTTGGGACCGGCACTGCATCCAGTGGCTGGGGTTGGGGCATTGGCTGGGAATCGAACCTGGGCTTTCCGCATGATAGGCGAGAAACCTACCACTGAGCCACCAATGCTCCTTCTGGAATCAAGATGTAATAAAGAAAAATAATAATTACATCTCAAGTCACTGAGAATTAAACTGAACTGATCACCAAATTTAGAACATGATTTTGTAAAATGCTCCGAAATGCATGTCTGCTTTACAGAACCTCAAACCTCGACTGAAATAACTTAATGAATCAGTTGCTGGGATTATTTCTGCAATTCAGAGGCATACTTTATTTCAGATGATATTCAACAAACCTAATGAACAGCTAAATTAGAATGTGGGTCTGATGCAGCGCTTGACTTCTGACAGTACCATTAATAAGCTCTGTGGACTAGAGAGGAAATAAAGTTCCTTTCTTTATTAGTAAAACACCAAGTGGAGACATAATCCTCAATAGCTTGACTTTTCCTTAAACCTGGTTTCATTGAATTGGCTGTGTTTATCACATGGGGAGAAATAAGTTGTAATTGGAATTTTGTTGACTTGGTTTTTGGTGTTGCAACATATAGAGCTGAAAACTGCAAACTTGCTCTCACTTTTTAAGTTGTGAACATAACAAAAGCCAGGCAATTAATTCCAAACTTATTGAAACTCAGCTAGAAAGGCTATCTCATCTAAGCCTGCCAGATAAGGCCGGATAAGAATTTCTGCCACATGAGCCACATCAGGGTTCATATGCATTCACAGGCATTAACTGAATACAGTGATTTCAACACAGCACCTACTGGTGTGCTTCCAGTGCTAATATTGCTTCTACCATTAGACCACGAACACAACTTACATGGACACAGTTAAGAATGCCTGTTAGTTAAAGTCAGTTTCAATCTCTTTTCTCTTTGCACCATGTTTAGCAAAGATGGCAGAACGGTGGCTGTTTTCTTCTTTTTTGCTCTGTAATGAGCTCCATTTTGCTCAGTGGACCATGTGAAAATTCAGTTTTTATATTTAGCAGCCGCAACACCCCCCTCACCCCAGCACAGCAGGCGTGCAATGATGAATACAATGCTCAGGCTCTCCCTGCATTCTCCATTTAGCCTTAAAGTAACAAATAGAGGGATGTGATGCTTGAAAAAAGAAAGGTTACCATTTCTTTTGTGTAAATTATTCATAAGCCAGAAGGTGCGTACACACACACGCGCACACACACACTTTGAGGCATGCCTAGAATGTGGACTAATCTTGCCTAAGGGAGCTTATTCTGATTTTCTTCTGAGAATTCAGAAAAATCCAATTTTTTTCTACTTTTTATTACAACTATTTAAAATAATTTTACAGAAGGAAAATGATGTTTGCACTACAACATTACTAAGCTGATGTATGCATAGAAAATTTGAAAAAAGTGCCTTAGGGATTGTTTAGTCTTGAATGCAGTTTGACAGTACTGTGTCTGAATTGGTGGATAACTGGCACAATTATAGAGTTTCATATAACATTAAAGGGTTTAAAGTTTGTGTAAACTCTACACTTTACAGATGCATTTTTTTTGTGGTATACAGCAAAAAGTAGCCAAAAATGAATACTGAATAAAAGAAAAAAAAAAAAAAACAGAATTGAAAACCAATAAAAAGTTAGAGTTAGTTTAGTAAGTAAACCAGGGCAAACCAAATAAATATTTATTTTATTAATATCATAGCCAAAAAGCAAGAGCAACACTGCCTGAATATCCTCACTACTCTACTATACAGTAGGTGAAAAGCAGTACGACAAAGAAGGTGCATGTCTGAATTCTCAATATTCATAAAACAGTAGGCGAGAAATTCCCAGACGATTTAACTGCTTCCTGAGAATCTGCAGCAGGCAACAATGGACCCAGGACTGGTGTGGAAGAGCTGTCAGAATCAAATTAGTGGAAGGCAGTGCATCAGCTCTTTTTCTGTATAAATGCTGTAGGTATTAAACATTGTTCTTTGTGGTTAAAGCAGACTCATTTAACAACATCTGAGTAAATATGTAGCTTATTAAATGTTTAAAAACCAAATAAAAAAAAACGTTTTAGGTCACATGACAATGCCAAAATGGAGGGTTAGTATGTCTGAATCGTATTCATACTACACACATATATTCTGCATAGCACGTACTAACTCAAGGACTGAGCAGTAGCTACTGTCACTGTACGTGATTTTGGACTTGCGCAGTATAATTTTGAATGAGCATGCTTAATTAGAAATCTGAGGAGTGTAACTAGTGATATGCATTTTGTAAGTTGTCACTGGTCATGTGAAGAGGTTTGTAGTTTCCTGCCTTTATGGAGATAATGGGAAATGCAGGTAATGGTTTTAAATTAGACACAGATATGACACAGATGCAGCTTATTTCCTAATATGTGGTGTGTTAAAAACTACAGAACTATTAAACTAGTAAAAACTGTTTGTTTTGAATGCCATGATGTTTGGTTGCACAGTTTTAATGCTCAGAATTTCCCCTGCAGCTCACTATAAATACAGCTCTACCACTCACTGAGATACACACTAACATAGATGACTGAACAAATGAATAAGTGAGATATTAAAATATTTGTACTTTTTGTCTTGTATGTTTTAGCCATTTTTGTTAAGCAGTAACGCAAGCGCATGAAGAGAAAAAAAACCCTTTCCTGTTGCTATTCTAAACGAGTTTGTTTTGTTTCTTTGTGCTTGGTTCTTTACAATGTGCTCTCCTTCACCTGTGCACTAGAGGTCAGAATCTCCAGAGTACACTGTTAGTTTGGTTTTGTGCTTCTTGGTTCATTCAAACTCACACCTTCACTTACAAATAGATCCTCATCACACAGCTAAGCCTGGAACGTTACAAAAAACCTAGCAATGGAGGATTAGCTGGAGTTTAACATGCTCTGGAAATTACTGGAACAATATGACCAACAACTTCAATGGATGCTCACTGCCATTTATTTGCTAGAACTTTTCATTCAGATAACAAATAGAAAATCTCAGTCTTTATCAAAGCTGCTGCTGCTGCAGAACCCATAACTATGACCTTGAGCAACACTAAAAAAGAAATATGACAGCTCCACTGGTAAATCACAAGGTTTTTTGATGCAGTGCGAAGTCTCTCTTAGTATTCAAAACCTATAGCTATGATGAAGATATAGCTCACTGCTAGCCAGAAGAGCTCCCAAATGAGCCACAGAAATAGTTCATTCTGAAGCAAGTGCTCTTGGCAGAGCTTCAAGCAAGTGCTTCATGAAATTTTTAACCACCCTTCCTCAGGAACCGACACAGGTCAGCAGCTGCTGAATTAGGATGGAACAAACCAGAGCTAAAGATAGTGTACGACTAGAGTCTCACAACAATGTTGCATGCTTAACTAGCCCAAAAGCATTACCATCTCTCACTATCCAGCTGTCTATCCATCTTGATAACCTTGTAGGAGCCAGGTCATTAACATCCAAGCTCACTGCTCTGTCACCATAAAATAAAGGGAGCACCAGTGTGGCTGTTGTCAGGGGAAGTCAATACTGGAGAAAGGAGGGTACTTTCTGTTTGTTTCTGTTAGGTCATATGCCTTCTGCTTGGCCTTAGACACCTCTTCACTCTGCGCTGTAACTCTTTGTATTCCTGTCTATTCTCTTCAGTCCTGTCCATGTCCCACTTCTTCTTGGCTAACCTCTTCCTCTGGACACTATCCTGAACTTTCTCATTCCACCACCAAGTCTCCTCATCTTCTTTCCTCCATCCAGATGACGCATCTTTCTCCCTGTCTCTCTGATCACTTCTGCTGTAGTTTCCCAGTCATTTGGCAGCACTACCTGACCACCCAGAGCCTGCCTCAACTTCTGTCTAAATTCCTCACAACATTCCTCCTTTTTCAGCTTCCACCACTTGGTTTTCTTCTCTATCTCTATCTTTGACCTCTTCTTCTTACAGACCATCAAAGTCATCCTACACACCACCATCCTACGCTGTCTGGCTACACTCTCTCCCACTAGCACTTTACAGTCACTAATCTCTTTCAGATTGCCTCTTCTACATATGATGTAGTCTACCTGTGTGCTCCAACCTCCACTCTTGTAAGTCATTCTATGCTCCTCCCTCTTCTGAAAATAAGTTTTAACCACAGCCATGCCCATCCTCTTAGCAAAGTCCACTACCATCTGTCCTTCAAGGTCCCTTTCCTTAACTCCAAGCTTGCCCATCACCTCCTCATCCCCTGTGTTCCCCTCACCAACATGTCCATTAAAATCTGCTCCTATCACCACTCTCTCACCTGTGGGAATACTCTATATCACCTCATCTAATTCACTCCTACATGTGGGATATAGCCACTAACAACATTCAACATCACCCCTTCAATCTCTAACTTCAGACTCATCACCCTATCTGACACTCTCTTCACCTCCAGAACATTCCTCACAAACTCCTCCTTCAGGACCACACCTACCCCAGTTCTCTTACTATCCACACCATAATAAAACAGCTTGAATCCTGCTCCTATACTACGAGCCTTGCTACCCTTCCACCTGGTCTCCTGTACACACAGTATATCCACCTTCCTTCTCTCCATCATATCAGCCAGCTCTCTACCTTTCCCTGTCATAGTACCAACATTCAGAGTTCCTATTCTCAGTCCTACACTCTTACCTTTCCTCTTCTCTCTCTGTCTGCGCACTCTTCTCCCTCCTCTACTTCTACGACCAACAGTAGCCCAATTTCCACCGGTGCCCTGTGGGTCAATGGCGCAGATGGCGGTTGTTGTTAACCCGGGCCTCGACCGATCCAGTATAAAATTCAGAGTACTGATGATTCGAATGATTAAATTTGGCAATGTTTTATGCCGGATGCCCTTCCTGACGCGACCCTCTCTATTTATCTGGGCTTGGGACGGGCACAGAAGTCACTGGACTGTGACCCCGATGGCTAGATTCTGTTAGGTAAATCTAATGAAAAAATAATTCATTCATTCATTGTCTACCGCTTATCCGATCTATTCTCGGGTCACAGGGAGCCTGTGCCTATCTCAGGCTTCATTGGGCATCAAGGCAGGATACACCCTGGACGGAGTGCCAACCCATCGCAGGGCACACACACACTCTCATTCACTCACACAATCACACACTACAGACAATTTAGAGATGCCAATCAACCTACCACACATGTCTTTGGACTGGGGGAGGAAACCGGAGTACCCGGAGGAAACCCCCGAGGCACAGGGAGAACATGCAAACTCCACACACACGGCGGAGGCGGCAATTGAACCCCCAACCCTGGAGGTGTGAGGCAAACGTGCTAACCACTAAGCCACTAAGCCACCGTGCCCCCTGAAAAAATAATTATTAGTGATAAAGATATCGGAGATATGTTAAGACCTAACAAGTTTTTATTTTTCTAAATGAATTCTAAGAGGAAGTTTATTAAGCACATTACATGTTGCTAGCTAATGCCAATAATATTAAATTAATGTTTTCTTATATTAGTATTTTAGTGTTCATCTGCCAGAAAGTTTATACAGTGTAAAACACACACAGTACAGTATTTTTTATAGCTTTCAGAGGGGAATATGTAGAACAGCTACAGCTAGCAGAACATCTATTTACTTTCTCCTCTGACTTGCCATACTGAGAACTAATCGGGACTAAAAATAAAAACCCTTCAACTGAGACATAAGCAAAATACAGACAGTCCCTTAGGTTGAGTATGGTTATTATTCCAGCAGGGAGGAAACTCTGACACTATAGCCTGAAGATCTTACTTGAATATGGAACAACCTGTAATCTTCAGACTCCGTCAGCACTTCATCTACCAGGTAATATTTTTATCATGAGCTATCTAGTTTAGCTTTTTCTTATGAATGCATACATTTACAAATAGTCAAAGTTTTTCAAAGTCAAAATTTCAGAAATCCCTGAACCTTAATTAAGAGAATAACTACTGCAAACCCCGAGGAACAGGAAGAAAATGTATTGGCATAGATTCATTATTTGCTATTTTCTTATCACTGGACAGTACAGTTTCTTATCATGCCACTATTTTAAGTAACTTTATCCAACAGGGAAAACAAGGAGGAAACAGACAGTAACCTGGACTCAGTCTCGGACCCTGGAGCTGTGAGGCAGCAGTGCTAGCCACTGCATCGCCTGCTGTCCTTACTTGCTTTTAAATAACCTGAGCAAGATATATGAACTCTGGTCTGCTGCCAAGCCACTGTCTTGTTCATATTAGAAAACAAATTCATTTCATCAATATAGTGCATATCTTCGACAGCTTCTCACAAAATAATGGATGTCCCTCCAAACTGTGGCGATCATCAGCCCTACTACTGTACTGTGTTAATTCCTTTTTCCTATTATGCAGAACTGATCTGAAATTATTGCATTTTCTTCACTACGTCATGAACTGCGCTGAAAATGAGTGGAGTCTCCTACTGCCTGATGATCTTAGTTGAATGTGCCTTTAGTTCTCACAGCTAAATGATTGCTTGGGATTTATACTTAAGTTGAGTTTGAAACAGTTTGAATAGATTTGTGTGGGAAAGGAGTTCATGCTCCGAGGCATCATGCCTTTTAATGTCTTTCTCAAAATGTACCTTGACGCAGTTTATTGATTTGGTTTGCTTTTCAGCAGATCTAAGAATTGCTAGCCGTGCTGTTGTTGCAGCTTCATAAGTTTGCAGCTCAAATGTTTTACTTTTTTCTTTTTGTGTTGTTTGATTGTTTTTGTTTGCCTTTGCCATGTTTGGGCAGTACTGTTTGATTACATATATAAGAGAACTACTTCTGAACATTTGTCACTCAGTGTAACTACGATGCAATAGCCATCCAACTTACGTCTGGATTTCTTTTCCTTTGTGCACTTTTTGTGCACGAAATTCTGATTGGAGAAGTGGTGAGGAACTGGAGCTCTCTGTGAGCGGATGATAAGATGGACAAGGACCTATAAAGACTTTTCTTTCTTTGCTGCTATGTGTTTCACTAAAATGTGCCTCCAGACAGTACTGTGTTTACTGGGATTTCACCTCCACAGTGCAGATTGTGACACAAAGCTGTCTAGGAAGATGCAAGGCTCTGAAATCTGTTTCCATATTAATGAAGGTTGGTGTATGTCACAGTGAAGTACTGTTGCCAGTCCCTGGAATCTTTTTTCATTAACTGCAAGTTGTTTTATTTCTTTGTGGGAGTTTGCCTCAATTATTTTAGTTGGTGTGTATATTCCACCTCAAGCTTGCCCACATAAGGCTCAACAGCACATAGCTTATCATATAATAAGTGTAAAGCAACACTTAGACTCCATTGTCATTGTTTTAGAAAATTTGAACACAGCACATCTCAGTAACAAACTGCTTAAATACAGGTTTGTTAATATGGGTTTACATTACTTTCTCCAGCACCTCGATTGTTCTTGGGCCTGTACCAGGGCCATATTTGTGGACTTCAGCTTGGCATTAAATTCAATCCTTTGGGATCTACTCCATACCAAACTCTCCCACTACAGCATACCTGCCTCAACCTGCAACTGGTTTACACACTTTCTTATTAGTAGAAGGTAACAGATGAGTCTGAAGAATCATCAGCATTGACCATCAGCATTGGTGAACCACAGGAATGCTTACTCTGCCTGCTGGTGTTCTCTCTCTACACTAATGAGTGCACCTTCATGGACCATTTTATTAAATACCTTAAGTTTGCAGATTTTTTCAGTTCAATTCAATTTATTTGTATAGCACCTTTTACAATGGACATTGTCTCAAAGCAGCTTTACAAAAATAGAGAAACAGAAAGGTGAGAAAAAAAAAAAGAATCATTAAATTATTAAACTATTTTATCCCTATTTATCCCTAATGAGCAAGCCTGCGGCAACGGTGGCAAGGAAAAACTCCCTGTGATGATATGAGGAAGAAACCTTGAGAGGAACCAGACTCAGAAGGGAACCCATCCTCATTTGGGTGACACTGGACAGTAAATAATGTAAATGTAAATAGTGTCCTTTCTACAACAGCAACCAAGGGCCCATGAGGAACTACTAGGTCAAAGTAGTTACTGAGTTCGTTATAGACACTAATTCCTTGCTGTCAAAAGCTAACAGATGTAACAGCAGATCGGTAACGGTGTTATAGTCCCCAAGTGGCTCTGTCCACGGCTGTCTCCTGGACACAGGCTGTCCACACAGATTCATCCACAGCATCAGTGAGCACCACCAAGCGACGAGACTCCGACCAGAGGTAGAGCCAGTAGTCACACTGGAAACTCAGAATACTGGGAGCTCAGGAGTGGGACGTATAGCTTGACAGAGAAAGAGATAGAGAGAGAGAGAGAAAGATATTAAGTGTGCTTGTGATCATGTGATGTTTAAAGACAATGTAGATTATGTGTAAAGTGCAGGCAGGGACTCCGGCAGAACTAGCTATGACAGCATAACTGAAAGGGAGAGCCAGAAGGTCACAGACATGAAAGCTTCCTGTGACATAAAGCGTCCAACCACTTCACAGTCAGCAAACCTGAGCGACTTGCGAAGGTGGTAAGGCGACAACATCCAAACATCCCAGTACACCAAACACTCTATGCCCATGAACCTTCCAGATCTGCTCCTTTACCTAAGAAAAACTATACATTGAAGGCTTGACTAAACAAATGTGTCTTCAGCCTAGACTTAAACATTGAGACTGTGTCTGAATCCCAAACACTAATTGGAAGACTGTTCCATAACTGTGGGGCTTTGTAAGAAAAAGCTCTGCCCCCTGCTGTAGACTTTGCTACTTGAGGTACTACCAAATAACCTGCACCCTTTGATCGGAGTAGGCGTGGCAGATCATAAATAACCAAAAGATCGCTCAGATACTGTGGTGTGAGACCATTTAGTGCTTTATATGTTAGTAACAGTATTTTGTAATCATTGCGAATTTGACTGGGAGCCAATGTAGTGTAGCTAAGATAGGAATGGTGTGTTCATATCTTCTGGTTCTAGTTAGGACTCTAGCTGCTGCATTCTGGACTAACTGGAGCTTGTTTATGCTCCTACTGGAACATCCAGACAGTAAGGCATTACAATAATCCAACCTAGAGGTAACAAAAGCATGAACTAATTTTTCTGCATCATGAAGTGACATCATATTTCTTATCTTAGCAATATTTCTAAGATGGAAGAAGGCTACCCTAGTGATATTATCTACAGGTGCATCTCAATAAATTAGAATGTCATGGACAAGTTAATTTATTTCAGTAATTCAACTCAAATTGTGAAACTCGTGTATTAAATAAATTCAATGCACACAGACTGAAGCAGTTTAAGTCTTTGGTTCTTTTAATTGTGATGATTTTGGCTCACATTTAACAAAATCTCAACAAATTAGAATATGGTGACATGCCAATCAGCTAATCACCTCAAAACACCTGCAAAGGTTTCCTGAGCCTTCAAAATGGTCTCTCAGTTTGGTTCACTAGGCTACACAATCATGGGGAAGACTGCTGATCTGACAGTTGTCCAGAAGACAATCATTGACACCCTTCACAAGAAGGGTAAGCCACAAACATTCATTGCCAAAGAAGCTGGCTGTTCACAGAGTGCTGTATCCAAGCATTTTAACAGAAAGTTGAGTGGAAGGAAAAAGTGTGGAAAAAAAAAGATGCACAACCAACCGAGAGAACCTCAGCCTTATGAGGATTGTCAAGCAAAATCCATTCAAGAATTTGAGTGAACTTCACAAGGAATGGACTGAGGCTGGGGTCAAGGCATCAAGAGCCACCACACACAGATGTGTCAAGGAATTTGGCTACAGTTGTCATATTCTTCTTGTTAAGCCACTCCTGAACCACAGACAACGTCAGAGGCGTCTTACCTGGGCTAAGGAGAAGAAGAACTGGACTGTTGCCCAGTGGTCCAAAGTCCTCTTTTCAGATGAGAGCAAGTTTTGTATTTCATTTGGAAACCAAGGTCCTAGAGTCTGGAGGAAGGGTGGAGAAGCTCATAGCCCAAGTTGCTTGAAGTCCAGTGTTAAGTTTCCACAGTCTGTGATGATTTGGGGTGCAATGTCATCTGCTGGTGTTGGTCCATTGTGTTTTTTGAAAACCAATGTCACTGCATTCTAATTTATTGAGATGCGCCTGTATTCTAATTTGCACCTGTACATGAGCTTCAAATGAAAGACAAGAATCAATAATCACACCAAGTTCTTTTACTGCTGGACATGATGAAACAGAAAGACCATCAACAGTTACTCTGTAATCAGAAAGCTTACTTCTAACTGCATGTGGTCCTAGTAAAAGCACCTCTGTCTTGTCAGAGTTAAGCAGGAGGAAGTAAGTAAGCATCCACTGTCTAATGTCCTTTACATATTCTTCAACCTTAATAAGCTGGTATATCTCATCTGACTTAGCTGAAACATATAGCTGTGTGTCATCCGCATAACAGTGGAAGCTAATACAATGTTTACGAATAATTGCTCCAAGGGGTAGCGTATATAAGGAGAAAAGCAGTGGGCCTAAGACAGAACCTTGTGGAACACCGAACATAACCTTGGTATGCATAGAGAAGTCACCATTTAGAGCTACAAACTGATAACGATCCATCAAAGAAGACCTGTTCCAGGAGAGGGCTGTTTAACACCAACAACATGTTCTAGCCTATCAAGTAGAGTAGTGTGGTCAATGGTGTCAAAAGCTGCACTTAGATCGAGTAACACCAGTATAGAGACAGAACCCTGATCAGAAGCCAGTAACAGGTCATTTCCCACTTTAACCAGTGCTGTCTCTGTGCTATGATGAGCCCTAAATCCTGACTGATACATTTCATGAATGTTATTCCTATGTAGGTATGAACATAACTGCTGTGCTACAGCCTTTTCTAGGATCTTGGAGATAAAGGGCAGGTTTGATATTGGCCTATAGTTGGACAGCTGACAGGGGTCAAGGTCTGTCTGCAGTCTCAAGGTCTCTATTAATCTCTCTGCAGTAGCAGACATAAATGTACGCTTAATACGGAGACGTGGCAAATTGCGCAGCTCGTGTCTAAGACACATTTTAAATGAAACAAGATAGTGATCTGAGATAGCTTCCGACTGTGGAAGAGTAACTATGTTTTCTATATTTAAGCCAAATGTTAGAATAAGATCCAGAGTGTGACCTCCATTATGAGTGGGTCCTATTACGTTTTGACTAACACCTACTGAATCTAAGATGGATACAACTGCTGTTCTTAGAGGGTCTTCTGACTTATCAAAATGAATGTTGAAACCACCAATGCCCAAACAATGGGCTCATCCGGGATTCGTCTGGTTCTTCAGCCTGTAATAAGCTAAAAAGGCTTTAACACGGTCAGCTAAAAGAGACACTGGAAAAAACCTACCCTATGTCAAAGACCTGTTGCCCTGCAGTGGCAGGAAATGAGAAGAAAATGCACGAGCTTCTCCCAGAGCAGCACACCTTTTAAACTCTTTACCTCAAGCAGGTGCTTCTGATCAAAGTGTGTCAAAACCAGCAGACATTCCACATGCAATCGTGTATGCAATCTGACTTGCCTCACAAATATTATGACTATTCCACCTACAGAAGTGTGTTTTAAATTAATAATGTAATAAATAAATAATTGTAATATGTCTGTGTGTAATATTTATTTCTCTTATGTGCAATATTCTTCATAGTTGCTTACAGACCCACTAATGGGAAAATGGTTGTTCAAGTAGTTAAAGCTGTAGGTTGTTGATCAGAAGGTTGGGGTTCAAACCCCAGAACTGCCAAGGTGCCACCATTGAGCTCTTAAGCAAGACCCTTAACCTCCTCTGCCCCAGGTACACTTCATCATGGCTGACTCTGCACTCTGATCCCAACGTCTAAAGTTGGGATATGTGATGTAAAAATTTCACTGTAGTGTACATTTGAACAATAAGAGATGTCTTCTAGTTCAACAACCTAGTCAGATTCTGAGCTTTTGTTTATTCAAATTCTCATCTTTCTCTTCTAGACCATGATTCTCTACCATGGCTGTAATTTTACCCATGATGGCTGCTCTATCTGGCTCAGTACATTTGTGAGTAGAAAATTCAATGATTAGAAACTGGAGACATATGATCATGGCTTGAAAGATCTTTATTTAGCAAATCAGAGGTCAACTGTTCACATTTCTGTCATGTATCTGTTTCAAACAAGAAGAAATTCATTGATGGTCACCATCTTAGATAAATTTTTTCGAGATTGTTTTGTGCATTGCTCTTATAATGTACAATGTATAAGAATAGATTTGTTTTTACCATTTAGCACCCCTTTCACACTTAACGTTAACATCTGTCTCTAACAATCTAAGCACAATCAAATGGACATTCGCTCTTCACACTTGGTAGTTCCATGTGTTTTGAAAAAGTTGGTTTGTTTTGGTTAAACACAGTGGGAAGCGGGATGAATTTTGACCTCCCATCCCAGGTCCCATCCCATCCCATCCCATTCCTTCTCAGGAATCACCATCTCTGGAACCACAGGGAGCACCCTTTTCCATGGTTTCATGTGATTGAGGTGGTATATTTGCTGTGCGGCACCTCTATCAGTTCTCCTGACCTCATAGCCTCATAGTCGACTTCTCCAACTCAAGGTGTGACCTCAAACGGCCTTTGCCACTTCATGAGTAATGTGAAGCTCGAAATGGGCAGTTAAATTGAGTACCTTACTTTCTGGTGCAACACCACCAGATTTACTGAGAATTCCTTTAGTGCCCTTTTCCTCAGGCAGCATTCACCCCTGACAGCAGTCCTTGAGCTGCTGTGTGAAGATGAACGTTGACTTCTGGAAGTTTCAGGACCTATTTCAGTTACTCACCTACACGGAAAATTGGTTAACAGAAAAAGGTCAATGCACAGCCTGTCTTTCAATAGTGAAGCTGGACAATTTAAAAACAGTTGGATTTTGCAGAAAAAACACACAGCTGGCAACGGTGTCTTTGGATTTTATCATCACAATGCATTTCTGTTCACACAACAAATGTAAAGTGACCAGGTGCATCTCAGACCATGTCCACACCAGGTCTGATTGATGTATAAATATAACCTTAACCCCACAACTGTCCACTTGTGATCCGGTCACCTGAGATAGATGTTAATACCAAACAGGCCTTGACTGGATTTATACATACCTGCCCTGACGTGAGGCTGCAAATCAGAACGCTGTTGATGTAAGCAATATAATCAATTACATCAGTAACATAACTGAAATTTTAATAATGACAGACATCTCTGTGAGAATGTTGCTCCCATATTTCAGGCAATTGCAATTCAGTGTGATTTAAGATTTACACAGAAAAGTCTAAAGCATAAGGTAGAATCAATTTCAAAACACAGACATTGTTCAGACAGCCAGCAAACTGAGAAGACAAGGCAAATTCAAAAACATTAAAAAAAAATAAAAGAAGAAAAAAAGATGAGGAGCTGATAAAAAAAACAGAATGGCAAACACAAGGAGAGAGACTTGGTAAAGTCAAATGCATGAAATAAACCAAGCATTTACTTCACAAACTTTGTGTGAAGGAAAGTCTCTTTTTGTGTGTGTGTGTGTGTGTGTGTGTGTGTGTGTGTGTGTGTGTGTGTGTGTGTGTGTGTGTGTGTGTGTGTGAGTGTGAAAGAGAGATTGGGAACTGATTGTGATCAGAAGTTTGATGATTAGGAGCGACACCATAAACGTTCATAATCCCGTTTATTTTAGTTATTTCAGTTAATTTTCTATTTCAAGGTCCAATACTGCTATTATTAATTACATTGGTAGTTTTGAAGCCTCTGAAATTCATGTTAAATCTTTTGCATAAGGAAATTATATACAAAAAGACAGATATAGTTCAAGGGTGAGGTTGTAATCCAGGTGTGCATTTCCAGTCAGATTGGATATATTTTTTAAACAGTTCTTGTGTTTAAATATAATTATTTCTTCATTTATATCTCAAATTCAAGCAAGCCTTAATATTTGTATTGGTATAGGGGGTTTGCCTGAATGAACAAATTCCTCTGGAAATGCATTAGATAAGTATACTATGCTATCAACCGTAATATTTAAGGATTCGTTGAATTTTTTTCATAAATTATTGTGCATTCTAGTGTGTAAGTAAATTGTTCCTTTGTTTTCAAACTCGTTTCTAATGCCAGATGGTGGGCAGAGTTCCTGGTTGGACGGATGGAACCAGACAGCAAGGTCTTTTGTAGCATTACAGACGCTCTCATGGGTGCCACTGCTTTTTTCCTCTCCCTGAAAGCAGTGCATGCAAAAGTACACAGACTTATATTGGAACCCCAAGTTCTTTACTTTCTCTGTGTTTAGTTTTGGTACATTTTGGCTATGTTTTAGCTGGTGGTTGTTGATCTTTCAGCTGATCCCTGTTTGGGGTCGCCACAGCGGATCATTTGGCCCACATGTTTGAATTTAGCATTTGGTTTTACGCCGGACAGCCTTCCTGACACAACCCTCCCATTTTATCTGGGCTTGGGAACAGCACTGAGAGTTAACTCTTCATTGGCTGGGTTAGCTCCCTGCCTGGGAACCCAGGCCATAGCAATGAGAATGCAGGATCCTGTTGCTGGACCACCAGAAGGCTTTTTTTTTTGGCATAAATATAATTTTCAAAACATTTTATAATAGAAATTAACAAAGATTGTTGAGGCCAACAGGTATGATATGCAGAGATGGAATTGTTGTGCATTATAGCATAAATTATATTTTGGTTGGGAATTGATTAGATCAGATTAGATGTAAACAGGATTTGTGTATGTCATGCTGTGTTATATGATGTTATCCTCTGTCTCTGTACAGGCACCTCAGTAGAAGTTTGTTCACTTTTAGAAATCTTATATATATATATATATATATATATATATATATATATGAGAGAGAGAGAGAGAAAAATCTTATCTGTATATATTATATATATTAGCAGATCTTATCTGCCTGCTCTCATTTAACCTGTGGTCATGCATGAGAATATATTGAGTCATAGGGACAGATCTTTGTTATTTTTATTTTATAGATCAGCATTATATTGTTGGCCACAACAAAAGCATGAGGATTTGTTGCTTCTTACAGCTCATCATAATACAGACATCCAGATTTTTGATACATTAGAACTGTTTTTATATTAGAATTATTTGGGCAGAATCATTAAAAAAAATCTGACAAACTATAGGTGAGGCTCCAGGTACCTGAGTAGTACAGGTACAAGACTAGCACACAAGTGACACAACGTTGGAGGATGGAGATGAAGCACTAAAAACCAAGATCATGACAGAACTGCTTCCTTAAACAGGACATTCAAGAACTACTAGACTGATTTCCAGCCATGAAGTTTACAGATGCAAAAGTTGCTGAGGAGAAACTGGAACGACAGGGTTACACAAGACTGGAACATTTGCAGAGACTGTAAAGAACCTGGCCACAGGCACTTGAGTGTGAGTGTCTGACATTCTCAGACACAGTAGGACATACAGCTGAGCAGCCAGGGGGTTTTGTGCCCCCAACAAAAGCCCTGCCTGATAAGTTGTAAACATTTTGGAGGAGGTATATGACATCTCCTGGGTAGCCATACATAGACTATATAGAGTTGGATTTCATTATCAAGGGAGTGGAGGTGAAGCCGGAGCGAGTATGGCTGGGGATAGGAAGACGTGAAATGAATATAATAAAGCATCATAGTGAAGGGTCATTCTGGCTAGTTTTGACTGTGTTTGAATTGAGTATTCAAGTGTAGGGGAGATTTGAGAGAATACATTTTCTGTCTGCCAGAGAATTCATGCTAAACCATAATCCAACAAAGGAGAAACTCCAGAAATGGCCTTTAGTTGTTGTCTTACAGCTAGACCCCTAAGATCTCTTTTCACTTATACTGAGGAGCTGATATTGAGAAGCCATGGTGTTGTGACTAAAAATGCCAGTCAGTGGGTGTCAGTAAATAATGAGACAGTGGTGTTGATTACCATAAATTCAATACTGTCACCCATAAAGATGCCTTCCAAGTACATTATTTATGACTCCACAATTGAGGATGAGGTGGTGGGACAATGCATTAGTGATAAAAATGGAATTGAGAGAGATTTTTAAGGGGATTATTCAAATGAAGTATCATAGGAACTTGTGGGAGATCTACCATACATCTATGGTTCAAAACCACTTGTACACCTTCCCAATGGCCACACAGAACTGCTGCATATTCCCAGTTGCAGTCATGGCAAAACAACAAAAAAGTGCACCCCAATTCTGTTTTTTTTTTAATTTTTATCAGGGCCAACAAAATAATTGTGTCGACCTCACCAGTATCCATTAATAAGCTAATATCCTTATCTGACATCAAAAAGTATTTAAAAAAAAAAACATTCAGAAAACATTTCGCAGCATCTCGGTGTGGTTGAGGTCTGAACTTTAACTTAGCCGTTCTAACACAATGACAGTTTTCCTCTTTAGCCATTCAGATGTTGATTTGCTGGTGTCCTTAGGATCATTGTTCTGTTGCATGATCTAATTTCAGCCCAGATTAGCTGTTGAACAGATGGCCTTACATTTGTATTTTGTAGGGAGACTCTCTTCTGCTAAGATTGGCAATTGCTGTGAATGTCAAATAATTTGGAGATGGCCTTATAACCCTTCTCAGATTGATGAGCAGCAACAATTGCTAGTCTGAGGACATGGCTGATGTAGACACAAACTTGTACACCAAATTGCCAAAAGTTCTGCTTATATAGAGGCAGTCGCACTTCTTGATGATTAACTTCCTTTCTTATCTTGTGCATCTGAATGCTGATTACATTCTTAATGGCTCTGAAAGTAGGAAGGGTGTACTTATTTTTCCCAGCTGGTTTCAGAATGTTTCTCGGGAAAATTGACTACAGTTGAAATCTATTTGACATCTGAAATTGTATTTGTTAATAGAAGTTGGGAAGAATCATGCAATTGTCCCCCGATGAATAAAACCACTGAAGGATTGAAGGAAAGCGTGCTTTCTTTTTTCCATGACTATATATATTTTAAATTATATGCTTTCAAACAAGTTAGATGATGATTAGACAAAGTAACATCAACAGTTGCCTATCATAGATGGCTTTATTCAATTACTTTATTTATACTGTAGCCACAAGAAATAGGAATGTAGTCATTGCCTGCCCTGAAATGAATATGCAGCAAATCTTTGACATGACTGACACTGGCAGTGTGTACTAAGCTTTCACTCTGACATTTTGATGGGTCACTGCACCCTCTGAAGTAACCAAAGTCAATGACAGGACATGCTGCATTGAGCAGACTAGGGAAGTGGCCTATGTGCTTTGTGCATTCTGAAGGCATATGATTCCAGGGACTCATTAATGCAGGCAGCAGACTCAGCTGTGTCTATCAAAGGTGTGCAGGTTGCCAGTTGTGAAGTTGTTGACCTACCCTACATCATTAGAGTCTGTTTCACACAGATTTATTTTTACACTTACCAATTTCCTAGAAGATATAAATCATAATCTTATTTTGCTTTTTAAACATCCCTATATATCGCACACCTGGAGTTTATCCCAATGTTCATGGCCATTTTTCTCTACAGAGCTCACTCAGGTACTTTATCAGTCCCTTTTTATTTTGAAATTGGAAGGCTGCACCTTTCTCCTGGCAGTTCTTCCCCTGTGGGCCAGCAGACCCTTGCAACTGATCCAGAATTTAGCATTCAGACTTGTGTGCAATCGTTCCAAATTGTCCTGGATTATGCCACTGCTATGATCCCTCCACTGGTCTCTTGTAACTGCATGCATACAATTAAAAATGCTGATGTAGACCGTCCCCCACCTACCTGAAGACAATTTTCAAACCCTACATTGTACCATGTTCCCTTCAAGACAGCTGCTTGAATTGACTCAGCATGACCCATATGCATGAAATCTCTTCTCTGTACTGGCACCCAGGTGGTGGAACAAACTTCACCGGCAGTCTTCAAATGACTGCTGAAGATCCTGAACATGATGGTATGGCTTTGAGATTACAAAGCAGTTATGTAAAGTGTTAGCAAAACTATTCACTCTTTTAACCATTGTCAAAGTGGATATCATGTGCAATTCATTAAGTCATAGTGAGTTTTGAAATTGTCTTGTTTATGGTTTACTCCTTCGTCACTGTATGCAGGGTTTCCTACTTTGGATTTTGTTTTCTTTTTATTTAATTAAATGAAACTCCACAAATGCATCCTTTCCTGAAGAGTTACACATTGCTTCTAAAAATGGCCATAGAATACTTTTTACTGACCACATTTTTTCTCATTAATGCAGAACAAAAGCCATGTGCTCCTCATTAAGGTTCCATATTTCATTTTATAATCTCGCTGCTTCTCTTCTCTTGGGATCTTTCTGCAGTGACCATGTCCTAGTGGAATATCAATCTGGCCTGCTGTTCTCTCTAGGGAATATATTGAGGAAAGCCTCCTCTGTGCATTTAATATTACTGTTAATGCAGCACACCACCTGTACTTCGTCTAAATACCTGCTAAATACATCACATTATTGAGGAATTGAGGTGGTGGCTAATCCAGCTGGATTCAATGCCTCCTGGTGGACCCAAAGTGATTGTCATTCTTTAGTTATAAAAAAAAAATCCCTTGCTATGGCCAAGCCTAATAGAACTCCACAAAATAATTGACAAGAATTAGATGATTGTTGTGTTCAAAAAAGATTTATGACTTGGAAGTGACAGGAATGCATCATGTATGACTGATTATTTTGGAATAAAACAGTTTATTGTGACAGACAGTTGCTAGGAATCCATATTTACATGTAATGTGTAAGTAAATTGTAAACATTTTAAGCTCAACTGTTCCCAATTTACAAACTTGACATTGTACTTAGCACACACTATTGTGGTATTTTGAGCTGAGGTACAAGGAAAGGATCCTACCTTAATTTTCTTTTTAAATTGCAAAAAGATAAACAAACAGGGGGGCATGGTGGCTAGCACGTTTGCCTCACCCCTCCAGGGGTGGGGGTTCGGTTCCCATCTCCGCCATGTGTGTGTGGAGTTTGCATATTCTCCACGTGTCTTTTGGGGGTTTCCTCCCCCGGTCCAAAGACATGCATTGTAGGTTGTTTGGCACCTCTAAATTGTCCGTAGTTTGTGACTGTGTGTGTGTGCCCTGCGATGGGTTGGCACTCCATCCAGGGTGTATCCTGCCTTGATGCCTGAGATAGGCACAGGCTCCACGTGACCCGAGAATAGATCGGATAAGCGGTAGACAATGAATAAACAAATAAATAAAGAGGAACATTACTAAAGATTTTTCATTATTAGATAATCCACAATTCCTTAGGTTACCACACAGCCATATTCCCAAGGTGATCAGATTTATTCTCGTCTGAGTGACAGCACACTGTTTTGCCATAGGCTTGTCTGACAAGAGTGCCAAATTTCCTGTCTTTGTAAATGAGATTTTAATCTGTGGCCCCCTGGAGATGCACTACAGCATTTCCCCTCATGCTGAGACTCCCATCATGCTGAGATTCTCGTCTGTCATCGACAGATTGCCCTGCTTGAAACCATGATGTACCTCTAAAAAAAAAAGCAGGAGGCTAAGATATAGTAACTCATAATAATAATAATAATAATAATAATAATAATAATAATAATAAAACTCAAAAAGCTTTAAGATATAAATTCTCAGATTTTTTACAGTTTTAATATGCAGGAGAGAATAAAAAAACTTTTATAATTTAATGTTTCATATCTGCTGTGAGTCATTCCCACAATTCTGTAGTAATAATCCATGACAACAAACTCTTTCTTTCTCCTGTCAATCAGAGGGAAACTAGCCAGTGTGGGTGTCTGTGAGCTCACACATGCAGAATAGGGTGGATAGCATGTTACGCTGCCATGTGACACATCATGAGCAGCAGTTCAAAAAGATGGAGGAAGCATGTGTTTGCTTCACCCTCTCCAGCTGGTAGATGTTGTATGACAGGAGAAAATGATCACATGTTGTATGATAATGTAGCAAGACCAAATTGAGGAGAAATATGGTAAACCCCCCCCCCCAA